>CM076578.1:648057708-648657708 GCA_034641835.2 Pinus albicaulis | reverse complement strand
CCCTATAACTAGCCTAATACCTAGAAATTGAACTTTAAAAATATATATTTCTTTACCATTATAGAGAGATCCCTCTCTGGATCTAGGAGGGCTAGATCCTGAGATCCCAAAGTGGTTTGATGTTGTCTTGTCTTTTGGTATTTCCAAACTTGCCAAAACATAGGAACCACAACAAGTTCCAGGAGCCAGAACTTTGCAGTGTGTTAAGTATGTTCTGAAATTTTCTATCACTATGGGGATCTACACTATGACAGACCACTTTTTGTGGTTGATATTCTTGACACCAATGTCATATTGGGTGTCCAATGGTTGATCACTCTTGGGAGAGTCACCACTGATTGGGAGACTCTAGAGATGGAATAGATAGGGAAGGAGGATGGTAAGCAGCAAAGGACCAAAGGGATGCACACTTACCCCCTCAGATTGTTTCATCTCACAAGATGGAGGCAGACTTACGCAGAGGAGACATAGAATGGGCAGTAGAATTGTGTTTATCTAAAGTTGGAGTCCAGGATTCACCAGTACACACTGATGTGCAGGCTCTCTTGGATCGGTATTCTGTAGTATTTGGGGATATTCCCCCAAGGAGACCTCCTGATAGGGGATTTGAGCACACTATTGAGCTAGAGCAAGGGATTCAAACTGTGATTAATACCCCTTATAGGCACCCCAAATCTTATAGGGATGAAATTGAAAGGGCCATTCAAGAACTACTAGCCCTATGTCATATCCGGCCTAGCACTAGCCCTTTTGCATCTTCAGTGGTCTTGGTTAAGAAGAAGGATGGCACATTGAGAATGTGCATTGACCATAGAGCACTAAACAAGAAGACCATGAAGAATAGATATCTTATTCCCAGGATCGTTGAGCTGATGGATGAGTTTAGAGAATACAAATATTTCTCCAAGATTGACTTGAGATCCGGCTATCACCAAATCAGGGTAAGAGATCAAGACATTCCCAAAACAGCATTCAGATGTCACTATGGGCATTTTGAGTTCTTAGTGATGCCATTTGGTCTGATCAATGCCCCTGCAACATTCCAATCTTGCATGAACCACATCTTTCGTGGTCATCTAAGAAATTTTGTATTGGTCTTCTTTGATGATATTCTGATTTACAGCCGCACATGGGAGGAACACTTGCATCATATTGAGACAGTGTTGCATATTCTTAAGGAGCAACAATTCTATGCTAAACTCTCGAAATGTGAGTTTGGCCTCACTGAGATGCTCTACATAGGCCACATCATTAGGGTAGATGGAGAAAGAGTGCATGAAGAAAAGATCCGGGAAATCAAGGATTGGCCCAAGCCAAGAAATGTTTCAGAACTCCGGGGATTTGTGGGCATATGCACATATTACCGGAAATTTTTCAAAGGGTTCTCTCAACTTGCAGCACCACTTACAGACTTGACCAAGAAGGGGGATTTCAGTTGGACACCTACAGCGCAAAGGGCTTTTGATAAGCTCAAAGAGGTAATGAGTAGTTTCCCAATATTAGTTTTACCTGATTTCTCTCAACCTTTTGTGTTAGAATGTGATGCATCAGGTGAAGGGATTGGAGCAGTCTTGATGCAAGGAGGGCATCCTATAGCCTTTGAGAGCAGGAAGCTGCTACCACATGAAAGGCTATACCCCATCTATGATAAAGAAATGTTGGCTGTCATGCATGCCTTAGCCAAATTCTGGCAATACTCGGTGGGGAATAAATTCAAGGTGAAAACTGATCATAACAATCTCAGATTCTTTCTTGAACAAAAACAACTCCAAGAAAGACAACAAAAATGGGTAAGAAAAATCCAAGCTTATGACTTTGACATAGAGTATGTCAAGGGGAAGAGCAATATAGTGGCTGATGCTCTATCCAGGAGACCAATAGTGTTGTCCTTGAGGGGCATGGACGCAGATTGGAAAGCTCAACTGTTGGTTGAGTACTCCAAGGATAACTTTGCATGTGAGATACTTGATGGGGTGATAGTTGATGAGTGGTATAGAGTGATGGATGAGATCATCTATTACCAGGACCGGGTCTTTTTGGCCAAGAACTCTAAACTCAAAGATAAGATCCTGCAGGCATCACTTGATTCCCCACTTTCAGGGCATCACGGATTCACAAAGACTTACCGGGCCATAAGGGAGAGATTCTCATGGAAGGGTCTCAAGGAGGATGTACTCCAACATTTCAAGGAGTGCATAATCAGTGAGAAAAATAAGGGATAACACACTCATCCTACCGGATTATTGCAGCCACTACCCACTTCGGATGGAAAATGGGAAAGCATCTCCATGGACTTTATCACTGCTCTACCTACTGTTCAGGGTAAGAATTGTATCTTTGTAGTTGTTGATAGACTAAAAAATTATTCACACTTCTTTGCCATTTCTGCACATTATACTGCTTCACAGGTAGCGAAGCTCTTCTTTAGAGATGTGTTTAGACTCCATGATCTCCCAAGGACCATAGTGAATGATCGGGATAGTCGCTTCCTGGGTGGCTTTTGGCAAGAAATTTTCTAGTTAGTGGGGACAGAATTGACACCAAGTACCAGCTACCACCCACAGACCGATGGACAAATTGAAATAGTGAACAAGTGGCTGGAAGGCTACTTTAGAAACTATGTTGCAGGGCAACAAAAGGCATGGTTGTGTTGGCTCCATTTGGGGGAGTATTGTTACAACACCACTTACCACATATCCATTGGTATGACCCCATTTCGAGCACTCTATGGGTATGATGCACTCTCATCTATTGATATCATGTTTGGGGCAAGCAAGACTCCTAGAGCAAAGGAATGGATTCAGGAGAATCAAGACATACTTCGGGCCCTTAAAGACAACATTGCTACTGCCCAAAATCAGCAAAAGATGTATGTCGATGGTGGTCGGGTAGAGAGACAATTTGAGGTGGATGATCTAGTCTATCTTCGTCTTTAGCCTTATAAACAATCTACACTCAAGGAGAAAGGGGTTGAAAAGCTCAAACCACGTTTCTATGGGGAATGGGGCATACAAAGTGGTCTGTCGAGTTGGGGAAGTTGCATATGAGCTAGCGCTTCCCAAGGGGAGCAAGATCCACAATATTTTTCATGTCTCATGCCTCAAGAAGGCCATCGGATAGAATATAGTTGCCAACATGGACCTCCCACCTATTGATGATGAGGGTCATCTAGTCTTGCAACCTGAAGCAATTCTAGATATAAGGGAGAGGCAGCTAAGGAGCAGGGTAATCAAAGAATATCTTATTCGATGGAGGAATCTTCTGATGAGGATGCCACTTGGGAAGGAGAGAAGATTCTACAGCATCCTTCTTTGTTGTTGCTTGAGGACAAGAAAATTTTGAGAGGGGAGGATTGTAATATTCCTAATTAGTTGGAATATTATATGTTGCTCTATTTTGTAGGTTAGAAGAATAAATGGGGTAAAGAGACCTTTAAATTTCTTTAGTAGGAATAAAACATTCCCTGTGTGAAAGGGGTTTGAATAATAAGGCCAAATAAACCACCCTTGGTGTGAAAAGGGGGGAATTTATGAGGACTATAACCTTGTTGACTTGGTCAACAATGCTACTAATTGAGGATGGAAACCAGTGGGAACAGCGCAGTTTTGAGGGAGGACTCTTTGTAATGAAGCAACCTCATGAATGTGTGGGGCATGGGGTAAGGAGGCTCGCCAAAGATAAAGAGGAAGGGATGGCAGCCATGGGAAGCATTCAGAATCTTGTCTATGTTTGATTCTTATGACTTCTTGCATGCTTCAGCAGTTTAGCTGGGTTTGCTGCATTGTTTAGTGCAAGGGATTCTCATGCGGGAGTCCCATTCTCTTTCTTGGTTCAGCGTCTTTAAGGGATCTAAGAGGGGAATTTTGAGCTAAATTTCCACTATCTGACTTGGGGTCAAGCAGTCACCAACTCCTATAGTGCATTCTCTTCCAGAAACTACGTCATTTCTGAAGGTGATGTTGTGGTAGGGTTGAATCCCTTGATTTGGAGCTAGTTTCTTGGAGAAGGAGGCTTTTTCTCTCCTAGAAGGATAATAGGGAGGATCTTCAGCCATTTTTATGTACTTTCATGTATTTTTCAGCCATTTCATATACATAGTTGCAGTAAACTTATGCAGATATGTCATTTTGTACTTGTGTTCATGTGAAACCCTTGCCATGTTGTCTCTATTTTCTGTAAAAGAGGCTAAAACCTCCATTTTCCTGGCTCTTTGATTAATGAAATGTCCAGATCTATTATGACACATATTTTTCTATAGAAATCCTTTCATAATTACACTGTTGTAGTGCTTCAGAATTTTTGTTTGCTAAAGTCATGGGGTTTGGGTGTTTTTAAGGTGTTTTGGCATGGGGAGATATGTTTAACATAGCTAGAATGATTTGGTTCTTCTCCCATTCTATATGTAAGGTGTATTAAGTGTAATATAAAGGATCCAAGTCTTGTTTTTTTGTTCTCTAACATAAATTTCTGAAAATAGCGTTTTTACTCTCCATATTGCAGAAATTCCTGAAAAGGGATATTAAAATTCAGAATAGGGAAACAACGCAAGTGCAATGTAGAAATTTAATGATTGAGTTGACACAAAAGAACCTTAAGGAGAAACAGTATGAAGACAAATCCCTATAGGAAGTGATTAGAGTAACCACTACTAGAAAGCAAGTTTTCATCCAGGCAAAGGGAGAAATCTGGAGAGAAACCAACCAGAAGATATCGACAATGCACTCTTATGTATTGATTTTTTCAAAATGTGAAAAGGAAATAATGAAGAGTGCTAGTTTGGAGGGTAGAAACACTTTTTTCGCACTTGAGGAGAGTTTAAAGGATGTGTAACAACTTATTGACGTCATCAACACTCTCGAAGATGATACTCTAGTTCAAATGAATCTTCCTAGAAGGGACGAGTGTATTTTATCCTTGTGTGTGATAAAAGAGAAACATAACTCTATGGCGCTTATGAAAGAGGAATTTTAAAGGGCTAGTAAAGTAATTGGAAGTTTCAGAAATGACTTGAGCTATATGGGCATGTTCAGAGTCCGTTCCTTTTGGGGAAAGGATAATTGGATGATATCACAAGATCAGTTCCATGATAAGTCGAAGGCTACTGAGCAGGACCTCGATTTCCTGTCAATTAACAATGAATAAGTTGTTTCAACCCATTTGGTTATCAATTCCCTATGCGGGGACTTTACTATATTATTTGGAATAAACAATCTGATCTAAATCCTCCTTATGGTTCGCTACCAGATCAAATCAAAGTTAAGAGTAGGAGTAACCAAGTACAGGAACGTACCCTAGATAGCACCTGTTGACTAAGTTAAAATCACAAAAGTCAAGAGACACTTAAACCAAAATATTATCTTAGAACAAGTTGCTTCCCATACACAAGCAGTCCAACAAGGCCAGCCAATGCAATTAGTTATGGATCAGCTAGAAGGTTGGGCCGAAGTAGTGTTGATCACTCCTCAGATACACTGAACAATTGTTTTTTGTAAATTTTATTTAAGACCTTGTTTCTCGCTCAGAGGATGTAACACCCTCCTCCCACATTTACCCAAGTTAACCGATATGCTGGGGTAAACATGTGACGACAAGATACTATGATGTGATTCAACTCCCCACGTAAAGTTAAGGAAGTGGAACTGACATAATGAAACCAAACTGACCTTACACACATGCTACAGAACCTTCAGGAGCCAACCAACCCTTCTAGGTACCCAACCCCTAAGGTAACTTGAAATTTTACTGATCTAGACCCTATGTCACTCCCATGACAAGCCATGCATGTGAATGATGCCTTCCAATCGCTCCCAAAACAAGGCATGCCAGCAATTGTGGAATTTTTTAGGTAGGTTTATGCCAGCAACCCAATATTCTAGGCGACTTTACCCATAACTTCATGGAAACTGCAAAAATGATAAATAACACTGAAACAAGGTTGTTAATTGAATCATCGGTACAAGTAATTGATCTGACCCCTACTAGACATGACAGGTATTCCGTCAAACATGTCACAAATATGTAATCTACAGGTCATAACAACATATCTGAGCAAAGAGGCCTCATACTTATCTAATATTCGTAAGGAAGCATTGTTTACTTATCACATCAGTTGCATTATCATCTATTAGGTAATATACTTGTTTTACATTCAATTTCTAATCAAAACATGATGAGATCCATACATCAAGTATGTCATAAAACATGCTCATAGCTAGCATATAACCATCATAAATAAACAAGATATAACAACCATAAAATCCACATATAAGCTTGTTTATTTACACATGAAATACCAAGGAGAAGAAGCTCTTATTAATGAATGCATAAGCCAACCATGTATGGGACTTCCACGAACCACCCAACCATATATTGGTTGAACCAAATCTTTCTTTCAATCAATCACCCTTGTGCCATATTCCAAGCATGAATGTGGGACTCATAACAAAAATAACCAGGGCTTCCTCAAGATTTACCATAATCCCCACCGGATCACTAGGCATGAACCCTCATCAATACACCTAGGATTTACCGCAATCCCTACCAGATCACTAGCTCCTAAACAATCATGGATGCCTCTGGATCTCTCCACCTAAACCATGAGTAATTTGTCTTTCTCAACCTCTCGGATTTATCGTGTATCCTATCATTACCGGTCAAGGGATTCCTAGGCCTACAAGGTATCCACCCTTTTGGATTTGCCATGTATCCCGCCATCAACGGTCAAGGTATTCCTAGCCACAATCAGGGGTATTCCCTCTAAGATTTACCGTGCATCCCATCTCAGGATTCCTAGGCTCAATCAAGGGTATTCACCTTTGATATCTATTGTGTATCTCACCATTCACGGGTCGAGGATTCCTAGGCTCAATCAAGGTGTTCACATCTAGGCTTTACCATGTATCCCATCCCAGGATTCCTAGGCCTTGTGAATAACCTTGAGACCACCCCACTCAGCTTCGATTCCATCCAATAATCCAGCTCAACAAAATACTAGAGAACCCACCACACCATGGCAATCTAGAAATGGAAAGGAAAGGCTAAAGAACACTATCACACCTAGAAAATCTCATGCTAGTGATCTGAAAGGAATGTATTAGTTTTTTTGTGCTAAGTGTCTTTTCAGTTTATAAACATGTGCATTCTTGTCTCATTAGTTTGCTTAAGGATTGAGGATTTCAACCATGAATTATAGATTATTTTAGTGAATTAGAAGCATGAAATAAGCACAAATAACACTGAAAAATAGTGTAAAATAGAGAAATAAGTCACCACATATAATATACGCAGGCATGATGAAGTAGTTCACCCCTCCTAGGCTACATTTGTTGGTCCAACTCCCAATGGCATGTCCATCTTTCATTAAGCTCAAAATTTTGCAAATACATGTAGTTACAGGCATCTAATGGTTGTTTTCTCTGAACCAATGGCTCCAGAATGCTCCAATTACTAAAGAATGACTCTTCATTCACTCTGAATGGGCAAAAATTGAGTCTCCTACTCATTTTCCTAGTTACACCTAGAAAAGCTCCACTAAAAGTGGAGACTCCACTTAACTGGAGTCAATTTGGCAAATTCTGCCATAAAAAAACGTGCCTCCAAAACTCTTCCAGTCTTAACCACCACATTTAATGGTTAGTGGTTAGGTGGCCACATGTCAACCCAAACCACAGGTTATAAACCGCTCTATCAGTGGAACTCCAAGCGGAAACCATGGTTGAATTCGTTCGGAACTTCAGTTTGAAGTGGTGTTTGGCTAACCGTTATATAACCGCGCGGAGTTAACGGTTGACGAGTGCATGTGATAAGTCTTAATGCAAACTTGTGGAGACTATCGGCTATGTTAACCATCAGTTATAACATTTCCTTGAACACTGCTACGGGGACCGCTGGCGGGTTGGGACCACTAGCGGTCCCCACCCCCAAATGCCAACACATTACACTTTAACAATAAGCCGACGACCATAATAGTTAAGATTCATTGCGTAGTGTGGGCGGAAAGGCAAGTGCGTGCTCTGTCGAAGGTCCAGGGTTCGACTCTTGTGGCCTCCACAATAATTTTAATACACCACTAAGGGGACACGTGGCGGCCTCAGTACTGGCCACGTGTCACCCTCTGATTGGCCCAAAAACCAAAACGTACAACCATTGACCAATAGGAATATGACACTTATCAACCTATGGTTGGCACTGAGGAAGGAATATTCCTCAGAATATTCCTTTTGCTGACTGTGAAATCCACCTTGCTGACTGGGCATCCCAGTCAACCTTGTCGCAAATTTTACATGTTTGGGATTTTGATCAGAACGTGATAGCTCCCTCATACGACATCGGTTTTTTGAACCATTCATGGAACCGGAATCAGGAAGACGAGATCTACACAACCATCTTTGTAACGACCCAATCCTGTAACTTTTAATTTTGAGCAAAATTTATGAACTCCTGATCAACCAGTGATAGTAAGAGAACCAAAACCACACGTGCATGTACCATGCATGCCAAATATAGTGAGGAAATCACACATGCAAATTGATACCTACAATTAATCCCACTTTCGCTACTTGATCCTACTCTTACTTGCTTGATATTTTCTTCCCTTTGCCTTCTTTGTCCTTCCTTTGCTTTCCTTGATCCAATGCCATAATGCTCCAAGAAAACTCTTAAGTGTCCAAGAGTGTGTGAGAGAGACAGAATAGAGAGATAGCTCCAATATTGAATTGAAAAATGTTACCAACTGATCCTCAGAAGACCTTTTATTAATGAGGCCTCTATTTTCTTCAATTTTCCATTATTTTCCTTCATTTTCCTCCTCACATGCAACCTATGACCTTTCACCTTCCTTTTCTCCTAATTTTCATTAATTTCATAAATAAATGCCTATTAATCCCATTTTCCTTTCCAAATCCTTTTCCATTTCCTTTTCCAAATTCCTTAGCCATAATAAACCAAATGAGCACCCATGCTAGGATGTTTTTCCCAACTTTCAGCTTGGAATACATGTCTCGTGACCTGGGTTATTATTTTTCCTTTATTAACTTGATTACATGGAATTTTTTACCATGGATGTTACAAAGGTGTCGATGACATAAGGATCTTTTTTAATGTTATTGGATCTGCATGTACTTGATATACATATCTATTGTTGGTAGAATGATATGTTCATGCATCCTTGATAAATGATATTTCTTCTACATGTGTCTGTTTATGACAGTTTAAAATGTTTTGAATGTTGGACTTGTTTTTTATTTTTTAACATCTAATCAAATTACTTGCCTAATTTTCTGGTATTTACTATCGAAGTTCAACAATTAAAATATTGAGCAATTTTGATTGAAGTTTAAGTTCCATGGGCTTGTCTTGAGAACTGAAGATCGATCACTTATTGAATAAAATTTAAAGTTATTTGTGTTTTGTTTCCTTTTAAAATTTTAATATTAATTAACTGTTTATGATATGAATTGATCTTGAATTGATTATGGTTCAAATTTGATTGTCTACTATATTATTTTCCTAATATGTACTATTAGTTCAGTATTTATTGTGGCATTAGTCTGACAATGAAGGAAAGACTGCACTTGCTACATCATTCTCTTCATTTTTTCGCTGAGATATTATTCGTATCTTAAACATCTATATATATTTATGTTGCATTTCTTTTATGTTATGTTCATCCTTTTCTGAATCGTTATACTTTAAGTATTCATCTTCGATGTATGAGGTATGTCATGGATCAACACTCTGTTGTTTTAAATTCCTTTTGTCTAAGCCATTAAATTGCAACAAGACCCCTTTTCTATCCATAATTAGTCCTAATCTATTTGCTCGTTGAAAATATGTGTGATTGTAGTCAAGTAATACTCCCTCTGGTGTACAAGAGACCAGTCGAAGCACCTAAAGCGGGAGGATTCTCAAAATCCTCAACAAACGTGTTCTTGAGCGGTTCCCATCAGGCACAATTTGAGAACCAACACTGCCACATAGGAAGCTCAAGCATAAAAGAGACGCATTTGTTGTTCTATTGTATATTCAGGAGTCAACTCCTGGAGTGCATGAGATTTGTTTCTTTGTAGGGCAACTTCTAGAGGATTTTATTAGGGTTATACATGTTCAAGGTGCCAAAGATATGTATATTGTTTCTCGTGACGGTGTCCAGTGGGATAGTGAGTGGAGCAAGGGGTGCTTAACACTTCGTAGGATGGATCGAGCTATTGGTATTAATGGGATCTTTTTTAAAGGATAGTGCATGGATTCATGGTGACTCAGTGGAAAATTTGGGACCTCAGTATTATTTTCAGTGTGTACATTTTAACCCTATATAGAAATTACCTGCAAACGAATTCTTAAAACAAAAACATATACAATGGAGAGAACATAAAAGAAATATACACAAATATTTTCTCTTGGATCCCAAAAATGGGACTACTAATTTTATTTTTAATTATATTCCTTTCAATCTAACAATACATATATATAGATGCCAAAGCATTCATAAAACACAATCCATAACCTTGGATTAGAACATAACCGTAGTTCCCTTGACTCGATCTACAAAATATCATGGGAAGAAAACAATCGTGCCCAAAACCATGTGGAAAATCCATGCACAAAACCATAGGTAGGTTCTCCCACCATCTGTGGGTCATCCCCCCATCCTTGGGTCCGCATAAAAAAAATCACACACCCAACACAATGATAGTTTGTGACAACAGAGAGAGAGAGCGCGCTTGTTTGAACTTTTCTCGGGGACAAGAAAGTTTTGGCAGGGAGGATTGTAATATCCATAATTTTCTGAGCATGAAAATCACTAAGGAGTCTTGCCCAATTTTGATGATATTAATGAAAAAAGGGAAAATGTTATTTTATTAGGAAAAGGGATGCAAATATTATTGTGGAAGTAAATATTATTCTACCAGAAAATGGTGGAAAATTCTATTTTATTAGCAAAAGGCGGCAAAGGCCATTTAGTGGAAAGTGGTCCCCACTAATAAAATAATAATAGAAAGGTGAATCTAGAAGCTAGAGGGAGGCCCAATGAAGAATTATAAAAGGATGGTGGACTCATTTGAAAATCACCTTATTCCTATTATATCTTATTGGCATTGAAGAGAAACTCAAGTGATTTTTAGATTGACGGTTTCAAGTGAAACTCCTCGCCCTAGTTTTTGTGCATCTCATTATCACCCTAGTTAGCTGCATCCAATTTTGGTGGACTCTCTCTTGCCACCCTATTTGGAAATTTTTCATTATTGGGTTTATATGCTTATCTTGTTGCAAATTTGGGTTAATGGATTTCTTGTAGGAGGTTGAGAAACAAATCGTCTAGCAGTGCCAAACAGATCAAATTTCTCAAGTTTACACTGAGAAAATTCCAAGGGTTGAGTTGATTTTTGGGACTCAAATTACAGGTCAAGTTGTGGGAGCATCTCAATAGTTTGTCAAAACAAGGTGGTGGTTGAATTATTAAACCATACATCATAAGAAAGACAAAATTCATTGTTTTCCAAGCTTCAAACTCCAATAGCCAAGGTCATCATGTTCACCAATTATCTCAGGGCCGAATTGGATCTTTTTCTTGCATCGCAACCTTCAAAACAATATTGTATCCTCTTCAGAAATTTTAGTGGCATAGTGGAGTTCGATTTCTCATTATTTGGTGTCCAAAGGTTGTCATTGAGGAGGATTGTATCACTTTAAATCCTCGTTGGTTAAACTTTGCAATAAAAGGGGTTGAGTTTCCATCCAATAGAAGGACAAGTCCCCCATTTCTCTGTGGTGGAGTTATTGTTTTTAGTGTTCCTGAGTTCTAACCACCCAAGGGCTAAATTCATTGTTGTTTGTAGAGACTTTTCCTCATTGTTCTCTACTAGTTCTACATTTCCTAAAAAGGAGTCGTATGTGCCTTTTTATTAAGATTTAAACTCAGCATATGATGATTGATATTTCAATGGATTGAGGAGGGTCAAGTTTCATTGGTTTTTTCTACATACTTGGGTGTATATTGTTGGTTTTGCAGTGATGATATGACTGATATGTTAGAGGTTATACACTAGAAATAATACTTAGGTTCCATTGTTCCATTTATATATTGTGTTCCTTACATTTAAATCATAGATACATTGTTAATGCTTGAGTTTATTATGATTTGGAACTCTAATTAACATTGTATACATTTATGGGTTTGATATAATTCTATTCAAGTCACCTACATGCTTCATTGGAGTGTACATTGGTTAATGTGTATGTATATTGGAGCATGAATGTCTAAACAGAAACCTACAACACTTTATTTGCATATTGTTTGTTAAAATGTCTCAGTGAACCAGACATCATAAACTCATAAATTTGGTAGTTGTTATTTATATGTTTCTAGAGGGAATATTACATACACCCCATCTTTGGTGAGATGGTACTTGTTCTCATGCCTGAAAAATATTGCATGTCTGTCATATAAGTATGGGCTTCCCAAGACTATGCCACAATTTTCAAGTGGGACAATATCAAAGTCAACCTAATCTATCAACTTTGAAGCAATATCAAATCTAACCCTACAGTGCTTGGTGACATTGAATTTTGCATTCTCACACACCCAACCAAGAGGATAGGGTTTCAGATGAGGTCTCATTTCTAAACCCAACATGTTAACAATTGATTATGATATCAAATTAAGTTGAGAACCTAGATCGAATAGTGTATCTATATGTTTGTGCTTAGATACAACTCTTATAGGAAACAATTCACTTATTTTTATTTCATCGTCATGAGCTTTACTTTCAGAACTTGAACTAGCATGACAAAAAAAATTACCATGTACCTCAATGGTTGTGATTTGCATCTCATCACTAGAAACAAAACCTAGGTCTTGTTTCACTTTAGCAATCATCTTTTACTTCTCTTTTCCACCAAACTTATTAGGCTTTAACTCTAGATGTATCTTCCAACAATGCTCCTCATCATGCCCATATTTCTTGAAATGAGTGCAAGAGGTCTATCCTTTCTCTTTCTATGTTTACATTCTATTATTTCCATTTCCTTTTCCTATTAACTTGTTTTTCTAGGGCTTGGATGGGGAATTCTTTGCATGATCTTCTTGTATGTGCTTCCCCCTATTTTCAAGATGAATTTCTTTCACACTAGCTTCATCTAGATTAGTGGGATAAAACTGTTGAGAATTAGGTAGGGCTAGGTTTACTTCAAATTCTCTACATGATAATTACCTATGATATTACTTTCTTTACTTAAGTATTCTCTTCTTAGCTTATTATGTCTTTCAACAAGTTAATTATCAAAACACAAGGGACACAAATTTAGGCTCTTTAAGCCAGGGCCAAAACCTCTCCCTCTTGGAGAGGAAAACCCACAAGAAATTATTATTATAGTCTTTCAGAAGACAAGTACCCTGACCATGACACAGACCCTTGACCCTTGTATGCCTCCAATACCTTGTCACTGCTTCTTCCTTGACAGCTTAAGTTGATTCTTCTTTTCTACACCATCCTGCACCATTCTGCACCAGCCTTAGAGAACTCGGTCTCTAGTCCTTGGTATCTCCTTTTACTTCTTGACTCTACCTAATATCCTTCTCGACTTCTTCCTATAGTGCTTTATACCCAAGACTATGGTACATACTTCTGCACCAATCCTTCAAATGCATCCCTAGACCGAACTTATAACAAACCTTCTTCACACTGTATAAATATCCCTTTTCTTGCATTGTATACTTTGCTTAGCAGCACTTATCTTATTTCGCACTTCACTGTAATTCTTTCCCTTCTCCAAACAACAGTCCTAACTTCACTTTATTACAGTCCTGCAACTCCACATTTATTACAGTTCCTTGTCTTCACTTCTTCCTACAACACTATCTGAAAAACTTAGACCATATCCGAATTTTGTTCCTTTTATTTTTGTGCATTCCAGTGAACTATTTATAGTGGTTAGCCCCTATAATTAGCTAACCTGATAGTGAATAGTTGTGACTGTTCTGTAGAAATTATATAACTTATGTGCTATATGTCCAAGATTCTCTTGATCTCACACTATTTTAAATTCATGCAAAATACAGAATCTATTCCACCATTGATCATTTGCAGAAATTAAATCAAGATTGCAAAGCACACATGAAACAATAAAAATTCACACACATTAACACAGTTGTTTAACGGGAAAGCCTGAAGCTGAAAACCCCAACTATCTGTATATAATATATGCCATAGAGATCATGTAACAATCCTCATACAAAGCTGATCATATCGAGCTCTCGATACAATACAATTTCTACACACTAATCAAGCCCGATCTTGCAAATCCATGCACCGATCTTTGCCACCTGCTAGCCTGCCTCTACTGTGAAATCCCTGCTTAAGAATGGCTTTGAATGAACTCGAATTGCTCCAACCTTTCTCACGCAATCCTCATTCGCATCTCCACTGAGTGTTGGATGCAATCAATGCATCACTATAGTCACAACTGATAGTCACACTTGCTCTTTCACCTATCTCTCCACTGGTCTCCACTGAAACTACCGTGCACTGTAGTTAACTAATGTATTCCTCAGTTGATTAATGAGTTATTATTTAGTGAATTAATTAACTAAATAATTCACACCACTCTCACTAGTGTATCAATCAGTTAGACTAAATACAACTAGCTCAACTGAGTTCAACTAAATACAACTCCACCAACTACTTCTCCAACTCCACCAAACTCTGTCACATGAGTTCTAACTAAATTCCTCCATGCATTAGCTCCAATAAACCCTCAAGAATAGCATAATTCCTTCTGTCAGCTGTTGTGCCACATCTGTGCACTTAACTGAAGTGCTCCAAGAAAATAAGATAATGTTTAGAGTCCAAATATTATTAAGAGCTAATAATATTCGACATATCTATTTTTAGACTGGCAATCTAAAAATAGACTCCTCCTAATATGTCTAAAAATAGAAGTCCATATATTTTTCGAACTTGACCAACCATCCACAAATAGCATCCTGCAACTCATAGAATATGATCGACATATCTAAAAATAGACTTTGCGCCAAAAATAGCCTACGGGCCCACTTAGTGAAGGCGACTCTTTTCACTAAGCTCATCATCTTGTTGAATCTCAACATGTTCATTGAGCTGACTTGTAGAAGATGTCTTCCAGCGTTTTGTAGGTTGTCTTGAAGAGTATATTCATCACGAATTATGTCGGTGTTTAGTACCATTCTTGAGCCATATTATTGAGCTTCTTTGACAAGGTCTTTGAGGCATACTTCAATGACTTGACTCTTCATATACATGACTCTTAATTAATACACTTATAACAAGATGAAAAATCCCTAAAAGACATCAACAAGAACTATTTTGACCTATAATATAAACCTTTCTCGTGAAACCCATGAAGCAAGCTTAACAAAAATACATTTTATTAGCTTTGTCTTCTTCATTACATGAATACATATTTACATATTCAATATGAAGATTGAACCTAGTTACACTTTCCAATGCTCCCTCTTAACTAGGGAGGTATTCATAATGGTACATGGTTGCTTTCAATCTGAAGAATCGGATTAGTAATTGCATTTGTATAGCATCACGTCAACCAACATTGTCCTAATGCAAGGCCTTGACTAACAGCCCCATCTTTCAACGAGACAATGGGATACAATGTTGGCGAGACACGTGACTTGTAGAAACCATATTTATTGTCCCTCTAAGGTACATACTCCACCCAAGTGTTCCCAAAGTATGACCTTCTTGGACTATTCTTCTCTTTGGTAGCTAGCCCTCAAATAATATCGGTCCCTGACTACTCTTGTCTTGAATGCCCTTTCTCATTCTCAAAGAGTATCGTATGCCAGATGATTCAACCAATCCTCTATTTTGTCTTCCAGGTGAAGACCAGAATGATTTGTTTATCCATTCTCTCCTCATGGACTTCACCAAGACTTGTGGTTGCTAGTCTCAGTCTAGTGCATGACACATGAATTTAGGGAACCATGTCTGTCACTTCCTTTTAATTCTAGAAGTACATGCTTAAAGTTTCCTCCAAGTAAGAAACCTAGTACCAGGCTCCCTCTTAACTAGGGACGTACAGCAGGAATGATGAAAACACCCAGATTCTCATGAATAATTTTTATCCTTGAAGTCATGGATTTTGATATTGAGGAATGTTCAACTTTAGCTCCATAAGGCACAGATCATCCATCACTTTCATCCATTAGTCATGTCATTTACCAGAAAGTGATTCATCGGTCTTTCACATCTGGTCCACCTTTATGCCATGCTGCTTTTCTTTGACCATATCACAAGGATATTGCATCCTTCCACATGGTTGGCAACCCTGCATAAACTTATCCAGATAAACATATACATAATAACTTCTAAATCAAATGTTACCTGAGTGATGATCTTTCACCATGACATCTTCCTGTAGGCATCGGCGTACTTTATTCAAATTGACACATTTCTTAAAGATATGTATTATCAAGGGTATTATTATTTACCATACTTCTATCAGAGTCCACATATCTTCCAAGGAGATATCCTAGTCACATCTTCTTGGCTTCAAGATGATAATTGCTTCTTGACATGGTTGCACTTCATGATCTCTTCCTTTCCTTCTCCACACAGCTTCTTTCCCAGGAACTTCCAGTATCCAGTTCCTTGTTTGTATACAACCACATCATATTCTATATGAGGACATATTATGTTGATTTCATATGTTAGTGACAACTTATGTAACGAAAGAGATCCTCCTTTCTCTGATCATACTTCTAAAGGTAGAATTATATCACCTGCAACTATAAGACATGACTTCATAGTATCCAGTGCTAGCATATAAATATATGTACCTCATATTTTTCCTTTTGAGTCATCCTGCATCAATTTCTTTAGAATGAATAACTTCATTCCCTTGACCCACTTTATCAATATGTCATCATATCCTAATCCCAAAATTTGTTTCCATATTGATTATTGAACGATGACCCTTGATCTCAATGACTGCCTTCCATCAATGTTGTTATTGGTGAGCTTTCCAAAAGCTAATTCTTTCATATTTGCATTGCGGACATATTTGTATGAAAAGTGATCCTTCCATGCTTTTATCATGTTGTCATTAATGTACAATTCTTCCTATCATACTATTTTACAACCAACAAAAATCACTTATAGAGGAAGATGATCTCAATCATAGTAGAGATCATTCGCTTCTTCTTTCTTAGATTTCCTTGCATCAGGTTCTTCACTTTCATCAGTGACATGGGCTTATTCCTTTTCCTTATTATCTTTTCCAGATTTAGGACAATCTATTTTATAATTCCAAAGTTCTTTACATCCAAAACAGTGTACCTTGCCCATATTTTTCATTTTATTTTGAGCACCAAATTTACCGAATCTTCCTTTCTTCCTGGACATGGTTGCAAAGGCTTGATTCCCTTCACTTGATATTGTATCAACTTTGTCTTTCAATCTTGTTTCCACTATTTTACATAGATACAGTAGATTTAGGAATGATATTGATTCTTTCTTCCCGTATAAGCTTGAAGTAAACTTTCCCCATTCTTCTGGTAGAGCATTCAACACCACTGTAGTCATCTCACTATCAGAAATTACTTCTCCCAATTCCTGTAGTTGATCTCTTATTTCAGAAATCATCATAAAATATGGAGTGATTCCTTCCTCTCTTAAAAATTTCATCTTGTATAGTTATTGTCTCAGAGAGATTGCCTCTCCTGCAGTACTCACAAAGAATAGCTCCACCAGTTTCTCATATATTTCTTTTACAGTTTCCAGTTTTGATACATAGGGTATGATTGAGTCCTTAATGGATTCTATGAGAATCCTCTGGGCTCTGATTTCTCCTTTCATGTACTTGGCATGAGCTGGAGCATCTTCTTTTGAGGGTCGAATTGTGGATCCTTTTATGTAGCCCATGACTTCATCTTAGATTTGATTCAAATCTATCCTCTTCTTTCATGCACTGAAGTTTGATGACCCTATTAGGGTCCTATAATTATAGGGAATCATTATTTTGAATTGGCTATGATTTTACCATGTAATATTGCACATACTTTGCATTTCTGCAAATGATTCCCATATTAGAAATGAAAAGAAATGGGTAGGTACAAACCTGGATAAAAGCATCATTATGCTTATCTCTAATTAAGAACTCCCAAAATTTAATAAAGAAGGAGAGCAGAGAAATATTCTATCCTAATTATAAACTATCCAAAATTTTATGACTAATTAAATCCCTTTTTTACCCCTTACTTCACAAAACCCTATTAATATAAAGTTTTGGACTTTATATTAATTTCTCCCCAAAATTCCATGATTTTCTTTACAATTGAAAAAACCTGATTAATATAAATTTTGTACTTTATATTAATTTCTCCCCGCAAACCTATACTACCTCTTACCCCTACAAAGTCAACCTATGGCCCACCCTGCACTAAGAATTAAACCCCCTTCATTTTATTTTCCTCGAGATTCGTATAAATGAATGGTTAAAATTATGTTTCGCTTCCACTATTTAACCAGGGGGGTGCGAAATGGGCAATTTATTATTACCGTGTTTTACCAGCTGTCATTTTACAGATACAGGTGAAACGGAAATCACTGATGCAAGAAAATTTCAAGAGAAAATCCTATGAATAGTTTGCAGACATAGGTTCGTGTATAGAGCTTCATGTAAGAAGTTTTACATATATGAGGAAAAACAGGTAAACGAGTTTTCACAGAGAAGAAAGATATTTTTTATTTACAGGGATAAAAAATCAAAATGAAATATTTTACTAACCATGTATTTACAAAACTACACTTGGTTTTGTAAAAAGATGAGAAGAGAAAACAACCCATGGTTTCTTAAAAAAAAAAAAAAACACATGGTTTGGAAATTAATCCAGAGGGATAAAAGGAATTAACAGGCGGAATTCTAGAGAAAAGGTGAAAGGGAAAACTACACACATATTTGAAATACAGGATGGTTTTTATGTTGAACTTTTCGACTATAAATTTCATTCATGAATTTAATTGAATATTTTGGAAAAGGATATTTATACTTTTTCCAAAATATATTATGACAATAATAAAATGATGAAAAGCCAATAAACAGTCATAAACACAATACAGTGAAATAAGGAGAGAGCAAAGCATTCCTGACAGCAAAGCCTTACCAATAGGCCTACTCAGCAATTGTTTCCTCCAAAATAGTGCCAGGATATCAGTCCACTCTATCAAAGCCTATTGTCTGGTCTCTGTTAGACTTTATTTTTCAAATTTTAGCTAATAATACATTGTTTGTTGATACAGTGTAATTTGTAATCAGTTTGTAACCAGGAACCTCACCATTCAGTGTGATGCAGTTCACTAATTTTAAGTGACTATTTTCATTAATAAAAGAGCAGTTGTTTCAAGATTCATGTGCCATATCCATTGGTGAAGTTTTCCTCATTGTATATGTGCTTTCCTTTGTTTCCATCTTATTGTTTTCTTTATTCTAAATTGTCTAACACGAGTATTACTAGAGAATTTGTTGATATCATACACTCTGCCTTTAACTGTTAGTAATTTACATGTTTTCTTCTGATATCCAAATTAGGGAATTCTTCATTGCTCCCTAGTTTTGATTGAACATCTATTCTTATATCAAGATTAGAAAATTCTTAAATGCTCCCTAGTTCCGATTGAGTCTCCCTTCTTCTTTTATTACATTTCATCCAAATCTAAAAGATCCAGTAGTAATGTCTACCTTGCCCTGTTTCACTTAAACTTGATACTTCTGCAAATTGATCACCTAAGCCTCTTTGACTCCATTTCCCAATGGCCTTCCTCTACATTTCCAACCAAACCAATTCAAAAACCAACTATGTACTTATTAAATAGCCTAATATCTATTTCAAATAAAGCTAAATCCTACAGAGAGATCCCTCTATGAGATTAGGATGGCTAGATCCTAAACTCCAAAGTAGGTTTGTGGTTACCTCGATGATTTCTTTCTTTAGCCTTGAGAAATTACATAGTGATAACATAGTGGCGACTCCATAGGGGAAGAACATCTTCTTCAAAAAGATTTTATAAGGATCAGATTTGATCTATGATGGTGAACAGTGATCAGACACACGAAGGCTAAAATCATCCACCTGGCAACTCCAAATAAATTTCAAAATCAAATCCAAGACTCCACTGGAGGAATGAACCTGAAAGAACAGCATGGGAAGATCAGGTTTTCAACTTGGATTATAATCCAAGACATCATGTTCTTTCTCATCAAGAAGGTTTTTCAATGTATATTGTATTTTAGAAAAGATCTTAGACTAGAATTTAATTACTTTCCTTTGAAGATTGTAAATGTAAATTCTCCTTATCCCTTTGAGCAGCTTTCTTTTGAAACTTATGATGATCATCTTTCAATTGATAAGCCTCAAGTAATCAAGACTAATCTTACATTTCATGTACGTATTCCTATACCTTGTAAAGTTTCGGATAGATATAAGCCACTCATATTACCTCCTATACTCCATGATTTCCCTGATAACTATTAAAAATATCTCCCCAAAATTGATGGAGAAAATGGTAACATCACTGCTGAAAAACATATTCAAGGTTTTGAGAATTATCTGGATCTATTTGAGATTGATGAAGATGATGTTAGTATCAGGATTTTTTCTCTTTCTTTGCAAAATAAAGTAAAGAGTTGGTTCAAGAACCTGCCTATTGCAAGCATCTCAAATTTCCAACAGTTTGTCAAATTTTTCCTTGATAGATGGATAATCAAAGTCAACCTTTTTATGATCGTAGAAGAATATGATCAGTTGAAAAGATAGCCAAACGAGACAATACAACGATTTTCTCCCATATTTAATTCAGTTTATTATTCAATGCTAGCAAATATAAGACCTCCCCCTGGCTCAGCTCTCTTGCATTATTCCAAAGGCCTTTGATCCAGAAATAGAGTTTCAACTAAGAGAAAGAAACTCTGCAACACTTGAACAGATGCAAAACATTGCAGTAGATGTAGAAGTTAATCTGCTAATTAGAAGGGAAAAGTTGAAAGCAGAAGAAGAGAATAACAACATTGCAGAGCACCTCACATATTCAGAGGTAAAACTTGACATTTTGGTAAGTAAAATAGAGGAAATTATACAAAAAATCACCATGAAAGATGGATTTTTCATTCAAGATCACCGTGACGCACTTATTGCAAGAAAAGAAGAGGTTGTTGGCCATAAACACTTTCCTTCTAATCCCAACTACCATAGATCATAAAATGGTTTACAGATCAATATGTGTAGGAGAAATATATTGATCTAATGTGTATGTTTGATGGAATACCTTCTTTTAGTGATTTGCCTAAGTATGATCAGTATGATGATAATTATGTTCTCCAAATTCAATCTAAATTTACAGAGCAATCAGTAGCTAGTTTGTGGGATGAGGAAATTTAGTTTCAGCAACTCGAATGCAGTGATCAGCCAATATATATCAGCTATGGGAGTGAAGAAGAAATCGCATAAAATTTTGAAATAAGTGAAGGACCTTTAATTCCATAAAAAATCAGCAGTCTTTAGGTATTGTTATTGACAACAAAGAAGAAAATGAAACTATTGATCAGGATTCTTCAGTTTCACAATTACAGTTATCAAATTCCATTGAAATACCTGATCAAATGACACAGGAAACTTCTATACCACTACGTTTTGAAGCATTTCATTTTTTAAAGGAAATTTTTTATAATATCTCTAAAGCAAAGGATGAGCGGCCTGTAGAAATCTATGAAGTCCCATTGAAACCCATATGTAATAGGTTGCAGCAATCCTTCCAAGTTTTTCATGATCCAATAACTGATGTGTTGGATGATGAATGCAATCAAAATATTTCTCCATTAACTAGCTGTGAGCTTCAGGATCAAGATGATAAAATTCTCGTCAGACATACATTTCCATCAGTAGAAATATCATCACAAAGCTTATCTAAAAAACTGATATTATCTCAAGACAATCATAGGTTAATTTTGCAGGGAAATAAAGGTAAAAATAACAGTTTAGTTTCATGGCATGGAGGCCATCCAGAACAAATGTACGGTTGCTTGGATCAGTTGAACATTAGTGCATATGCCTTGGAATATCCTTTTGTACAGTTTGTGGAGTCAACAAAGGAAATTAAATATTTCCTTATCAGATTTATATTTGTTGACAAGTTTCTATTGGGTTGTAGAACTTCAGTTTTGATCACAAACAAGTGAATGTAGCAAAATCCATCAATGTATATAATGCTTGAATGGTTGCATTGGTTGTTTCATTTTACCTAATCAGAAGTTATACAATTGATTAGAGTAAGTAGGTAGAATTTTAGTTTGATGGGATTTTCTTTCCAGCAACAAGTTTATTTCAGTCTCAGTATCCAGTTTTCAGCAAGTGTTGACATAATTCATTAAGATTTAAATCTGCGGAGAAGGCCCTAAGGTCTTGATGATCTATTAGTGTGGTTTGAGGGTTGCAGTACCTTTTTTTTATTTTCAAATCATATTTCAGTGCAACTTGTGTCAGATTTCAGTTTGCAGAAAAGGTTGTGATGTCAGTTTGATATTTTCAGTCACAGAGATTATATAACAAAGCATGTATAGGCTTGGGATCTGCCCAATGTATCAGGCCACTAGTCGACGATATTCTTGACATCTCACAAGAATATGCCATCCCCAAATGAAGACATTATTAGGGTCCTATAATTATAGGGAATCATAATTTTGAATTGGCTATGATTTTACCATGTAATGTTGTGCATACTTTTCATTTCTGCAAATGATTCCCATATTAGAAATGAAAAGCAATGGGTAGGTACAAACCTGGCTAAAAGCATCATTATGCTTATCTTGAATTAAGTACTCCAAATATTTAATAAAGAAGGAGAGCAGAGAAATATTCTATCCTAAGTATAAACTATCCAAAATTTTATACTAATTAAGTCCCTTTTTTACCCCTTACTTCACAAAACCCTATTAATATAAAGCTTTGGACTTTATATTAATTTCTCCCCAAAATTCCATGAGTTTCTTTATATTTTCAAAAACCCGATTAATATAAATTTTTTACTTTACATTAATTTCTCGTCGCAAACCTATACTACCTCTTCCCCCTGCAAAGTCAACCTATGGCCCACCCTACACTAAGAATTAAACCCTCTTCATTTTATTTGCCTCTAGATTCATAGAAATAAATGAACGGTTAAAATTATGTTTAGCACCCTAGCTCATCCAACATTTAACCAAGGGGGGTGCGAAATGGGCATTTTATTATTACCGGGTTTTACCAGCTGTCATTTTCACGTGCTCTCGCACCCCCCCTCCAAATACCACATACTACTTGCCCCCCGTGTGAAAACCATTAACTGTTTTGGTTTTGAATCTTATAAATGTGGCGGGAATGAAATTTCTTAATACTATGAAATAAAAATTATATGGATGGAAAGAGATGAAGTAAAATGAGATTCATAAGAAATGGAAAGCTGAGTGGGTGAATTTATTTTACAGCTACAGGTCAAATGGAATTCACCGATGCAAGAAAATTTCAAAAGAAAATTCATGTACAGAGCTTCATGTAAGCGAGTTTTACATATATGAGGAAAAACAGGTAAAAGAGTTTTCACAGAGAAGAATGATATTTTTGATTTACGGGTATAAAAAATCAAAATGAAATATTTTACTAACCATGGATTTACAAAACTACACTTGGTTTTGTAAAAATATGAGAAGAGAAAACAACCCATGGTTTCTAAAAAAACATGTTTTTACGGGGATAAAAGGAATTAATAGGTGGAATTACAGAGAAAAGGTGAAAGGGAAAACTACACATATTTGAAATACAGGATGGTTTTTATATTGAAATTTTCTTTTATAAATTTCATTCATGAATTTAATAGAATATTTTGGAAAAGGATATTTATATTTTTTCCAAAATATATTATGACAATAAGAAAATGATGAAAAGACAATAAACACTCATAAACATAATACAGTGAAATAAGGAGGCAGCAAAGGATTTCTGACAGCAAAACCTTACAAATAGGCCTACTCAGCAACTGTTTCCTCCAAAACAGTGCCAAGATATCAATCCACTCTATCGAAGCCTATTGTCTGGTCTCTGTTAAAGTTTATTTTTTAAATTTTAGCTAATAATACATTGTTTGTTGAGACAATGTAAATTGTAATCCGTTTGTAATATTTCTCTATATATACTTCACCATTCGAAGTATTATGGATGTTGGTTGGCATTTGTAACCAGGAACCTCACCATTCAATGTGATGCATTTCACTAATTTTAAGTGACTATTTGCATGAATAAACGAGCAGTTGTTTCAGGATTCATGTGCCATATTCATTGGTGAAGTTTTACTCACTGTATATGTGCTTTCCTTTATTTCCATCTTATTCTTTTCTTAATTTTGAATTGTCTAACAGGAGTATTACTACAGAATTTGTTGAGATCATACACTCTGCCTTTAACTTTTATTAATTTACATGTTTTCTTCTGATATCAAGATTAGGGAATTCTTCATTGCTCCCTAGTATCGATTGAACCTCTATTCTTATATCCAGATTAGCGAATTCTTAAATGCTCCCTAGTTTCGATTGAGTCTCCCTTATTCTTTTTGTTGTGAAACGAGCTACAAAAAAAGAAGAAAAGAGATATCAACGCCTTAGAAATAAGCCACTTCGAGGGGGAAACCTCCAATACATTACATGAATGAACAATTCTTGGATGATACAAATTACAAAACCTATATAGGACTCCATGGGCCACAATGTAATCCTAGTGGGGCCACAATGTAATCCTAGCCGACCTAACAACAATAATTTAAGGGCACAATAATAACAATATGGGAGTTACATGGGTACAATAATAACAGTAAGGGGGTTACCCTAACAACAATAAGGGACTATACTAGTAACATAGGGACCTAACATGCCCCTCTCCTTCAAAAAAGTGTTGTCCTCAACGCTTGAGTAGCTTTCGGTGCTTTTGTATAAAATTCTCATCCTCCCATGTAGAATCTTCAGTGGGTAAGTTCTTCCACTTGATGAGATACTCTGAAATTGATCGATTCCGTAGTTGTCAAGTTCTTGTTTTCGTGACCACCACAGGTTCCAATATGATTTTTCCTTCCTCATCAAGTTTTGGAAATATTGTTTGAACTGAAATATTTTCACCTATAACCTTCTTTAAGCATGAAACATGGAAAACTGGATGCACTCGTGAAGAAGCAGGAAGCTCCAATTTATATGCCATAGTACCAATCTTTTGCAACACCTTGTAAGGACCATAGTACTTTGGCGATACTTTATTATCCTTCTTAGCTTGCTTGAGGGACATTTGTTTGTATGGTTATAGCCGTAAAAATACCTAGTCTCCTACATCAAAACTTCTCTCGCTGCAATGTCGATCTACCTGTTGTTTCATTCGATTTTGTGCCAAATTCAGGTTATCCTTTAAGAGTAGGAGAACTTCTTGTTGATGCTTGATGTGATCTTCCACTGCTTGAACCTTCAACAAAGATATCCTTCCAAACATTTATTTACTATCTCAGTTTGACCATCGGATTGAGGATGATAAGATGAGCTATGAGCTAATTGAGTACCAAAACAATAAAATAACCCCGTCCAAAAATTTCCAATAAAAATGGGATCTCTATCGCTCACAATAACCCTTGGGTTTCCATGTAGCTTTTGAATTGTGTCCATAAATGTAGTAGCAATTGTACTTGCTTTAAATGGATGAGATAATGCACAAAAGCGTGCATACTTGGTAAGTCTATCAACTACCACCATGATGACACTCTTTCATTCAGACTTACGTAAACCTGTGATAAAATCCATTGAAATCTTTTCCCAACATTGACTTGGAATGGATAAAGGTTGTAGAAGACCTGGGGTCTTAATTGTCTCAACTTTATTCTACCACAAACTTTTGAATATCAGATTTAAGGCCATCCCAAAAAAGTTCTTTCTTCACCCTGTGGTAAATTTTTTAAAATCCTGAGTGTCCTCCTAAAGGAGAAGCCTGCAATTCCAAAAGAATCTTTTTTTTTAGTTGGGAATTCTTACAAAGATATAAGAGGTCTTTGTACCATAAGGAATAATTTTTCCAACTAAATGTAACATATGTACTAGGATCTTGTTGCAACTATTGAATGAGTGTCCACACTTCTTCATCCTTCTTCCATTCATCTATTGCTTCAGTTATCCAATCTGGTTGGATAATAGAAATGGCACAATGAAATGCTTCCACCTCTTCATTCTTTCTTGAGAGGGCATCTGCAACAACATTTAGCTTCCCTTTTTTGTAGATTATTTCAAAGTCATAACCCAACATCTTTGTGACCCATTTTTTCACTTCTTCTTAAGATATTCTTTGTTCCAAAAAGTGTTTAAGACTATCCATATCCGTTTTTACCTTGAAGTGTCTTCCCATTAGGTAAGTTCGTCATTTCTTTAGTGCATGTAGTATTGCTAACATTTCCTTCTAAAAAATAGGTTTCTGTAAATACTTTCCTTTGATTAGACGACTTTCAAAAGCAATGGGTCTTCCTTCTTGCATTAAAACAACACCAATTCCATTTCTTAAGGCATCACATTCCACAATAAAGGTTTTTGTGAAGTCCGGCGTAGCTAAGACCAGTGCTAGGCACATTGCCTCTTTAAGATGTTCAAAGGACTTAGTTGCTTCAGGAGTCCATGAAAATACATCTTTCTTCAATAATGTTGTTAGAGGTGCTGCTATTCTCCCATAATTCTTAACAAACTTGCGATAATACCTTGTTAACCCGAGAAATCCTCGCAACTGCTTTATGGTTTTGGGGACTTTCCATTCCTTAATGGCTTTAATTTTGTTAGGGTCTACTTTAACACCCTCGTGAGATACAATATGACCCAGATATTCCACCTCTTGTACTCCAAATAAACATTTGGATGTTTTTGCATATAATTGTTTCTCCTGCAATAGTTTGAGCACCCTGTCAACATGTTCAACATGATCCTTCCAAGACCTACTGTAGATTAGTTTATCATCAAAAAATACTAGCACAAATTTTCTAAGGAAGGGTTTGAAAATGGAATTCATCAACCCTTGAAATGTAGAAGGTGCATTGGTAAGGCCAAAAGGCATGATCAAAAATTCATAATGACCCTCATGAGTTCGAAATGCTGTTTTTGGAATATCTTCAGTCTTCATTCTAATTTGATGATATCCTGAACTAAGATCCAACTTGGTAAAATAAATTGCTCCATGTAATTCATCCAATAATTCATCAATCACAGGAATGGGAAATTTATCTTTAATGGTGAGCTTATTGAGCTCCCCATAATCCGGACACATTCGCCATGATCCATCCTTCTTGTGTACCAATACTACAGGAGCAGAGAAAGAACTTTGACTAGGTTGAATTATACCCGCCTCTAACATTTCTGCAATCATACGTTCAATTTCGCTCTTTTGGACATAAGAATATCTATAAGGCCTGATGTTTGGAGGAACACTTCCTGGAATCAAATGAATAGCATGATCATGATCACGAATAGGTGGGAGTCCTTTGGGAGTTTCAAACACCTTGGAATGATTGTCCAAGACTTGTTGGAGATCTGCAGAAATAGATGATTTTGATGTCGGAATTTCTAGTGAGCATAATTGTGCAATTACGCCTCGTTGTTATTTCTTTAGAAGCTTTGTCATGACATTAGAGCTTATTATCCTTCCTGGCTTCCCTTCAATACCCCGTAATTCGACTTCCTTTCCTTCTGAAAAAAATTTCAAGAAAAGTTCTTGAAAATTAAAAGCTACCGTCCCCAAAGATTGTAACCATTGTGCTCCTAGTACAACATCAGCACCTCCCATAGGAATGGAAAGCATTGGACTAGTCAATACATATTCCCCCATGGTTAGCTTGATATTATGGCATTTTCCAGAGCAATTTATAGTTCCTCCATTTGCAACCATCACTTGACATTCTCGTGTTGGGTATAGGAAACAATTTAATTCCTTGGCTACCTTACAATGAATAAAATTATGGGTGCTACCTGAATCAATCAACACTATTACCTTTTTCTTCTTGACATGTCCTTCTATCTTGAGAGTTTGAGGAGTGGTAATTCCTGCCAGTGCATTACACGATATGGTCGGATTCATTTCTTCCTCTTCTAGGGCTGGTTCCTGGTGTATATCCTCTTCTTGTTCATTTTCTTCTTCCCCTTCACAATCTATGTAAAATAATTTCTTCTCAGCACACTTATGACCTTTAGTGTATTTGCTATCACAACTATAGCAAAGCCCTTTTGCTCTTTTTTCTTCCAATTGTTGTGGTGTCAACCTTGTAGGTTGTGGAAATCTAGGCGTAGCAACACTTCCTTCTTTATAGAATTGAGTGGTAGGCTTCCTTGTAGCCATAATTTTACATTCCACTTTTCTTTCCAACCTGAATGCCTTCTCCAATGAATCAGGTTCCAAAACGCGAACTTCATGTTGGATGTTATCCTTTAAAGTGCCTATGAAGAGATCAATCCTATGTTCCTTTGGAATATTAGTTACCCTTAAATTCAATTTTTGGAAGCCATCAATGTGCTTCCCTTCTAAACCCTTTTGTTTGAGATTTATCAGTTGGCTAAAGAAGGTGTTTCTCTTTGTATCCTCATAATGTGCTATCATTTCCTTCGTAAAAATTGACCAAGTGACAATTTTTTTACGGGAGCAAAGCCATCGATACCATACAAATGTATTTTGTTCTAAATGTAAAGTTGAAATGTGTACCTTTTGTGTGTTTTGCACATTATTGAGATCAAAATATTGCTCCATCTGTAGTATCCATGTTACAGGATCCTTTCCATCAAACTTCCTCATATCCATTTTTGGAATATGGTGGTTCTTCCCTCCAACACTAGAGTTTATGAAATCACGATTAACATTTATTTTGTTCTCATCATGAGTTTTCTCTACTATCTTTTCACCATTAGGAAACATTTCTTGTATCAACTTTTTCAAACCTTCCATGTCTGCTTTTAGATCATTCTTCATGTTTTCCATCTTAGCTTCCATGTCATCCATCTTAGATTCCATGCCATCCATCTTAGCTTCCATGCCATTCTTCAATCCATCCATCTTAGATTCCACGCCTTTCTTCAAACCATCCATCTTAGTTTCCACGTCTTTCTTCAAAACTTCCATGTCACTTTTTGTTGCTCTTTGCGAGAGCGAAATTTTTTGCACTTGCTCTTGTAATTTTGATATGTCATGTTGCCATTATTCCTCTTCATGAGTCATAGTAGAGCCTTCTAATGGCTTAATGGGTGTTGAATTATTTTTAGGGGCCATTTGAGAATCCAATACTAATATCTATTCTACAATATTCTCTTGAAATCAATTCAACTTGATTCTTCAAACAAGACTTATGAAATTAGGATTTAAAAAAAAAAAAATTAAAAATTAAAAAATTAAAAAAAAATACACACCTTTTACTTGCTTTTGAGGAGCTCGATATTGAAATTGACTTATATCTATACTTGTAGATCCTCAATATCTGAAATTCAGCCCGGTAGTAGTCATCTGAAGCTTCTTTCAAATTCCATAGGTCTGACTTGATTTTGATTCTTCAAGGCAAAGTTATGTCCAATCTCCCACAATGACCTAATTATGGACTAGTTCAGTAGAGCGAACTTGTACAACTTGCCACGTATCACTGTTTGCTCCTTTGGCTTTGACATTTATAGACAAGAAACTACAGTCTGTGTACTTCCAGTCACTTTTCACAAAATTCCAATCCGATGCTCAGAGAGAGAGTTATGAAGATTTCCCCACGATCACCTCTTTGAGATGAAATTCGGGAGTCTGAAAAATACCTAACTTCCACAGATCGTATCTCCAAAAATATTGCAAACCAAGCTCTGAAATTTTGCGATGTTGTTTCTCAAGATTTTGGCTTCGTGCTTTAAAAATTTTAGCTTCTGAACCTTCGTAGAAAAAAATTTATAGCGAAAATTCTGAGATGACCTTTTTAAGTGAAATTCAGGAGCCTACAAAAATCCCTAACTTCCACAGATCATATCTCCGAAAATATTGCGAGCCAAGCTCTGAAATTTGGCGACGATGTTCCTCAGGATTTCGGCTTCGCACTCTAAAAATTTCAGCTTCTAAACCTTCGTAGAAAAAAAAAGTTATAGTGAAAATGCCATGATGACTTTTTTGGAGAAGCGAAACCCTAGAATCCAAAGCTCTGATACCAAATGTTGTGAAACTAGCTCCAAAAATATAAGAGATATCAACGCCTTAGAAATAAGCCACTTTGAGGGGGAAACCTCCAATACATTACATGAATGAAAAATTCTTGAATGATACAAATTACAAAACCTCCTTTCTATATAGGAGTGCATGGGCCACGATGTAATCCTAGTGGGGCCACAATGTAATCCTAACCGACCTAACAATAATTATTTAAGGGCACAATAATAAAAATATAGGGGTTACAAGGGTACAATAATAACAATAAGGGGGTTACACTAACAACAATAAGGGACTATACTAGTAGTATAGGGACCTAACACTTTTATTACATTTCATCCAAATCTAAAAGATCCCGTAGTAATGTCTACCTTGCCTTGTTTCACTTAAACTTGATACTTCTGCAAATTGATCACCCAAGCCTCTTTGACTCCATTACCTAATGGCCTTCCTCTGCATTTCCAACCAAACTAATTAAAAAACCAACTTTGTACTTATTAACTAGCCTAATATCTATTTCAAATAAAGCTAAATCATACAGAGAGAGCCCTCTCTGAGTTTGGGAGGGCTAGATCCTAAACTCCAAAGTAGGTTTTTGGTTACCTCGGCAATTTCTTTCTTTAGACTTGAGAAATTACATATTGATAACAGACCCAACCAATTTGTTTGTCTCTTTGCAATAAGTCATTTTGACATATATAGATGAGGTCATAGAGATATTTACTTGAGTAAAGTGACTTCCTCCTTCTATCAGCTTCCTTGATGATAATGAAGATGATGGTAGGAACTCCCTCTTAGATTGAAATCTCCAATGTAGGTGACCTTGGATCCTTGATGATAAATAATGTCTTTAGAATGATGATGTCTTCAAAGGTGTTGGATATTGTTGAATGGTAATTGATGATATATCTTCCAACAAGGTCTTCAATGTCATAAATATTTGATAACAAATATTATCTCCTTGATGAGTGAATCCTTTGAATGATATTGAATCCTTGCAAACTGATTTGACTTTTCAATGTAGACTTTAGACTTTCATTCTTGCTTCTTTTGATCCTTGAGGGACTCCTTGTCAAGTAGCCCTGTCTTCATCACCTTAGCTCTGAAACCATGCTGAGAATTAGGTAAGGCTAGGTTTAATTCAAATTATCTACTTGATAATTACTTGTGAGCTTACTTGTTTTACTTAGGTCTTCTCTTCTTAGCTTATTATGTCTTTCATCACTTTAATTATCAAAACAAAAGAGACACAAATTTAGGATCTTCAAGCAAGGGCCAAAACCTCTCCCTCTTGGAGAGGAAAAACCACAAGAAATTATTCTTATAGTCTTTCAGATGACAAGTACCATGACCATGACACAGACCCTTGACCCGTGTATGCCTCCAAGACCTTGTCACTGCTTCTTCCTTGACTCCTTAAGTTGATTCTTCTTTTCTTCACCATCCTGGATCGTTCTGCACCAGCCTTAGATAACTCGGTCTCTAGTCCTTGGTATCTCCTTTTATTTCTTGACTCTACCTTATATCCTTATCGCCTTCTTCTTATCTTGCTTTATACCTAATAAAGTAGTACATACTTCTGCACCAGTTCTTCAAATTTAGCCCTAGACCGAGCTTATAACAAACCTTCTTCACACTGTATAAATATCCCTTTTCTTGCATTGTATACTTCGTTGAGCAACACTTATCTTATTTCGTACTTCACTGTAATTTTGTCCCTCCTTTGCACCAAAGCAATATATTATAGATTTGTCTCTCTATTCTTCAATCCGCAATCCTTCTTTTCTTATTTACTGATCTGTCTCCCAAACAACAGGCCTATCTTCACTTTATTACAGTCCTGCAACTTCTCATTTATTACAGCTCCTTGCCTGCACTTCTTCCTGCAACTCTATCCAAAAAACTCACAAAAAATCTGAATTTTGTTCCTTCTATTTCTGCACAGTCCATTGGAATATTTATAGTGGTCAACCCCTGTAGTTAGCCGACCTGACTGTGAATAGTTGTTATTGTTCATTGAGCCGACTTGTCCAAGGGTTTATGAGCTAACTTGTCGAGGATGTCTTCCAGCGTTTTGTATGTTGTCTTGAAGAGTATATTCATCACGAATTATGCTGGTGTTGAGTACCATTCTTAAGCCATATTGTTGAGCTTCTTTGAGAAGGTATTTGAGGCATACTTCATTGACTTGATCTTCATATACATTACTCTTAATTAATACATTTATGACAATATGGAAATTCCCTAAAAGACATCAAGAAGAAGTCTTTTGACCTATAATAAAAACCTTGCTCATGAAACCGGTCCCATGAAGCAAGCATAACAAAAATAAATTTTATTATCTTTGTCTTCTTCATTACATAAATACACAATTTCTTTTATTATCTTAGTCATTTGACATGATACATGTTTTTGTTGAATATAAATTATATATGTATTTAAATCATGTAGTTTTATGCCAATATAATTTTGTAAATATATATTATTAGTAATTTACCAAAAAAGAAAAAAAATAAAAATAAAAAATCTTAGACAGGTGTTTATGTTATATATGTCATTTAATATATATATATATATATATATATATATAGATTGCAGAGTATAGAGAGTAATTTAAAAAAAGATTTAATAAAATCGAAGTGAAAGGGGTTCTAATTAGATTTGCAAAATATTTTCAATTTATAAAACTTGGTAAAGCACATTTACACAAAATTTTGTGTAGAAAAAATTATTTAATTTACTTATAGTAAATCACATTGACATAGATCCCCTATTTGTCTTTTTTTCTGGCATGAGACCACAAACATGGCCTATGTAGCAGTACGAGGAGCTAAATAATTGCGAAACCCCAGACAAAAGATATTTTTGGAAAAAGATTTACAATTTCTGGCATACCATTGAGCAAATGATCAAAGTTATATCATTATATACATGCAATTCATTTTTTTTAAAACATTGTCGTTATTGCCATAAAATTTAATGTAGATACAAATGTTATTTTCTTTCAATAGGCACATATGATAAATTAGCTATTTTTTGCATATCAAAGCACGTTTTGAAAGTTTTTATAATGTTTTTCCAATATAGCTTTGATTACATAAATAAAATAATGCTTCTTGAGTTGCAGATGCACAATTTTAAAATTCCTAGGAGATGAAATAAAAACCCAACGCGATCTAGTCAGAGGTCGAAGCATGTTCGTTTGACAACATGTGAAGGGAGATAACGTCGATTCTCGACCATGGCGTGGACATGGCAAGAGCTTAAGTCGACCCTTGGAAATATTCATATTCAATTTCAAAGTTATGCCCTCACAATGTAAAATGCATGTGTGATTTTTTTTGCTTTTGTACAAAGCCCTAATTCAAAGGAAAACGGTTTCATGCATTGGAATTTGTGATTGTAGAAGCTAGGCATCATGGAATCAAGATAGTTTTTAGCCTGTTAATCATTTTGATGCATATCATGGAAGGGGATGGTATGTTTAGTGGGATTGTGATTCTCGGCAGAGCAGAGAAAAAATAATTTACTATGTTTCTCATGAAGAGACTTGGATTGAAGAATATTCTTTTGTCAAGGTTTGGTGCTTGGCATAGCAAAGAAAAATAATTATGTCGATTGGTTTTTTCTTTGCGGGGTTGAGATGAGCAAACACTGTTCACCCCAACCAATCACAAGCTTTCATTTCCGTCATCCTCCTTCAAATAAAAATTTGACATGTAGCCCAGTCAAATCATGGACATTTGCCACTGCATACTTCGTCAGCAACATCTGTTGTTGTATTATATGTCATTTCAAATATCTGTGAATGATTTAATGGCCTTGATGGCTTCCAGTGGTCGGTTAAACTGCTTCATAACCACGACCATGTCCTTCAGTGTGTTGTCAATGTGGTGTCCAACATTAATAGATTCCTAGAGCAATGCGAATGCGCTAGACGAGTTCTTCTCCAAGAGATTTATCAAATTAAATATTTTGAACTTTCAAGTATAACAAACAAGAATCATAAATCTCAAAATAATTTGTATAACCTGAAAGACTGTTGGGAAACCAGCTCCAAAAAGAGAAGAAAAGAGATATCAACGCCTTAGAAATAAGCCACTTCGAGGGGGCAACCTCCAATACATTACATGAATGAACAATTCTTGGATGATACAATTTACAAAACCTCCTTTCTATATATATGAGTCCATGGGGCCATAATGTAATCCTAGTGGGCCACAATGTAATCCTAGCCGACCTAACAATAATAATTTAAGGGCACAATAATAACAAAATGGGGGTTACAAGGGTACAATAATAACAATAAGGGGGTTACACTAACAATAATAAGGGACCATACTAGTGATATAGGGACCTAACATGCCCCTCTCCTTCAAAAAAGTGTTGTCCTCAACGCTTGAGTAGCTCCGGGTGCTTCTGTATAAAATTCTCATCCTCCCATGTAGAATCTTCAATGGGTAAGTTCTTCCACTTGATGAGATACTCTGAAATTGATCGATTCCGTAGCTGTCGAGTTCTTATTTCCATGACCGCTTCAGGTTCCAATATGATTTTTCCTTCCTCATCAAGTTCTGGCAATATTGTTTGAACTGGAAGATTTTCACCTATAACCTTCTTTAAGCATGAAACATGGAAAACTGGATGCACTCGCGAAGAAGCAGGAAGCTCCAATTTGTATGCCATAGTACCAATCTCTTGCAACACCTTGTAAGGACCATAGTACTTTGGTGATAATTTATTATCCTTCTTAGCTTGCTTGAGGGACATTTGTTTGTATGGTTGTAGCCGTAAAAATACCCAATCTCCTACATCAAAACTTCTCTCGCCGCGATGTTGATCTGCCTGTTGTTTCATTCGATTTTGTGCCAAATTCAGGTTATCCTTTAAGAGTTGGAGAACTTCTTGCTGATGTTCGATGTGATCTTCCACTGCTTGAACCTTCGAATTTTCTCTTAAATATGATGTGATGGATGGTGGATGATATCCATAAAGTGCCATAAATGGGGTCATTTTTGCTGCCGTATGGAAGGAAGTGTTATACCACCATTCAGCAAGAGGTAACCACTTGACCCATTGTGTTTGTTTATCAGATACAAAACAACGAAGATATCCTTCCAAACATTTATTTACTATCTCAGTTTGACCATTCGATTGAGGATGATAAGATGAGCTATGAGCTAATTGAGTACCCAAACAAGAAAATAACTCCGTCCAAAAATTTCCAGTAAAAATGGGATCTCCGTCGCTCACAATAACCCTTGGGCTTCCATGTAGCTTTTGAATTCTATCCATAAATGTAGTAGCAACTGTACTTGCTTTAAATGGATGAGATAATGCACAAAAGTGTGCATACTTGGTAAGTCTATCAACTACCACCATGATGACACTCTTTCCTTCGTACTTAGGTAAATCTGTGATAAAATCCATTGAAATCTCCTCCCAACGTTGACTTGGAATGGATAAAGGTTGTAGAAGTCTCGGGGTCTTAATTGTCTCAACTTTATTCTGCTAGCAAACCAAACATTCCATCACAAACTTTTGAATATCAGATTTAAGGCCATCCCAAAAAAATTCTTTCTTCACCCTGTGGTAAGTTTTTAAAAATCCTGAGTGTCCTCCTAAAGGAGAAGTGTGCAATTCCAGAAGAATCTTTTGTTTTAGTTGGGAATTCTTACAAAGATATAAGCGATCTTTGTACCATAAGCAATCATTTTTCCAACTAAATGTATCAGATGTACTAGGATCTTGCTGCAACTTTTGAATGAGTGTCCATACATCTTTGTCCTTCTTCCATTCATCTCTTGCTTCGGTTATCCAATCTGGTTGGATAATAGAAATGGCACAAAGCAATGTTTCCACCTCTTCATTATTTCTTGAGAGTGCATCTGCAACAACATTAAGCTTTCCTTTTTTGTAGATTATTTCAAAGTCATAACCCAACATCTTTGTGACCCATTTTTGCTGCTCTTCTAAAGATACTCTTTGTTCCAAAAAGTGTTTAAGACTATCATGATCAGTTTTTACCTTGAAGTGTCTTCCCATTAGGTAAGTTCGCCATTTCTTTAGTGCATGCAGTATTGCTAACATTTCCTTCTCATAAATAGGTTTCCGTAAATACTTTCCTTTGATTGGACGACTTTCAAAAGCAATGGGTCTTCCTTCCTGCATTAAAACAGCACCAATTCCATTTCCTGAGGCATCACATTCCACAATAAAGGTTTTTGTGAAGTCTGGCGTAGCTAAGACAGGCGCTAGGCACATTTCCTCTTTAAGATGTTCAAAAGCCTTAGTTGCTTCAGGAGTCCATGAAAATGCATCTTTCTTCAATAATGTTGTTAGAGGTGCTGCTATTCTCCCATAATTCTTAATAAACTTGCAATAATACCCTGTTAACCCGAGAAATCCTCGCAACTGCTTTATGGTTGTGGGGACTTTCCATTCCTTAATGGCTTTAATTTTGTTAGGGTCTACTTTAACACCCTCGTGAGATACAATATGAACCAGACATTCCACCTCTTGTACTCCAAAGAAACATTTCGATGTTTTTGCATATAATTGTTTCTCCTGCAATAATTTGATCACCCTGTGAACATGATCCTTCCAAGACCTGCTATAGATTAGTATATCATCAAAAAATACTAGCACAAATTTTCTAAGGAAGGGTTTGAAAATGGAATTCATCAACCCTTGAAATGTATAAGGTGCATTGGTAAGGCCAAAAGGAATGACCAGAAATTCATAATGACCCTCATGAGTTCGAAATGCTGTTTTTGGAATATCTTCAGTCTTCATTCTAATTTAATGATATCCTGAACGAAGATCCAACTTGGTAAAATAAATTGCTCCATGTAATTCATCCAATAATTCATCAATCACAGGAATGGGAAATTTGTCTTTAATGGTGAGCTTATTGAGCTCCCTATAATCCGGACACATTCGCCAAGATCCATCCTTCTTGTGTACCAATACTACAGGAGCAGAGAAAGAACTTTGACTGGGTTGAATTATACCCGCCTCTAACATTTCTGCAATCATACGTTCAATTTCACTCTTTTGGAAGTAAGGATATCTATAAGGCCCGATGTTTGAAGGAACACTTCCTGGAATCAAATGAATAGCATGATCATGATCACGAATAGGTGGGAGTCCTTTGGGAGTTTCAAACACCTTGGAATGATTGTCCAAGACTTGTTGGAGATCTGCAGAAATAGATGATTTTGATATCGGAACTTCTAGTGAGCATAATTGTGCAATTACGCCTCGTTGTTCTTTCTTTAGAAGCTTTGTCATGACATTAGAGCTTATTATCCTTCCTGGCTTCCCTTCAATACCCCGTAATTCGACTTCCTTTCCTTCTCAAAAAAATTTCAAGAAAAGTTCTTGAAAATTAAAAGCTACCGTCCCCAAAGATTGTAACCATTGTACTCCTAGTACAACATCAGCACCTCCCATAGGAATGGAAAGCATTGGACTAGTCAATACATATTCCCCCATGGTTAGTTTGATATTATGGCATTTCCCAGAGCAATTTATAGTTCCTCCATTTGCAACCATCACTTGACATTCTGGTGCTGGGTATAGGAAACAATTTAATTCCTTGGCTACCTTACAATGAATAAAATTATGGGTGCTACCTAAATCAACCAACACTATTACCTTTTTCTTCTTGATTTTTCCTTCTATCTTAAGAGTTTGAGGAGTGGTAATTCTTGCCAGTGCATTACGCGATATGGTCGGATTCATTTCTTCCTCTTCTAGGGGTGGTTCCTGGTGTATATCCTCTTCTTGTTCATTTTCTTCTTCTTCACAATCTATGTAAAATAATTTCTTCTCAGCACACTTATGACCTTTAGTGTATTTGCTATCACAACTGTAGCAAAGCCCTTTTGCTCTTTTTTCTTCCAATTGTCGTGGTGTCAACCTTGTAGGTTGTGGAAATCTAGGCGTAGCAACACTTCCTTCTTTATAGAATTGAGTGGTAGGCTTCCTTGTCGCCATAATTTTACATTCAACTTTTCTTGCCAACCTGAATGCCTTCTCTAATGAATCAGGTTCCAAAACACGAACTTCATGTTGGATGTTATCCTTTAGAGTGCTTATGAAGAGATCAATCCTGTGTTCCTCTGGAATATCAGTTACCCTTATATTCAATTTTTGGAAGTCCTCAATGTGCTGCCCCACTAAACCCTTTTGTTTGAGATTTATCAATTGGCTAAAGAAGATGTTGCTCTTTGTATCCTCATAATGTGCTATTATTTCCTCCGTAAAAATTGACCAAGTGACAATTTTTTTACGGGAGCAAAGCCATCGATACCATACAAATGTATTTTGTTCTAAATGTAAAGTTGCAATGCGTACCTTTTGTGTGTTTTACACGTTATGGAGATCAAAATATTGCTCCATCTGTAGTATCCATGTTACAGGATCCTTTCCATCAAACTTCCTCATATCCATCTTTGGAATATGGTGGTTCTTCCCGCCAACATTAGAGTTTATGAAATCAAGATTAACATTTATTTTGTTCTCATCATGAGGTTCTTCTACTATCTTTTCACCATTAGGAAACATTTCTTGTATCAACTTTGTCAAACCTTCCATGTCTGCTTTTAGATCATTCTTCATGTTTTCCATCTTAGCTTCCATGTCATCCATCTTAGATTCCATACCAGCTTCCATGCCATCAATCTTAGATTCCATGCCATCTATCTTAGATTCCACGCCTTTCTTCAAAACTTTCATGTCATTTTTTTGCTCTTTGCGAGAGCGAAATTTGTTGCACTTGCTCTTGTAATTTTGATATGTCATGTTGCCATTCTTCGTCTTCATGAATCATAGTAGAGCTTTCCAAAGGCTTAATGGGTGTTGAATTCTTTTTAGGGGCCATTTTATAATCCAATACTGATATCTATTCTACAATATGCCCTTGCAATCAATTCAACTTGATTCTTCAAACAAGACTTATGCAATTCGGAAAAAAATACACACCTTTTACTTGCTTTTGAGGAGCTCAATATTGAAATTGTATTATCTCTGTGATTGTGGCTCTTCAATATCTAAAATTCAGCATTGAAGTAGCCCTCTGAATTCTCTTTTGAATGCCACAAGTCTGACTTGATTTGGATTCTCCAAGACAAATTTATGTCCAATCTCCCACAATGACCTAATTATGGACTGGTTCAGTATAGCGAACTTGTACGAATTTCCACGTGTCACTGTTTCGTCCTTCGCCTCTGAAATTGATAGCCAAGAAACTATAGTTCGTTTACTTGCGACCACTTTTTACGGCACTCCAATCTGATGCTTAGAGAGAGTTATTGAAATTTTCCCACAATCACCTTTTTGAGATGAAATTTGGGAGCCTGAAAAAGCACTACCTTCCACAGATCATATCTCCAAAAATATTGCGAACCAAGCTCTGAAATTTTTTTACGAGTTTCCTTAGGATTTCAGCTTCGCACCATAAAAATTTCAGATTCTGAACCTCATTAGAAAAAAATTTATAGCGCAAATGCCACAATGACCTGTTTAGGAGCATGAAAAAATACCTAACTTCCACAGATCATATCTCCGAAAATATTGTGAACCAAGCTTTGAAATTTTTAGACAATCTTCCTCAGGATTTCGGCTTCGCACCCTAAAAATTTCAGCTTCTGAAACTTCGTAGAAAAAACGTTATAGAGAAAATGCCACGATGACCTGTTTGGAGCAGCAAAACCCTAGAATCCAAAGCTTTAATACCAAATGTTGGGAAACCAACTCCAAAAAGAGAAGAAAATAGATATCAACGCCTTAGAAATAAGCCACTTCGAGGGGGCAACATCCAATACATTACATGAATGAACAATTCTTGGATGATACAATTCACAAAACCTCCTTTCTATATATATGAGTCCATGGGGCCATAATGTAATCCTAGTGGGCCACAATGTAATCCTAGCCGACCTAACAATAATAATTTAAGGGAACAATAATAACAAAATGGGGGTTACAAGGGTACAATAATAACAATAAGGGGTTTACACTAACAATAATAATGGACTATACTAGTGATATAGGGACCTAACAAAGACAATCCTACCGATTCATGTTAACGACACACCTTATCACCAAAATCAAGCAAAGTATATACCCAAATATCATATTCACAAATACTGCCAAATAGATAACTTACTAGACGTGATATTTCAGTTACACACCAAATTATTGATGGTGGATTATGTTTGATTAAAATCCGTTGACATCATCAAGCCTTGCATGAGATTGTACTGTCGATGAAATATCTGAGTGATAGAACGCTTAGTGATATGCCAATTAAGCCTGCCCCCAAACCCAACCTAGGTTTATTATTCTTCCTAGGCGCCTGCTGCACCACGGGAACAATGAGTGGATAACCCTGGTAAAGTGGTTAGCACCGGTAGGGAGGGTGATCTTGGTAGCATGGTGGAAGGTAACAATGGTAGTAAAGCATAAGCAGAGGGAAGGGTGGATACGGTGGCAGAGAGCACTGGTTATTTGTTGACAGATAGGAGGACAAACCAGTCAGTGGGTAGATTGCATACATAGTCACTGCCCCGACCCTTGCCACCCCATATAACATTGTTGGAAACACGGTCACTGTCTCCTCCTTGGCTACCCAATATGACCGTATGACTCCTTATAGTGGTTGTTGTTGCAGCTTGAAATAGAGCATTTCGAGCAATCTGACAGAGAGGTTAAGAACTCCCTTAGCTTTTCCTGATGGTCTCCAGACCTGGTAACTTACGAACTGTGTGGCGGCGTTGGCGCCTTTGTTGGTTCTGTTTGTTTGTGTAATGAACAGAATACAAGTGCATAGGTGGGAAGTATAAGTGGGTATTAATGTTGTATTTATTAAGGAGAGGGAATAAAATGAATGTGTCTCCTTGCACGAGGAACACAACATGAAGACAAAGAAGAGAGCAACATATGTGTTACATGTCGTACCTCACTCTCCACATCCCAACGAAAAGAAGGAACTCACTCGATATCTAGTCAAAATCGACATCGCAACGATTTAGGAAGTGTTGGAAATTTAATTCCAATTGCAAACCTGTGCAAGAGGATGAAATTTAATTCTGATATGAATTTCAGAAGGATAGAAGGCGACAGAGAATTTTTTGTTTAAACTTGCACACAACTATGTAATGAATTTCTGGTTTAAATTCCTGTAAAAACCAAATTTTAGTTTAAAGGTCGTAGCTTTTTTTACCTTTAAAATCGTGGTTCAAATACCACGTAAACATGTCTTTAAAACCTGAATTTTCTGCCATTAAAACTCCTACCAACCAATGCATTTTGTAGCATTTTGTTTTAGTTTTAAATTGCCCACATCAACGGTTGTGAAGCCCATGTTCCACGTTACTTAATCCTCAACCAATCCCGTGTCGATCACACAGATTGAAGTTGATGTCACCGTAGCCAAAAATGGATGTGATAAGTTTTATGAAACATTTTGAAATAAATTCCAAGTCCGCTAGCTTGTCAAACATGGACCAATAGCAGACCGATCACATAATTTTAAATCCAGTCACCCACCTCAAAATTGGATGCGATAAATCTATTTGAAACAATTTTTAAAAAGGTTTTTTGAAATCTGCGATGAATTATTTTATAAGGTTTTAACCTTGGGGTAATATTTGTAATGTTTCATATGTTTTTAATATGTTGCGACAGTTTTAGTTTTTTAAAACTTAGGGTGATATATGTAAGTTTTATACTATATATATATATAACAAAAATGTTAAATAATATATGCCGAGAGCAATAAAAGGACAAAGTGTGGTGATATATATGCTAGAAGGCAGAAAAAGCCAGAGAGCAGAAAATAGTGTGACTGTGTAATTTTTGCCTGAAGGCGGAAAAGAAAACCAGAGAGACGGAGAACAAAAAAATTTTTAAGTGAAGCACTGCGTGTGTAGCAGTCAAGAGATGCAATTTTGCATTGTAAACCAGAACTGTGATTCTGAAGAAGAAATTCTCATTTTGTAATAGCTTTCTAGTTTAATGAAATAGAAGAAGGTTTTTTGTTTTTTTTTGGTTTTTTTTTGTTTTTTTTTTGTTTTTCATCTCTGTCCACAATTTTTGTTTTAAATCTCTGTGTTATAGGAAGAGGAATTGTTTTTCCTTCGTGTGTTAGGAATTACTCATAAATTCCAACATGGTATCAGAGCTAGTCCAGACTCTTTACATTTGCTAAAGAAGCTGAAGGAAGGAGGAGTTGTTGAACCTTTCGACCAACAGTGTAAAAGATCAGCAAGTCAAAGTATTTATCAAAACAGAGTTTTTTTTTTGCTTAAAGATTATAGTCCTCAGAGACAGAGTTTATTTCTCAGCAGTCATAAGGTTTATTTGAGAAACACAGTCAAGTTGTTAAGCATAGTTCAGTAAGCTAGCCATGGCAGGAGCCAGCACAAGCAAGAGTATGGGAAATACTCAACTCCCACGGTTTAATGGGAAGAACTATGACTATTGGGAAATCACAATGAGAGCCATGTTTGCCGCTCAAGATTTATGGGAGCTAGTTGAAGATGGTTTATAAGAACCAGCAGATGAACAAGCATATAATTCCTTAACACAGGTAGAGAAGGATTTGCTAAGAGTAATAGGAAGAAGGACTCAAAAGCCCTCTTCTATCTCTATCAAGCGGTGCATGAAAGTGTATTTCCAAGGATTGCAGCAGCAAAGAGGTCCAAGGATGCATGGGATACCCTCCAGACAGCCTATCAAGGAATGGATAAGGTAAAGACAACAAAGCTTCAATTAATGAGAAGGGATTTTGAAGTCCTTTGCATGAAATAACCTGATACAATAGATTCATTCTTCACAGTGTTGATTGGGTTGGTTACCCAAATGAGATATCATGGAGAGACCATAGAAGAAATAAGAATAGTGGAGAAAGTATTGAGTAGATTACCCTCAAGGTTTGATGTAATAGTAACAACCATTGAAGAGACAAAGGATCTCTCAAAGTTTATTGTTGACGAGCTTCATGCATCATTGATGACACGTGAACAAAGATTGGGAAGAATAGCAAAATCATCTTTGGAACATGCCTTCAAAAATGTCTTTCGGAAGAGGAAGAGGTCAAGGCAAAGGAAACTACAGAGGAAAAGGAAGAGGCAGAAGCCAAAACAGAGGAATAAACAGCCCTGCAAATACTAGTTGAAGGGGCAAAAATCAAATTCAAAAACAAAGCCAAGGCAGAAGCTAGCAAGGTGGACAAAATCAAGCGCATGGACAAACGTATGATAAATCCCAAGTCCAATGTCATTACTATAAGATTTATGGGCATTATGCCAATGAATGTAGGAAGAAACAGAGTGACATGGGTAGTAGACCCAGTGCTAATTTTACAAAAGAAAATTCCAGTCAAGAAAAATTATTTTTAGCATGTAATATGGCTTAAGAGAAGAATGAAGATATATGGTTTCTAGATTCAGGATGTAGCAACCATATGACTGGAAACATTTCTATGTTTTCCATGATTGATGAGAATGTGAAGTCTCAAGTAACATTGGGGACAGACATTAAGGTCTCTGTCATGGGAAAAGGCAGAGTAAGTGTCTTGACAAAGAAAGGAGAAAAGAAGAGCATATCTGACGTATATTATGTACCAGGTATGAAATGTAATTTGTTAAGCATTGGAAAACTCATTCAAAAGGGCTACAATGTATTTTTTGAAGATGATATATGCACCATCATGGACAAACCACCAAGTAAGCAATGTATTGCACGAGTGAAGATGACAACAAACAGAATGTTTCATCTCAATATGAGAGCAGATTTGAAGAAAGGAGCTGCAATGGCAGCAATGACACAAGAGACATTTCAAAGAGAAGCAAAGGATGAAAACTGGTTATGGCAATTGAGATTTGGACATCTCAACTTTGGAGGTCTGAATTTGTTGCATAGGAAATTAATGGTAAAGGGATTACCATTGATTGAGAAACCAAGCATCCTATGTAAAGGTTGCATCTTGGGCAAACAACACAGAGAAAGCTTTCCATCAGGAAAGAGCATAAGGGAAAAACACCCTTAGAGATAGTCTATTCAGATTTGTGTGGACCAATGCAAACACCATCATTAGCAGGCAACTATTATATGCTTACCTTTATTGATAATTACACAAGAAAAACTTGGGTTTATTTCTTGAAGTTGAAGGGTGAAGTGTTTGAGAAATTCTACCACTTTAAAGCTCTAGTTTAGAACTAAAGTGGGCATCATATTGAAGTCTTAAGAATAGACAGAGGAGGAGAATATATCTCAAAAGAATTTTTGCGTTTTTGTAGAGAAAATGGAATTCATAAGCAATTTATAGCAAGGTATACACCTCGGCAAAATGGAGTTGTTGAAAGGAAAAATAGAACCATCATGGACATGGTAAGAAGTATGCTGAAGGAAAACATTTGCCAAATGAAATTGGCCTGAAGTTGTACATTGTGCAGCATATATCTTGAATAGATTCCCAACAAAGAGTGTGATGAACAGAGTTCCTGAAGAAGCATGGAGTGGAATAAAACAGTTTGTCACCCACATGAGAATTTTTGGTTGTGTGGATTATGCACACATTCCAGCAGCTAAGGAAGAAGTTGGACGTAAGGGGGAGAAGTTCATATTTGTTGGATACAATGAAGAATCAAAAGCATACAAATTGTATAACCCATCCACCAAGAAATTTATGATAAGCAAAGATGTACAATTTATTGTGGAAGAAGCTTGGGATGGAAGCATTGAAAAAACAATGAATGTAAAAACATGTTTGTCTCATGATGACGATGAGGAAGAAATGGTTGAAAGACATCCCTCATCAGTATCACCACCTCCACCAACACAAGGATAGCAAGGGACTCCACAAGAAGGTATGAGAACACCCTTGAGAAGTGATGACAGTGCTTCTCCAAGCACATCACAAGGAGTAGATTTGAGTGCTTCTATAAGCACAAGTTCAGCAAGTGAAAGAGGAACCAGATTCAAAATTCTGAATGAAATTTATGAGCAAGAGGCAGAAAATGAAGGTATGAAATCTTTGTTTGCATTATATTGTCCTGTAGAGGATCCTATTCATTTTGAAGAATCTGTAAAAGATAAGAAATGGATAGATGCTATGGATGAAGAAATGAATGCCATAGAGAAAAATAATACATGGGAATTAGTTGATCTCCCAAAAGGTAAAGAAGTTATTGGAGTAAAATGGGTTTATAAAACCAAAAGCAATGTTGAAGGTAAGATTCAAAGGCACAAGGCCAGACTTGTTGTCAAAGGCTACAAGCAGCAACAAGGAAGAGATTATGAATAAAAATTTGCACCGGTTGCAAGAATGGAAACAGTAAGAGCAGTGTTGTCCATAGCAGCACAACACAAGTGGAAAGTTTACCAAATGGATTTGAAATCAGCATTCCTAAATGGAGTATTGATGGAAGAGGTTTATGTTGAACAACCTGTAGGATATGAGAAAGCAGGCCAAGAGCACAAGGTATGAAAATTGAAGAAAGCTCTACATGGGCTGAAATAAGCACCAAGAGCATGGTACACTAGGATAGATGCCTATCTATTCGAAAATGGGTTTGAGAAATGTGAAGGAGAATCCAAATTATACATCAAAGAGAAAGATGGTAAGATGTTCATTGTTGTTTTGTATGTTGATGATGGTATATTCACAGGTAATGATGCTTACCTCATTGAGAATTTTAAAACAATCATAAAGGATGAATTTGAGATGACTGGTGTGGGATTGCTGAGATACTTCTTAGGAATGGAAGTAGAGCAAAATGAAAATAAATTTTTTATTTCTCAAGCAAATTATGTTAAAGAAGTTTTGGAAATATTTAACATGCAAGATTGCAAGGCAGCAATTACTCCTACAGTGATGGGATTGAAACTGAGCAAAGAAGACAACAGCAAGGATTTTGATCCAAGTTTGTATAAGAGCATAGTTGGCAGCCTTATGTACTTGACTGCAACTAGGCCAGATATTATGCATGATGTAAGTTTAATTTCCAGCTTTATGGAAAGGCCAAAGGAGTCACATTAGCAAGCAACAAAAAGAATTATAAGGTATGTGAAAGGAACAAAAAGTTATGGAATTTTATACACCACTTAAAAAAAAATGAATTGATTGGATATACTGACAGTGATTGGGTTGGAAGTATAGATGACAGGAAAAGCACCTCTGGATATGTTTTTCATATGGGATCAAGAGCCATCTCATGGGCTTCTAAGAAACAACCAATTGTGGCTTTATCAACAGCAGAGACAGTGATTGGGTTGGAAGTATAGATGACAGGAAAAGCACCTCTGGATATGTTTTTCATATGGGATCAAAAGCCATCTCATGGGATTCTAAGAAACAACCAATTGTGGCTTTATCAACAGCAGAGGCAGAGTATGTGGCAGCTACAGCAACAGCATGTCAAGCAATATGGATGAGGAGAATTTTGAGAATTTTTTTTCATGAACAAGTAAAAGGCACAACCGTTTATTGTGATAATAGCTCAGCTATAGCTTTATCTAAGAATTCAGTGTTTCATAAGAGAAAAAAACACATTGATGCCAAGTATCACTACATCAGAGAGCTAGTGAACAATGGGAAAATTGTTTTGCGACATTGCAAAACTGAAGAGCAGTTTGTTGATATATTAACAAAACCATTAGGGAGGAAAAGTTTTAATTACCTAAGGAAATGTCTAAGTATGCAAGAGAACGCAATAGTTGAAATTAAGGGGGAGCGTTGGAAATTTAATTCCAACTGCAAACCTGTGTAGGAGGACCAAATTTAATTCTGATATGAATTTCAGAGGGACAGAAGGCGACAGAAATTTTTTTGTTTAAACTTGCACACAATTGTACAATGAATTTCTGGTTTAAATTCCTATAAAAACCAAATATTAGTTTAAAGGTCGTAGCATCTTTTGAATTTAAAATCATGGTTCAAACACCACGCAAAACTGTCTTTAAAACCTGCACTTACCACCATCAAAACTCCTACCAACCAATGCATTTGCCGCATTTTGTTTTAGTTTGAAATTGCCCACGTCAACAGTTGTGGAGCCCATGTTCCACGTCACTTAATCCTCAACCAATCCCGTGTTGATCGCACAGATTGAAGTTGATGTCACCGGAGCCAAAAATGGATGCGATAAGTTTTATGAAACATTTTGAAATAAATTCCAAGTCCGCTAGCGTGTCAAGCGTGGACCAATAACAAGCCGATCGCATAATTTTAAGTCCAGTCACCCACCTCAAAATTGGATGCGATAAATCTATTTGAAACAATTTTGAAAAAGGTTTTTGAAATCTGCGATGAATTCTTTTATAAGGTTTTAACCTTGGGATAATATTTGTAATGTTACATATTTTTTTAATATGTTGCGACAGTTTTAGTTTTTTAAAACTTAGGGTGATATATGTACGTTTTATAATATATATATATATATATATATATATATATATATAACAACAGTGTTAAATAATATATGCCAAGAGCAATAAAAGGACGAAGTGTGGTGATATATATGCTAGAAGGCAGAAAAAGCCAGAGAGCAAAAAATAGTGTGACTATGTAATTTTTGCCTAAAGGCAGAAAAGAAAACCAGAGAGACAGAGAACATAATTTTTTTAAAGTGAAGCACTGCGTGTGTAGCAGTCAAAAGATGCAATTTTTCATTGTAAACCAGAACTGTGATTCTGAAGAAGAAATTGTCATTTTGTAATATCTTTCCAATTTAATGAAATAGAAGAAGTTTTTTTTTTTTTTTTTCATCTCTGTCCACAATTTTTGTTTTAAATCTCTATGTTAGAGGAAGAGTAATTGTTTTTCCTCTGTGTGTTATGAATTACTCAGAAATTCCAACAGGAAGAGCATATTTATGTATAAATGTTTGTATATATAGATACATGCGTGAGATTACAATAAAGAATCGTGTGGGGAATATGGCAATCTGATGCCTTTGAGCACACAGTGTAAGTAAAGGGGTTGTAGAGAGTGTGGACTTTGGGTAGAGTATATATATATATATCGAGAATTCATTCAATCCATTCATATTGATGGATAAAGAGATGTGTTTGGGAGGGACCCAATTGAATTAGAAGGTTGTTACCTATAATTAATGCAAACACGCCTCCTCACACATGGTATACTCAACCAAACCCAGTCAAGAGTTGAGCTGTGTGGTGGAGAAAACCAACGAGAAGTAGAAGACAAAGCATCGTGGAGAGTGTGGATTTTGAGATTAGACATTGACAACGCTGACACTGATCATACTATTCTTTAATCATCTTTTCACTTTGCGATTCAATCCAATATCCCTTCATTTTGTTCTGTTCAATTCCACCCTTCACACAGCACCACCACAGAAGTCGGTTTTTATGTATGATTTTGACCAATGGACATGCTCTATACGTAAAATTTTGGTTACCACCAGGAAGTATTGCGTGTTTTGTATACTTATACAAGATTTAATAATATAAATTCACACTCGACTTCAAGTTAAAATTGATCATGAATTATCGGTCATTGCGCACATTTTTTACTTATACACCAAAAGCGTGAGATATTAATCAAACAACAAACTACTTATATGTAACTTTTAAATTTATTCTTTGGGCTATATATAAACTTTAAATTTATTCTCTCAATTATTTTAAAGGAATATTTCCACATGTGGGATCGCCTAATTACCAATTTTTTTTTGTTTAGAAGTTAGGTTCTGTGGCTATGTTCTCGTCCACTTTTTAATCAGGAAGATTTTATTTTATTCTTTTCAATTTCGTATGTGTGTTTTAGTTTTAAAAATTCTATTATTTTAACCAAATTTTAAGTTAATATGTTAAATTTTACCATATTATTATGCTTGTCGCCAATAGGTATTGCGCATTGGGTTGGAGGGCTGACCACCTGATAATTTGGTCAAACAGTTAAATAATTTCCAATTCCACAAAGTGAAACTTTACAAATTAAATTTGTATTTTTTGCAAAAAACATTATAGTATTTATCTCTAATACTATTGGCCCTAAATTTGAACATGTTATTGGGCCATACCTCGTAACTCATGATATGATTTTTATGTTGCACTAAATACATAGGTTTTTTAATAATGCCTCGTAACACATGATTTGTATACGAATAAGGCTTAGACATGCAATTATGTCATTCATGTTCGAGGCTTTTATCCGAACATTATTTCTTACATCTGCAACTACTATACAACGTATAAATGTGATGGAAAACCATTTACTTTATTCATAAACAACCCGCAAACAACTCTTCCTATCGTGCCAACCTAACATCTTGTTGGGTGGGAGAATTTTCCCATGAAATTATCAGGTTACGCATTATGTATATCCATGGACCATCAGAGAGTCATTATTCTTGAATCATAAAACACAATTGGCCAAGCCTAAGACCTAGATATATGGCCAAAGAATTACTACTATGCAAATATACATATTTTTGGCTTAATTTATTTTTAGGACCACTCAACCTATAATGCGTTTACACGAAACAAAAAAAGGCTTGAAAACAATTAATTATAATGCAAAACCATCAATATACTAATCAACTAAATTAAATTATTACCATTAATTCTTAATTACTACAAATTAATAATTTATTAATTAATTAAACTAAGCATCAAGCAATAACTATGTACCCTTGTTTATGAAATTGAATTTGGAGATTCCTCTATCATCCTAAAACTAATTATTCAAACATTGAAAATGAACTCATTTATTCTCAAATTCCTTATGCTAATTATTTAACTATTTAATATTTTGAAAAAATAACTTATTATTAAGCCCAACCATCGTTGTATAAACAAGAGTCATGTGGTGGCCACGGTGGTGGCAATGCTACTGCTCTTGCTTTTTTGCACATTGTCACCAACTCGTTTTTGTTTGTCGTGAATGACATGGGCTTATATGTTAAAATAATATTTTTAAGAAATTTAAAAATAATCAAAAGTATTTAAAATAATGAATAATGTTTGTATTTTTTAATATATAAATGATATACATTATGTATATAATAAAAATGAATATTAATTTATATTAATTTTGTATTTATTATAAATATTTGAAGATTTATTTTTTTGAAAGAGAGATTTGTATTGTTATAATAAATTTAATAAAAAAGATAAAAACAATTAATGTAATATGTTAAAAGAAAAGATATGAAATAAGCAATTCAATTAACTAAATAAAAATATAAGCAAGGATGTGATATAAGAGTGATTACTATGTTAAATGGTTGAAAGAGAGAAAAAATTATTATTATAATAAATTTGTAGTAACTTGAAAAACAAATCTAGAGTTAAAATAGATACCTATATGCTATTTTTCAAATTTATCTTAAATATAAAGCTAATTACATATATCTTTTATATTCGCACTATTAAAATGTTTTAATTGATATTAATGTTAACTTTAAATCTATGATATATGTATGCATCACTATGTTTTGATTTGGACTGAAGTGGAAATGAAACGGGTATGAACGATATGTCATGACATATGATTTTCACGCTGAATGTTGAATATTGATAGATATTTTGCATTGTTTGAGTACATCTCTATGATTACTCAACCTGGTGATATATCTTATATGTAATGCATCATGTACTATTTATACTGAATAATAGACAGTGGTTTTTTTCTTCTAAAAAAAAAGATATATTGAAAGATATTAAATTCTTCAAGGTATTATCAATTTCCCAAATTTTCCATTTTGAAAAGGGGTTGCGCTTCTAAATCTTTTATCCTTCTCGATTCAATATAGATTCATAATTAAGCTACATTTACATTTTTATATATGTGTCATCTATCTATTCCATAATAACTATGAAAGGAATTAGAGAGCTTCCTTGTATACATATCATTGAAATATTTTAACAATAATGAATTTCTACTTTCAATTGTCATATATGTGTGTGGATCATTGATATTTTGTTTAATTTAAAATAAGTAAACTTTATTAAAATTTACAGTTTATGAATCAAAAATCAAAAGATGTCACAATATTGAAATCTTTTTGACTTAATATGTATATTGATATTATGAATGGATAATGTCATCTCACTACATCAACATATTAGCCATATTCATATTTTGGGAAATCCAATACACATATAATATAGCACACACATATGCCAGTTTGTTTTTCCCATTCACATTTAAAATTAATAATGTTATTCAAACAATGTGGATTATGATATTAGAACAATAATGCATCTAAATCCTATTTCAAAAAACATGTAGCTATAATATTCTTTGTATAATGATAAATTGTTGTATTATTAGAACACTCGTCTATCAAACACTACATTGAGTTTAGAAGTGTGTGATAGGTTGCTTTCAACATAAATAATAATACAAAATTACTATATTTATAAATTATAATTTTATTATTATCATATAATTAAAAAGATCACTAAGTATATTATTTGAGTTATTCTATTAAACACTTGTGGGTCATTTATTGAAACATAATGTATGAAATATTTGTATTATAGATTGAAATTGAAATTGAAATTTACAGAAACATGATTGTCATCTCTATCATTTAAATTGTTGTTTCTCGTTCATAGTCTTTGAAATATCTGCTTCATAGTCATAGGAATTTGAAGGAGAGATTGTGTGCAAGGATTGTCATTGTTCTAGGACATTTATGTTAGTGTAAATTTCTTCTTAAATTTAACCTCCTGCTAAATTCTTTAGAAGATATACATAAAATTGAATTTCGATTGCATTTCATTCTACATATATTTCACTCGATTTTTGCTTTCGACAATTCCCCAGTCGTCGTATTGACGTTCCTTTGCACCTCTTGGTGAAATTTCTAGATTAATATGTTTCCCATGAAGAGAGCTAGACTGAAGCAGATTCTTCCGTCACAAATTTTCTATATTGGGGGAGGAAGGGTTGAAGAGAAAATCAGAGCAAAGAGGAAGGGAGAGAGGTTGGTGTTCAGATCCCACAGGCACCACAGATATTACCTGTCGGCTTTCGCAGTCTCAACTACAAGGAGCACAATGTCTACATCAAGGGCATTGTCTCCTATGTTATCCATAGCATAGGGCAGCATGTCGCGATTTTGAGGGTGAATTTCAAGAACGTGTTACCTTACAAGTACCATAATGATATTTTCATCGTAGTTGAGGGTATGCATATAGGGTAGCTTGTTTATTGCGGTAAGAAGACCAATCATTGATGCTATGATATCCAATACAAGACTAATGATATCCAAGATAGGACTAGGAGACATGTTTGTTGTTATGTCTTTGTTCCTATTCCTTTTTTTAGATTTGGCACATGGCTAGGAGAACTATTTGCTAATATGTTTATGTTGTGATTGTCATTTTGAGACTTGAAATTACAAGAGAACATTCATTAGGATCGATAGCATAATATAACAAATTACAACATTTTGACTAAACAAAATTCAGTGCTCAAGGCAAGAGAGTAGAATATAGCAAAATTTTGCATTAAACGTTTCTCAAAATGTTTCGACTAAACATAACTTGGTTCTTATAAAACTATTTAATTGACAAGAATCGAAACTCACGTATAGTGGGACAAAAAAAAAATCGTGGAAAGTGTTTCAAATCATTTATTTATTTTGTGCCTGAACATAGTAATGTTCATTGTTCCTTCAACATTGAAATTTAAGATTTATAATAACCTTGCGTATTGTTTTTTGCACTTTTATCATCCATGCATGAGAAAAAAAAATAATAATACAAAGTTCTTATTGATGTTTACATAAATAGAAAATTGAAGAATTTTGTTATATGACTAAAAAGTAAACTTGAGAGGAAGGGGATGATACATGAGGAGAGAAGAGGAAGTTGCTAGTTGTAACTTTCGGTTATCCTGTTTTGTTTGTTGTTGCTCTAAGCATCGAGAATCTCATTGTCACCATTGAGAGTGAAAAGACCATGTATTTGTAAACTATGCATAATATAATTTTATTTTTTATTTTTTTGGTAAGCCATCATAGCTAATTCAGACAGTAGTTTCTATAGAACTAGCCTGTTTCCGAGACAACATCACAGGATTTTGTTATCGGGAGTTCTTATAATGAAATTGATAAAATGCAGAAAAAGAAAAGGGGTTTTGTATTTGCACTTAACACAAAATATTGACAGGTCTTCTATCATTATAGAGGATTACATTGGGAAGTTGCATACTACTCAAACAAGTTCAAATGGTGTTGAGTATGCATTTGAAACGACACGTATTCCTTGCACCTGTTATAGAAGAAAACTAGTCAACACATTTGTAGAAAAAAATAAGTAATTGTCATATGAAACATAAGTTGGTTACTTAGTATGTACGTACGTGGATTTGTTTGTCAATTTTTTTTTGAGGTCTTGTCCTATCTCAGTATTCACATGTGTAATGAAAGTGGCATGTGTTGTACGAAATGTTTTTTCCTTTGCATTCTTTCTTTTTGTTATGTTTTTTAAGAACACGGTAGGCATATCTCCATTTTTCAAGCGTTGTTCTATTTCATTGTAGATAAATGCAAAGTTTTCAAATAGTTGTATTTGTAGTATAATGCACACCCGCAAAAAAGAAGAAGATAAATAAAATAAAAAATGTAATTATTCAAATTGCATGTAGACAATACAATGAAATGCATAAGACTAATGGATGAGTGATGCAAGGTTAAGCATGTTACCGATGCCTTGTTTTCTTCAGAACTTTCGTCTTTAATTTGCAGTGTATATTACATTCCAACTTTTTGAGTTGTTGTTACAAGCATTGCAATTGTGGCAATTGGGAATGCTGATATGCTTTCTCCCAGTTGTTTTATTGTTTTATTGGGAACAAATTTGTATTTGGAACAAACTGTGTCAATGTTTTCTATAGTGCTCATGTTGTCTAACAATAGAGTGTGGTCACACAATCTCCATGGTCATAGTTTGTTTTTCGTGTAATCTGGAAATTTGTGACTGTAATTCATTTTCCTGGCAAGATCTTTTGCTTGTGTTTTTCTATGAGGTCGCTTGGAATAACCATCATCACTATCATTAATCCTTGTTGATCAGTACAATCAACATGCAATATTTGACGAATTTTAGTTGTTGTGTCTAGAAATGTGGTGTAGAATACCATGAAACAATTTCTGAGATTTACGGATGTTTAGTTCTTTAATTGATATCAAAATGACTAGCAATGCATTTGTGTTGTGCAATAAAAGTGTAAATTACACAGTAAAGGATATGCTCTACGATTCATAAACATAAATAATTCGCTCGAGCTCCCACGTTGTTGCCCCCTCTATGTTCGTGTTTTTCCTCCCTCCTGTTCATTTCTCCCATGACCCCTCTGGAGTTTGATTAGAGCGGGTTCGCTCAGTAGTTGATTCCCCCCCCCCCCCCCAAAAAAAAAAAACACTGCTTCTCTGGCCTTTGCTAGCCTTGTCTCCTCCTTTGGGCCCCCCTCGAGATTGACCTGCCATCTCCAAGTTTGTCAAAAAAATTAAGGACATCCATGAAATTTTTTTATCCCTTGCGTTACCTTGAAGAGTTGTTATTTCTTCGTCTGAGAAGGGTCTGGTAGGGCAATTCACGGGCCTTTGGCACTATCCAAAATCAGTGCAAAAATGGGTAGAAATAAATTGCTCCCCTTAAAATCAAGTCCAAATATCCATTATTTTTTTTGGTAGAGACTATTTTACCCTTCTACTTTGAATCTAAAGAATACATAGATCTCATTTTTAGATATGGGCCATAATTCATGGACACTGGATGCATATACTTGAATAGATGGACTTCAGGCTTTGACCCTGAGTTTAATGTTCCTAACGTCGTTCCAGTATGGGTTTGCCTTCCCCACCTCCCTCTCCATTGTTGGGGAGATGAATTTGTCAAAGCAATAGGAAACACATTTGGAAAATTCACAAACCGAAGTGAACCAAAAGGAAACAGGCATGCCTCCGCTCGAATCTGTGTGGAAGTATAGTTTGGAAAGGGACTACCAGAAGCGGTGAAGGTCAAAGTATAAAACTGGACTCGCATACATCATTTGGACTATGAGAAACTTCCTTTCCAATGTAAGGTATGTCATGATTATGGTCATTTTTCAAATAGATGTCCAAAAAAAGAAGTAGAAGAAGAAACTGAAACTCAAGACCCATACTGGGAATCTGTCAAACGTAAAAAATCTAGAAGCAAGCTTTCAAAGTCTTCAAACCCTTCCTCTTTTTCTCCCACTCCTCGAGGTGATCCCCCATCCTCCTCTCCTCTCTCCCACCCCCCTTTCTCCAATCCTTTTTCCTCCCCCCCCCCCCCCTCCCCATCCTTCACCCCAATTCACTTGGTCCTCCCTTGAGCCCCCTTCCTCCTCCCTTTGAAAGGATTGTAACAAGAAATCAATGCAAGGAATTTGTATTTCTTTCAAATAGTCATAAGAAGTTGGGAAGGAAATCAAATAAGGAAATAAGGGATGACGTAGTAATAAAAGAAATGGGTATGGAAACCCAAAAACCATTGGAAACATACTCATAAAAAGGTATTTGAAACAAGGAAAAAACATTGCAGATAGTTTGAGGGAAAGGTCCCTCTGTTCCATCCCATAACAAATAATGAATTTCGTTTGCTCGAAATGTAGGGGTCTTGGACATCCCTCGAAATTCAGTGCATCAAAAGATTTTATTAAATCTGAAATCCCATACTTCTTCATAATTCAGGAGATCAAGTCATTCGAGCAAGAAATGAATCAGACAATCTAAAAAATAAAATATTATGAAAGAACAACAATAAACTCAATTGGTGCCTCTGGTGGTATTTGTACATTGTGGAAACAGTCATCTTGGGACCTTATTTGTCACATCAAACAACATCATTGGATAAAGACTGAATTCAAAAATAATATCTCTGGATATCAAAATAGTATCTACAACATCTATGCTCCCCCTCATCTCAGAGAGAAGGATCAATGTTGGAAATCCTTGGTTGATTACTTAAATTTAGTAACCAATAAAAAATTTATAATTGGAGGAGACTTAAATCTTATTTTAAACGTAGATGAAAAACAAGGAGGAATTTTTTAGGCAGGCCCCTTCAGAGACAAGCTTTAAAACATCATATAAGCTCATAGTCTAATGGACATAGCACCAAAAAATGGTAGAACACCTGGAGCAAAAAAATAATACGTCTAGGAAACATCAAAGAGAGATTGGATAGATTTTTAATTCAAGACAACAATATATTAGATTTCAATTTGGCGATCTCAAAAATAATCCCCTCATCAACATTGAACTATAAGCCCATTTATATTAAACTCAAGGAAGACAAAAACCTGGGCCCTCTTCCTTTTCGATACAATCCCCTGTGGTCCAATTTTGAAGAAGTAAGAACATTGGTCTCCTTAGCATGGAACCAAAGCATTAATGGTTCCCCAAGTTTTTCTTGGGAATCAAAGCTCAAGAATGCCAGAAAAAATCTAAAGGATTGGGTTCAATTGCACTATAAAGAACCGCAACAAAAGAAAATTGAGCTCCAAATGGATTTAGAACAAGTCTAGAAGAACATGGAAGAAGAAGAAGTGACAAAAGAGAAACGATTGAAAGAGAAAGAAATATATTGGGAAATATATAATAACAACATGAACCAAGAAGAAACCTCGAGACTAAAGTCCATAAACTTATGGATACAGGTTGGTGATAAGAATACAACCTTCTTCCACAATACTGCCAAAATGAGAGCAGTAAAAAACCACATTGATTCTATCAAAGGAGAAGGGGATGTTGAAATAAATGGGTGGGAAGAAATAAAAAAAGAAGCTCATCAGCACTTCAAAAATTTACTTTCAGCTCATATCGGGATCTAAAATCATGAATACTTCATAAGACAGATCCCTAATCTAGTTTCAGAGGAGACAAATACAGTTCTCACCAAACAAATGGAAGAGGAGGAAATTTAGTCTTCCATTTAGAACCTACAACCAGATAAAGCTTCAGGGCATGATGGCTTCTCCATTGCATTCTATCGCCCGTTCTAGTTGCTCATTAAAAAGGATTTTCTAAAAATAATTCGATGGTTTTTAGAAAAATAAAATAGGATACGACGCCAACTCCACCTTTCTAGCTCTTATCCCTAAAGAATCTAAACCCTCCTCCTTTCAACACTTTAGACTTATTTCTCTATGCAAATCTTCCTACAAAATTATCACCAAGGTTCTAGCAAATAGGCTTAAGCCTCTCCTTCCCACTATAATTTTTTAAAATCAAGAAGGTTTTGTCCCAAATAGGCAAATTGTGGACAACATTATGCTTGTCCAAGAAGCCATCCATTCCAACTTGTCTAGAAAAGAACAAGGCTTCATTTTGAAACTTGATATGGCTAATTCATTTGATAGAGTTAATCATTCATTTTTATTTGATGTTCTTCAAAAGTTTGGATTTGCCTCATCATTCATTGATCTCATAAAACCTTGCATTCAAGGCCCCTGTATTGCTCCCCTATTTAATGGAAGACTAGGAAATTTCTTTCAAAGCTCAAGAGATGTAAGACAACGTTGTCTACTATCACCTTTCCTCTATATCATCATGGCAGGATCTCTAAGTCGGTAATTAGAGCACAGTAGATAGTGTGGCTCCATCATCGACATCAACTTCAACAAAGGAGTGAATAGCATAAACCATTCCCAATTCGTTGATGACACTCTATTCATGGGGGGTGCTTTGTGTATTGTTGTTAAAATATATAATAAAAAAATTTGACAAATTCCTAGAGGCCTCTAGTTTCCTTTTAAATAATGCCAAAAGAAAAATTTATGGATGGAATACCCCTGCAATAACTCTTCAGTGTATTTCTCAAATTTTTGAAGTTCCTTTCAAAACAAATTGGTACCATTTAAAACACTCGGGACGACTATCTCAAAAGATGTTTTGAAATCATAGATTTGGCATTATTCTATAGCCTAAATGAAAATTCAAATTCAAATTTGGGGTATGATTTGGCTCAATCTAGCTGGGAGAATCACCTTGATCAAATCAGTCTTATCAGCTCTTGCTCTTTGTCACTTTGATGTCATACAAGCTCCTGTAGGAATACAAAAGCAGATAGAACTAATTATAAGAAAAATATTATGGAAAGGGGGTAAATCAGAGACCAAGAAATCCAGCTTGGTAAAGTGGAAACAAGCTACTGCCCCATATGAGAAGGGAGGCATTTTTGTTCATCTTCCTGGATTAATGAACATTTCCTTTGGTGTAAAGACCCTATGGAGATTCGTAACAGGCGAGCACACCTGGTGGAAACAGATCCTTGAGGCAAAGTATTTGAATTCCACTTGACAATATCTTCTCATAACAAAAGTGCCCATCAAACATTGCACACAAATCTGAAAATTACTCAAAAAACTCTACCTTTACTCAAAGAAAATACTTCCAAAATTCTAGGCGGTGGACATGACATAAATATTTGGAGAGACAACATTATGGGTAAATCCCCTCTCTCTGACCTTCAAGGCATTCTTCTTCTCAAGGCTTGGATGATAAATAAAGAAATCGATTCTCTTGCTCAAATCTCAAACTGGAATCAACAAGACAACTCATGGGAGGGTGGGTTTGTCCTAGCCTTTCCATCTGATCTCAACAATCAATAGAATGTGTTCCTCACCCACCTCAGGGCAACAACTCCTATTTGCCTTGGATAGAAACATAATTTCAAATGGCTCTCAACAGGTGGGGAATTTTATGTCAAAACAAGTTATGACAAGCTTCATGAAGAATACTACCACCCAGAATGGCTCATTTGGAAATAAATTTGGAGGATTGAAAGTCTTCCTAAAATAAAAATATTTATTTCGACTATGCTAAAGGGAAAAATCCCAACTACTGAAAATATAGGAAAAAAGGCATTCATGGTACCCATTGTGCCAAAGAGAGGAAGAAACAATCCAACACCTATTCATAAGTTGTAAATTCACTGAAGAATGTTGGCTTCTGCTGGTCAACCCTATCGAGGTCATTATCAATTCAAATCTCTCCCTCTTATAATTTTATGATACATGAAAAAACAAGTTATCCCTATTCCTTAAAAAATAATAATTTGATAAAGAGGTTTTGGAGAAGTCTTCCATCATTACTATGTTGAAAAATATGGCTTGCTAGAAATAAACAAATATTTCAAAACACGAAGTCGGAAGTGAAGAATCTTTTGGCCAAAACTTGGAGTTTGCCATCTTAATTCCTTTTAGCAAAAGGATCAAAGAATTTGGATGAAATCCTCCTCCAACATGAATATAAAATTATGGTTTGTTCTCTCAGAACCACTCCCCTTCAGTCTAAGAACTGGAAAATTCGTCTAAACGAAAGGGAATTGTAGATATGGTTAAAATACCTTAAGAGACCATGTCTTTTTTTTTATGGAGCATCAAAGTCCAATCTAGGTAATGCATGTGTTGAAGGATACATCATGGATAAGCTAAATGAAAACTCGATTTCCTTTGAGTGGGGCCTCGATATAGATACAAATAACAAAGTGGAGGCGTGTGGATTTTTATTGGGCTCCCAAATCCTAAACATAAAAAATTGTATGAATCCAGTAATCATTGGGGACTCCTCAATCCTCATCCAACAAATGGTTCAGAACACCAAGCCTAAAAATGTTGATCTTGATCGAATCATTTCCATAATTCAACACCATCTCAAAAATTTAGGAAATGTCTCTTACTATCATGTTCTTAGAGAGAACAGTAAAATTGTTGAAAAACATGCTAATAATGCTTATCTCAAACCTCAAGGAGAAGTAAAAAATGACAATGACATTTACTCCAAAATCATCCCATAATCCTTTCCTCTCCTTCACTCTTTCGCTTGTCTATCCCGATATCATAAATAATCATACTCAACTCTTATCCTTTTTGCCAAAGGTTAATGTCAAAATATTTAAGAATCCCTCCACGGTCAAAGCACTTTTCTCAATGTTGAACTGTATCCCTTATCGATCTCATTCCTCTACCAATTGCACTTCTCCATGCCATCGAAATGATCAATCCTTTGACCCTCAATTTTCTCACTTAACTTCCTCTCCCTTAATTTCCCTTATTCCCCTCATCTCCTTGCGATGTATTCCTTCTCTCCTTTTCATGATCTCATATTTCGTCCTCACAGGCTGCTCCCATCTTTCTACGCCTCTCCTTTCCTCTCTACCTATTCCTCTCTTGTGCCATCTTCTCCTTTCCTTCTCCTTTCCTTCTCCCTACTTCCTTGTGCCTTATATTCCCCTGTTTCCCTTAGCATGGATCCCACTCAAATGTATCCCGAGAACCAGACTTGCCCACATTGTAAATCTCATAGATTCATTCTTGAGCGCATTTGATCCATGCACAACCAGTGGAAGGATAGGTGAAAATCTGAAACGAGGTTTATGTATTATCAGTGTAGTAAACACTGGAATTCAATTGAGCATCTCAACAAAAAAGTGTGCACATCTTGAAAATGCTCTCAAAACACTAAAAGAAATGGTGGCAGAAAAACCAGGGGAAAACTCTAACTCAATGGACTGTGGCAGCAATAATTAGCAGACCGAGGAGAAATCTATCAATAGAGAGTAAGAGGATAGTCAGCTCCATGAATCAACAATACCTATTCTGCACATTGGCATAAAGCAATCCTTGTTTTTGTACTACTCTCTCTTTCAAATTTAGATATGCTTTATAAATGTATTTTACTCCTTTGGCATTTTGTAAGCATGTTTAAGTTAAACGTAGTTGGAAAATTAGGATTTTATTATCAAATGTAAAAGTTGGAATAAAGGATCAGGGACTTTTGCTTCTCTTTCCTCCCTAATCTGTTCAATATCTATGTATTTGGGAGTTCCTCTCCCTCTTTTTTTGGAATGAATACAATATACCCAATCTTGTTTTAAAAAAAAATGCATTCATGTTGTGCACAAATCATGAAAATTAGAGTCAATAACGCTAAGATAATGTTGATGTGTATATGGAATATATGATAGATACACACAAACAATGTGCATAGGTTGACTTGCCTTTCTGCTTCTTTTTGCAATTGTTTTTCTTATTTTGTTGTTGTGTTTCTTTGTTGTTCAAACCTGCAAGTTTTTTGTTACAATGCAAGTGGCAATATATATGGTATTTGTAAATACTTATCATTTATGTTTTTTCTCACTGTAGATTTGATCCATTTTGCTTCTATAGCAAAACGGAAATTGCATTAGAAGCTTTCTTTGTATATGGATGCAATGGATGCTTGCAAAAGGACATTAGTAAATGAATAAGGTTCAGTGACAACAAAAAAGGGGAAAAATGGTTTAATTGCAAATACGAAAAGTGTTCAAAATGTTTTATAGTTCACTTCATATATATGGTCCACTATGAAACAAATTGTGTCATGATCTGACCAATATGTATCTAGTTTGTAGATCTTATAGTTATGGTTTATGTTAGACCATACATGATCAATAAGTGATGTGTGCAAATAGGAAATTGCATCTAGAAGGAAATGAAGGTTGTGGTTATACATATACTTTGTTAGTGTATTTGTTCTATTGCTTCTTTGACGCATGTTAACATAGAAATATCCTACAACGTCATTGGTTTACCAATAGTTGTATTAGAGAATGTTTTTTCAATAATACTTAGTATTGGGCAATGTATCATAGGGTGTTTCATAGACTTTAACAATTCTGATTTGCATTCCATATAAAATGATGTTTTCCATAAGTGCTTCTACATTGTAACAACCCTCGTTAAAAATCCATGTAAAAAATATAATACCAAGGTCATGGGACACGTATTCCAAGCTGAATGGTGGGAAAAACATCCTAGTGGGTGTTCATTTGGTTTATTATGGCTAAAGGAAATTAACAAAGACAAGTGGCATTAATGTTAACCTCACTCTCATGTGAGTAAAACAATTCTAAGTCCCAAATTATTAAATTAATTATTATCACGAAAGTTGGGATTTAATCCTACCTTTCTAGATTTGGTTTGTTCCTCGTAATTAGGAGTTAGTTTAGGCCTAGTTGGTTGAGAGATTCTCTCCAACTAGTGAGGCTCCTATATTAGTGCGTGGTTGAGATATTTTCTCAACCAAATAGTCCAAGATAGAGGCACTATCTTGAGACAAACTTGCTCATGTATTTATATGTATCATAAACATTATTTTAATAATGAGAATGTGAGGAATACATTAAGGTTGTGACCTTTTCCGCCATGTCTGGTTTAATGTCTCTGATATATTTTAATGTGTGTTTATTGTAAATTCCTCAATTAATTTACATTTTATTTATGAAAACAATGGAAAATAGGAGAAAAGGAAGGTGAAAGGTCACAAGTTGCATGTGAGGATGAAAATGAAGGAAAAATAATGGAAAATTGAAGAAATTAGAGGCCCCATTGATAAAAAGGCTATTGAGAATCAGTTGGTGAACTTTTTGTCAGTTCTATGGTGGAGCTTTCTCTATTATCTCCCTCTCTCTCTCATACTCTGTTGGGAAAAATTCTGAGAAGGGGGGGGGGGTGAATCAGTATTTACTGTATATTCAAAACTTTCACTTTTTCTTGCTTCTAAAACCCATACGCTACTTTTCTGATACAGAATCGCGTATACGCCAGATACCCTTTATGAAACTCGTATACACAGAGATCTAATTATGCCATTATTCTTCACTTATATCATTCCATCATTCATTCACTCTGATGTTCAATAAACAAGAATATGTGCGTAAAGAAAATGGTATCAAACCATAGACGGAGTTTCCTCAGGTAGTCACCGAGACCCCGCATGAGATATTGGCGCCGTCGAAGAGCCCGATGCTCGTGCGTGAGATCGTGAGCAGGCTCATGAGCAGTTTCTGCTTGCCGCTCGCCACAAACCCCCTTCCTCGCTGTCTTGGCCCTCTCGCCTTGGGGATTCCCGATCTTGACGGATCCTCTGCAACTCCTCTCACAACTGGATTGGACAACTCGTATCCATGTCTTCGCCGTCTGATCTGAGTCGATCTCGGGACTGCACGCTGATCGATTCTCGCGATGTCCGGAGCGGTGCCTGGCAGGTCACGAAACCTTCTGCTGACCATGGAGACACAAGGATCGCCTCTAGGTCCCTCTCAGTCTCCGCCTCCGGATGCCTCCGCTGCCTTTTCAAACCTGATCGCCTCGCTACCCAAGAAGAAGAAACCAGATGCCTCCAAGTTCGTGAAGAAGATCGAAGATGTTCCGGAGGTAACCCTTCCTCCTGAGGGACCGATCCAGGTCGCCTTGTCACTTTCAGATCGCGCCCTGGTGGGTCAATTCACGGGCCTCTGGCCCTCACCTAAATCAACGGAAAACTGGGTTGTAAAGAATTGGATTCCGCTGATCAAGAATAAAGTTACCTCGTACTTTCTTGGAAGAGGCTACTTCCTGTTCGAATTCAACACCAAGGAGGATAAAGACCTGATCTTCAGGAATGGGCCCTATTTCATGGGACCACAAGGTCTCTATCTCAATAAATGGACTCCCGACTTTGATCCCGCTGTGGATGTGCCATCGGCTGTCCCTGTTTGGGTTCGGCTCCCCAACCTTCCGGTTCACTGTTGGAACTGGGACTCCCTTAAACATATTGGCAACACATTGGGTAAGTTCATCGACAGAGCCAACAACAACGACCAATATGACTGCACCCGGATCTGTGTCGAAGTAGATTTAGAGGTAGGTCTTCCCGAGGCCATCAAATTAAAGGTCGGCAGCTGGACGCATGTTCAAGTGCTGGATTACGAGCAGCTTCCTTTCAAATGCCGTAAATGCCACATCTACGGCCACTTCGCCAGAGGATGCCCGAACAAAAGCGAAACAGAAAAAGGGAAGGACGAAGGATGGAACCCAGTTAAGAGATCAAAGATAAACCATAAGAAGTCCGGGGCACAAGGAGCTCTTACTGCCGCTGCTCAAAATGTATCCTCGTCAAGAAGTCAAGAAAATAGGTTCGAGATCCTAAGCTCAGCGGAAGAAACTCCCAGGGAAGAGGAAAGGACTGTCAAGCCAGCAGAGAAATCAAACTCAGCAGGAATAAGACCTGAAGAGAGTAACATGGCAAGGGACAAGGAAAAGCAAACAGAAGCCTCAGAGGAGGAACAGGACTCAGAAGAGTCCGAGGAAGATGGAGAAATCGGAGATACGCAGACGTCGGTTAGAAGATCTGCAAGGGGCCGGAAATCTGCAAGAGAAAAGAGAGATCAGGAAACCTACAAAGACAAGCTTCAAGGTAGCCAGCCTACGCTGGAAAAACTCCTTGGCAAGAATCCGAAGGCAGCTAAAAATCAAGCTCATGGCTCCAGGGGAGCCCCACATCAAAGAATCAAATGATGAAGACCATCTCCTGGAATTGCAGAGGAATGGGGAGTACAGTAAAAGAAGAAGCAGTAAGAAGCCTGATTAGAAGGGAAACCCCGGACATTCTTCTGATCCAGGAGACCAAAATGGAGGAAACTGAATTTCTCTAAATCAGCAAAAAGATCTGGAAAGGAAGTAGTGGACTAGCAGTATCATCAAGGGGAGCCTCTGGGGGACTGGGCTCTCTCTGGAACCCCCTCAAGTTCAGCCTGGTCCTGGAGGCACACAATAGCCATTGGCTATTCCTGAAATTACACTCAGTAGAAACAAGGGAGACTATCTGTCTGTTCAATGTTTATGTTCCTAATAACATAGGGGAGAAAAAGGAGTGTTGGGACTCCATAAGACAGCTGGCAGAGACCGAGAATCTAGAAAACATTATTATTGCAGGGGACCTAAATCTCACTCTACGCTCTGATGAAAAGAGAGGAGGCACAATCGTAAGGGACCCAGCAAGGGAGTGGGTGGAAGATCTCATGCAGGACTGGGATCTGCTTGATACCCCTCCAGATAACGGTAAGTACACCTGGACCAATAAGAGAATAGGTCCTAGTCATATTGCTGCTAGACTAGATAGATGCTTAGTGCAGAGTTCCTTTCTTTTGCTAGGTTTAGAATCCAGATTGCACATCCTTCCTTGCAGTGTATCAAATCATAAGCCCATTTTGCTAGAGATGTCAGGCCACAAGGATCTCGGTCCCATCCCATTCAGGTTCAATGCTCTTTGGGTTAAGGAGCCTGAGTTCTTGAATGTGGTCCAGGACAGCTGGAAATTGTCAGTGAAGGGTTCTCCCTTCTTCATATGGGAGGAAAAACTTAGAAGATTGAAAGCTGCCCTCAAATCATGGGCCAAAGGCCTTCCCACTCCTGCAAAAGAAAGAAAGCAGGCCCAAGACAACCTTACACAGCATCAAGCCCATTGTGAAGATTTAGAAATCACTACTGAGGTTATAAACAAGGAAGTGGAGCTTCAACAAACCTTCCACAAAGCCTGCCTTGCAGAGGAAGAGCATTGGAGACAAAAATCTAGGAGCCTATGGCTTAAAGCGGGAGATAGAAATTCTGCCTTTTTTCACAAACAAGCCCAAGCAAGAAAAAGCTTTAACTCCATAGCAGAAATCAAAGAGGGCATCTTGATCCATAAAGACTTTGAGAGTATAAAGAAATCAGCCTACAACCACTTTAAAAACTTGTATAAAGAAGAGGGTGAGACTGATCCAAATTCCAAATTTCTGGAGGTGATACCTACAAGGATCTCCCCTCTTATTAACAAGCAGCTCGAAGAGAAGATTTCCATCCAAGAAATAAAAGATGCTCTCGACAGTATGGAGCCTGACAAAGCCCCAGGCCCGGATGGCTTCACAGCCAGATTCATTCAAACATGCTGGCAGATCGTGGAGAAATATCTCTTCAAGATGATTCAGAAATCACAAAATTGTCAAAAAATAGGGGGCAGCACCAACTCTGCCTTTCTCGCCCTTATCCCCAAGGAAAAGGGGGCAAAGGACTTCAACCGGTTCCTCCCAATCTCTCTTTGCAACATTGGATACAAATTAATCACAAAGGTAATTGCAAATAGACTAAAAGGCATCCTTCCAGCGATCATACCTGAGAATCAAGGTGGATTTGTTCAGGGGAGACAGATTATTGACAATTACATCTTGGTTCAAGAGGCGATCCATTCAAGTCAACTTCGAAAAGAGAAGGGTATGGTGATTAAATTAGACCTGGCAAATGCCTTCGATCGTGTCAGGCAAAGTTTCCTTTGGGAAGTTCTGAAAAAGTTTGGCTTTGGGTTGGGGTTTGTGAATTGGATCCGAGCAAGTATTGCTGACCCATGGATCGCCCCCTTGGTAAATGGAAGAGAAGCTGGATTTTTCAAAGCCTCAAGAGGGCTCAGGCAAGGCTGCCCCCTCTCTCCGCTGCTATTCGTTCTTCAAGTCTCCGCCCTAAGTTTCTTCCTTGATCAGAAATTGGTAGAACAGGAGATCATGGGACTTAATATAGCCAGAGGGGTGAAAAATGTAAATCACACTCTCTTTGCAGACTACACTCTTCTGTTGGGAGCTGCCTCAGCAAGATCAGCCTCAAGGTTTAAAGAGGTCTTAGATGATTTCAGTGAAGCATCAGGAAGCAGTTTAAATAAAGGGAAATGTAAAGCATTCTGCTGGAATACTTCTGCTCTCACTCTGTCTGCCATCTCCAGAATTCTGGGGTTCACTGCTACCACAAACTGGTCCTCCTTCATTTACCTAGGACTGCCCATCTTTCGCAAGCTGGCTTATAGTAGAGATTGGGCTCCCCTTTTGGAAAAATTCAAAGCAAAATTCCAGGCCTGGGGCTTTTCTTGGTTGAACCTTGCAGGCAAGCTCACACTAATCAAATCAGTCCTCAACAGCCTTCCCATATTCCAATTTTTTGTGCTTCTAGCACCTGTAGGCATCATTAAAAAATTGGAAGGCTTCATCAGAAAATTTTTTTGGAAAGGAGGCAACCTCAATAACAGAAAAATTCCTCTGGTCAGTTGGGAGAAACTGTGTAAGCCTCTGCTGGAAGGAGGTCTTAATTTCAAAGACTTTGGCTTTCAAAACATCGCAATGGGGGCCAAGCTACTCTGGCGCGTCATTGCTCCTCATCCTGGCTGGGCTCAACGAGCTATTTGGAGGAAATACCTCACAGGGAGCAGAAAAAGAGCGTTGGACAACTTTCATCCCACGACAGGATCACATTGGGTCAAACGCAGTCATAAAGCAATCAATCTCATTAACGAAGGGGCGTTCTGGATTCCGGGCAATGGGAAGTGCATTCATATTTGGGACGACAGTATTATGCAGCAGCCACCATTAGCGTTGAACAGAGCTCTGCTTCCGTTGAGAAATTGGCTGGACAGCGCAGGGCTCACCACGCTGTGGGATATTTCACAATGGTCCGATGGTGTTTGGCAGCAATGGTGTTTGCCTCCAACGCCACCAGAACTTGCGCACGCCAAACAACAACTGCTCGAGCTCTTAAGTGGAAAGGCGCCATTACGCACAGGTAAGAGAGATGTCAGGGGTTGGGGGCCAGCCACAGGTGAATATACAGTTGCGCAGGGGTACATCCGCCTGCAAGAACGTCCTTATGTTGCCCCAGACCCTGCTGTTTGGAAAACTCTGTGGAAATATAAATCATTGCCAAAGGTTGACATATTCTGTTGGCTGCTTTGCCACAGAGGAATACTAACAGATGACAAGTTGAAGAAAAAAGGTTTCCATGGTCCATCAAGATGCCACCTTTGTTGCGAAAACGAAGAGAGTGCCCAGCACATTATGTTAGATTGTAAATTTTCAAGAAGAATCTGGCAGACTCTTATGAATTACTGGAAGACCGAATTCACTCTCCCTGTGAACATTTCTGACTTATTTTCCAAGTGGCACACTTGTTATACAGGAACCCTTCCAAAAAATGAAAGATTTAAAGCAGCTTGGTTCTCCTTACCAAAATTCATATGCTGGCAAATCTGGCTCGAGCGGAACAGAAGAATTTTTAGGGATGAAAAACTGAATCCTCAGCTCATCATCAGCAAAATCAAAAGCCTCTGGAAAGAAACTTTGGGTGAACAGCTATCGGAAGTCAACTTAAATCCAAATGATTTAGGTTGGGGAGACTCGTTGGGCCTTCAGTTCACTGGCGAATTAAGGCAGCCCAAGAGCATGAAAGAGTGGCAATTCAGAGGAAATGAGCAAGAGCTGTCAGATTTGCTACTCAGACAAGACAGATCCTGTTTATTCTTTGATGGGGCTGCAAAAGGCAATCCCGGTTGGGCTGGGGCAGGAGGAATTATTAAAAATGAGGAGGGAATAACAGTGAGAAAATATGCTTGGGGTCTTGGGCACTCCACCAGCATCCAAGCAGAAGCCTTGGCACTCCTGCAGGGTCTTAAGCAAGCAAAGGCAACAGGTATTTCAGACATAAGTGTAATAGGAGATTCTCAGTCCATCATTAAAGTTTTAGTGAAGGATACCAATCCAGCAGATCTTAGATTGGCTAGAGTAATCTTAAGAATAAGAAACATGTCGAAATATTTCAGAATAGCAAGTTTCCTCCATGTACTGAGAGCAAATAATAAAGAAGCAGATTTGGAAGCCAACAGGGCGGTGTCCCTCTCAGCAGGTTCCCTCCTGGTAGACGAAAAGGAGGCGTGGGACTCTATCCCATAATGCTGAAATGTTTTTCCGCATCATCTTACATCAGTTTTTGTGTCTTTATAAGTTAGGAAAAATAACAAAGATAGACTTTCTAGCCCAATGTAAAATATGTGGATTTCCAAATTTTGGGGTCTACGATCAGACTAAAGCTGAAAGACTAAGGGCTAGTCCCGACAATTTGTAACCGATGAAGGCTTTCGCCACTCTTTAATAGAAACTCATACCCGTTCTTGTAAAAAAAAAAAGAACAGAATAAACCATCACACATAAGCATCACACATGAACACCAGGATTTTAGGTGGAAACCCAAGTCGGGAGAAAACCACCGCTGCAGTTGCTCAGCCTTCAATATTTTATTATAGAGAAAACATCTTACAACATATGTGCTGGCGCAGACTCCTACCAGCACGCAGGCACCCACCTGCGCTCGTTTACCAGCCTCTCCTAGAAGGGAGCTACGACCCCCTGACTGAAGGCTACAACCCTCAGCACCACTATGGACCACGTTTCATCAATTTTCACACTGGATCCACTCCACATATTTAAGCTCCATCATACCACCAAACTGAAACAGATAACTCAGAACTGTAGAATACAGATAGCAGCAACATAGCAGAACAGATCAGACATTTCATACCCCATGCTTCAGCAAACCCTAGTTTTCATACGCGCTTTCCTTTCACTGATACCGCGTATATACGCGCCTTCTACCATATAAAACCGCGTATACTTTTGTACATATTATAGATCTAATTTCACTGCGCATACGCGCTTTCTCTTCAGCGAAGCCGCGTATATACGCGCTTCTTCTGCGGCAAACTAGCGTATGGTTCTTCAGACATTTAGGTCATTGCAATTCTTCAGAACAGACACATTACACAGATTTTACCCTTTATGTCAGACAGATGTTCGCCTCATCTCAGATCTAATCATTCCATAAACATATCTAGCAAATACAAGTTTATTTCAGATCTAGATACCCTTCTTCATCATTGGTGCATCATGCATTCAGATCTATCATTCAACTGTAACCCTTTCCATTCAGATATCCTTCAGAGAGAAGTATTCATTCAAGCTCAGACATCTTGCGCCCACATCCATGATTTGCACAATGAATTTCTTCTCTTTATATAGGTTTACCCTTTTTCAATACCATGAGCCAAAACCGCATTACTTCCGATGGTATTCATGGACGGGGTCATTTAGACGAATCATTACCCAATACAATGGGTCAATACCATGGTGGTTACCCTTGGTTTTGGACTTTATGAGCGCTTTTGCCCATACGCGACTTGGAACGTTGTTTCCCGCGTGCATACGCGACTTGTCCTAGACAAATCCGCGTATTCCTTGAGACATACTCTTTTCATCATAGATCTAACACATACTGAATTTCTTTCATCATTACCTTCTGTCCTCACTGTAGATACATCAGATTTACATCATTTAACAAGATTATCAAGACATATCAAGCACAACTTTATCAAGTGGGTTTCCATCAAGGACAACACTCTGCATCATATTGCCAACAATCTCCCCCTTTGGACTTGATGGCAACCATGATGGTGTTTGATTACTACAACAGATAGATGACACCATGTCACTCTCCTCAAACACCATTCAAACACCATGTTACTCTCCCCCTTTGACATCAAGGGCAAAGGACGGACCAAAGCCAACACAAGGTTTTTCTCCTTTTTGTAGAAGCAAGCGATCAGCAGATCTGATGTACACTGAAGTGACCAAGCTCCCCCTGAGTTCATGCTGAATCTTCAATGAAGCACACAACTCTATGACCTTCCTATCACCAAGGACTCATACTTACATCAAAGATCCAACCAAGTGGATTTACATATGAGACTCAAATACCCAACCAAGTGGGTTTACAAATTTGACTGAACTACCCAACCAAGTGGGTTTACAAATTTTGACAAGTCCTTACATGACTGAATATTACAAATTTACATCATGGGTCTCAACATGACCTTTTCATCAAATAACTTTTCATGACCAATACCAGAAAGACCTCAAGAAAGAGATCATTTTTCAGAATCATCATAATGCCAACAATGCATTATACTCAGCAAGGCTAGTGCTCCCCCTGAAACTGTGCATCCAAGCATCCTTTCAATATGACCAAGGCTCCTCCTCAACTTGTGCAACCTGAACACCTTCAACAGCAAGTCATTGGCAACAAACTCTGCATGATCATTCCATATCTCTGAATCATAAGACTTCTATCTCATCCAACAGATACTCTTCATCAAGTAACAATTCGGGCTCATCCATGATCTTCAACATAAGTATCATTTCATCATTATTTTGAGCTGAGAAAATAAGTTGATACAGAGTCAATAATGCAGTTATTAACAGTCAGACTGATGCTCCCCCTGAACCTCTGCTCCAGATCTTCAGCTAACATATAAATTCTCTTATCAGCAGTGCATACGCGACTGTGTCTGCTGGAACTCGCGTGTATACGCGACTTTTGTTCATGTAACTCGCGTATGGAAAGTGATTTATTGAAAAACTTCACATTCCGTCATCTCCCCCTGAGTTTGTCCTTCCTGTACCTGTCTTCTTTACATCAAATGCTCTGTCAGAGATAAGCATAACCAGAATAACCAAATCAATACTGAAAAATGCTAATCCCAACCAAAAATTGTCAGCAATTATCCATACGCGGATTTATGTTAATATACTCGCGTATATACGCGACTGTGTTTCAGTAAAACCACGTATTCAATTTAATCTTCTGAATTTAAGCAGATTTATTCTTTTCACTGGCAGAAACTACTCCCAGTTTCTGTCTTAGATACTTGAACGCTTCCCTGGGCAGAGGTTTGGTAAAGATATCAGCAACTTGTTCCTTGGAAAAAACATACTCCAATTTCACCTTTTGTTCAAGCACTTGTTCACGTAAGAAGTGATACTTGATGGGAATGTGCTTGGTCTTCGAATGCATAACAGGATTCTTTGAGATACTGATGGCACTTGTATTATCACACCTAATGGGGACAGGAGGTGTACATTTGATTTGAAAATCTTGCAAGGTTTGCATCATCCAAAGGAGTTGAGTGCAACAAGATGTGGCAGCCACATATTCTGCTTCTGCTGTAGATAATGCAATAGAATTTTGCTTCTTGCTGAGCCAAGATACCAATCGGGGTCCCATATAGAATGCACCACCACTCGTGCTTTTCCGATCATCAACATTTCTTGCCCAATCTGCATCAGTGTAAGCATGAAGAGTAAGATCAGCATTCTTTGGATACCATAGTCCAAAGTCTTGAGTTCCTTGTAGATATTTGAATATTCTTTTGACAGCCTGAAGTTGAGACTCTTTTGGATTAGCTTGGAATCGTCCAACAATCCCAGTAACCTGATGCATAATTTCTAATCTTAGTCCCAGTTGAGGATTGGAGGATAAAGTAGACTTCCTATCATTGATCTCGTATTCACATTCACCGTGGAGAATCATCGTGAGAACTCGAGATTGCATCCTAGTTATCGTTTGTGTACTTATTGTGCTTGTATTCTTCCATGCCATACTTCTTCTAATTTGCTTAAGATATTTTGTTTAGATAGGAATATACCATCTCAGCTTGATGCACTATAAAGCCAAGAAAGAATGTTAGTTCCCCCAAAGAAGGACATTTCAAATTTCTAGCCTACGATTATTTCTTGGTCGATCATAGATTCTCTACATTCCTAAATGATATCATCAACATATACTACCACAATCAATAGTTTATCATTTTCAATTTTTGTGTATAAGTTGCTATCAGCAGACCCCTTTGAAAATCCTTGTTGATGAAGATATTTGTCAAGACGATAATACCATGCCCTTTGAGCTTGTTTGAGACCATATAGAGCCTTTTTAAGTCTACAAACAAGATTTTCATCATTTCCCAAAATGAATCCTTCCGGTTGTTCTATATATACTTATTCTTCTAGATCACCATTAAGAAAAGCAGATTTAACATCCATTTGATAAACTTTGATTTGTTGATAACTTGAAAAAGCAAGAAACATTCTTATGGCTTCAAGTCTAGCTACAGGAGAAAAAGTTTCTTCAAAGTCTATACCTTCTTGTTGAGTATACCCTTTTCAAACCAATCTAGCTTTGTTTCTTACAACATCCCCATTCTCATTTAACTTGTTCTTAAAAATCCATTTAGTTCCAATGACATTTTTATCATGTGGTCTTGGTACCAATTCCCAAGTGTCATTCTTTTCAATTTGATCAAGATCTTCATTCATGGCTTGCTTCCAACATTCATCTTTGCTAGCTTGATAGACATTGTGTGGTTGAATTGTGGATAGAAGTGCCAGATGACTAGAAGATCCTACAAGAGTTCTCCTTGTTCGTACACCTGATTCCTTGTCTCCCAAAATTTGAGATTCAGGATGATTCTTTTGAACATATCTGGATGGAGCTTTTTCAGATAGATCATCTTCAAGTTCTTCATTGGATCCACTGTCTATATCATTTCTATTTGATGTAGAAGGACATAAGTCACCATCATCTTCTTTTGTTGTTTGTTTTTCTTCTTTAGGAGCTGCAGGAGACTCATCAATAACAACATCAATAAATTCAACAATCTTTCGAAGCCTTTTATTGTAACATGTGTATGCTGTGCTTGAAGATGAGTAACCAAGAAATATCCCTTCATCTCATCTAGGTTCAACTTCATCAAGTTTTCATCATTATTTTTGATAAAGCATTTGTTTCCAAAACTCTAAAAATGCTTGCGTAGGAATTACTACACTGCAGTTCATATGGGAGTTTTATCATCATTTACCCGAACATGTGCCTGTTGAGAAATGCTATTTGTGATAAAAGGTTTTCCTAAAGTGTCAGTGTTCTTAATCTTCACATAAATAGCCATTTGTTGAATTGTTCTATTCATTCTTTCTGCTACGTCATTTTGTTGTGGAGTACCTGCTACAGAGAATTGTCTTTTTATGCCATGTTGTTCACAAAATTCAAAGAATTCATTTGATGTATATTCTCCTCCTCGATCAGATCTAAGACACTTGATTTTTAGATCTAATTCATTTTCAACTAAAGCTTTGAAGATCTGATTTTTTTTCAAATGCTTCATCTTTGTGTTTAATGAGCCCTATCCAACACATTCTAGAGTAATCATCAATGAATAAGATATAGTATTCTTCCCCACGTGGTGACTTTTTCCTCATAGATCCACATATGTCAGTATGTATGAGTTCAAGAGGCTCACTTGATGATCCTTCTTTGGCATTAAATCATACTCTGGTCTGCTTACCGAATTGACAAGATTTGCATATGATACTTTCTGGTAGATTAATATTTGGAAGACCACGAACAGCTTGAAGTCTGCTTGCTTTGTTGATTTGAGAGAAGCTCAGATGCCCCAGCCTTCTATGCCATAGCCAATTTTCTGAAGACTTGCTCAAGTAACATTGATCTTTGCAGTTTAGTACATACATGTTGCTTGGATTTCTTTTCCCTTTTATAATAATTTTACCTGTATCAAGATCACGAACCACACATTCTTTTGAACTAAAGACCACTTCTGTTCCTTGATCACACATTTGACTTACACTTAACAGGTTATGCCTTAGTCCATCCACATACATGACATCATTAGCCTTCACCTTTTCTTTTAGAAACAATGACCCTTTTCCTTTAATTACAGCAGGAGTATCATTTCCAAAAGTAACTTTCTTTTCCTTTTCTAGAGCATTATATGCAAGAAGTTTGCTTTTGTCACCTGTCATGTGTCTTGAGCACCCACTATCAATGTACCATTGATTTTCTTCACCTTCTGCAAATAACGCTATCCCACAATTTTCAACCGGTATTTCTTTATTTTTCCACACTTTAGAGCTTGAGGGAACATGTTCTTTTGGCTGGACCTTGCTCCTGCATTCAGATTCTTCATGACCAAAGTTATTGCAATAAGTACATTCAACTTCGTTTTGAAGAGGAGAAAAGTTGTTATAGGTGTTCTTCTTTGGTTCAATATTTATCCTTTTCTTTCTTGCTTCTCTTGTCATGATGGTTTTATATGCAACACATTGAACAGCTTTATGGCCAAAATTGTGACATGAGAAACATTTTCCATTGAAGTAGAAATTTCTGCGATCATGAAATCTTCTATTTGAATTTACCTGTTGGTTGTAGCTTCTTTGAAAGATCTCCCTGTTAGTGTTCCTTGAATTGAGATGATCATGCTTTACCTGTAAAGATCCTTTGTTCCCTTGCTGAGTGGCTGAATGTAGTGCAACAGCTGTGGCTGCTTTCAGATAATTTGGTGCTGAAGTCTGGGAAGATTCCCCAGTATATCCAAGACCTGTTTTTATAAGAGGAGACCGTTGTACCTTGATAATCCCATCTAAGGTTTCTGAACCTTTAGCAAATCTAAGATTGAGAGATTTTACTTTCTCATTATCTTTCCTTAGACTTACTACTTCACACTCCAATTCCTCAATGCGTTTTTCCTTTGCTTCAAGCTGATTTTCAAGAGTCTCTATGATTATGTTCTTTTCTTCTAGGCTTACTTTGAGTTGATTATTTTTTTCAAGAAAATCATTGTCTTCCAGAGCATCCAAAAAAGTATCCTTTTCTTCTCTAGATTCTTTTGCCATGAGCAGTTTAATATCTTGTTCACATTCTTCCTCACTATCAGATAACCCATCACTGTCTTCATTAATATAGTAACTTTTTCTTGTGCTAGATCGATTCTTATTCCTTCTTGCTACTTCTTTTCCTTTAGCAGATGTTTCTTTATAAGGACGCTTTGCAGCATAATGACCAACTTTTCCACAATCAAAACATTTGAACTAAATTAGCTACCTGAATATTCTGTCTTAAGCTGGAGTCTTCTCACAAAATTTGCTTCTTCTTCTTCTCTTATATCTGGATTCCGTGATTACTCTTTCTTTTTCCTTCATAGAGACGCTTTAAAGTGTGCCTTTCTTGATTTGAGAATAACCTCCTGTCTCATTTCAAAAGCAGTCAGGATACCATGTAATTGAACAATAGTAAGAGTTTGCAGATCTTGCCTTTCTTCAATAGCTGAAACTTTAGAGTCAAATTTTGAAGTCAAAGATCTTAAGACTTTTTCCACCATAGTAGTATCGGCTATGGTTTCACCCAAATTCCTCATTCGACTTACAATATCATCTAGACGTAAAAAGAAATTGGCAATACTTTCATCACTATGCATCCTTAAATTTTCATATTCAATTCTGAGAGTTTGGAGTTTTGCACTTTTTACCTTTGTATCTCCTTCATAGCTCAGAATGACTTTGTCCCATATTTCTTTTGCTGAATTTAGCTGCATCACCTTAGCAAATTCTGGTTCATACATGCTTCCTAATAAGACATTCACTGCTTTGGCATTGATTTCATACTTCTTCCTTTCAGCCGCATCAGTAGGAATACTTGCCGGATATTGATAGCCTTCTTCCACGATTGCCCATACTTCTGCACCAAGACTTTGCAGATATGCTTTTGTTTGTACCTTCCAGAATATCAGATTGCTTCCATTGAATAGTGGTGGCTTTAGAGACATTACTCCTTCATGACTTCCCATTGCGACGGATCTCCTTCAAGCGATCAAGCTTCTACAGAAGAACCTGCTCTGATACCAATTGTTGGGAAAAAAACTGAGAGGGGGGGGGGGGGTGAATCAGTATTTACTGTATATTCAAAACTTTCACTTTTTCTTGCTTCTAAAACCCATACGCTACTTTCCTGATACAGATTCGCGTATATACGCGGATACCCTTTATGAAAGTCGCGTATACACAGAGATCTAATTATGCCATTAATTCTTCACTTATATCATTCCATCATTCATTCATCAGATGTTCAATAAACAGTAAATATGTGCAGTAAGAACAGAATAAACCATCACACATAAGCATCACACATGAACACCAGGCTTTTAGGTGGAAACCCAAGTCGGGAGAAAACCACCGCTGCAGTTGCTCAGCCTTCAATATTTTATTATAGAGAAAACATCTTACAACATATGTGCTGGCGCATACTCCTACCAGCACGCAGGCACCCACCTGCGCTCGTTTACCAGCCTCTCCTGGAAGGGAGCTACGACCCCCATCGAAGGAATGAACCTCAAAGACCACTATGGAATCACGTTTCATCATATTTTCAGACTGGTCCCACTCCACATATTTAAGCTCCATCATACAACCAAACTGAAACAGACAACTCAGAACTATAGAATACAGATAGCAGCAACACAGCAGAACAGATCAAACATTTCATACCCCATGCTTCAACAAACCCTAGTTTTCATACGCGCTTTCCTTTCACTGATACCGCGTATATACACGTCTTCTACCATACAAACCCGCGTATACTTCTGTACAAATTACAGAGCTAATTTCATTGCGCATACGCGCTTTCTTCATTTGGCCGTATATACGCGTTTCTTTCATGCAAACTAGCGATGGTTCTTCGTATTATTTGTGTCACAAAATCTTTTAGAATGCATGACTACGTATTTTACCCTTTATGTCGATGTATGTTCGCTCATCTCAGATCTAATCACTCCATAAACATATCTAGCAAATACAAGTTTATTTCAGATCTAGATACCCTTCTTCATCATTGGTGCATCATGCATTCAGATCTATCATTCAACTGTAACCCTTTCCATTCAGATATCCTTCAGAGAGAAGTATTCATTCAAGCTCGGACATCTTGCACCCATGCTCATGATTTGCACAATGAATTTCTTCCTCTTTTTTTATATAGGTTTACCCTTTTTCAATACCATGAGCCAAAACCGCATTACTTCCGATGGTATTCCTAGACGGGGTCATTTAGACGAATCATTACCCAATACAATGGGTCAATACCATGGTGGTTACCCTTGGTTTTTCACTTTATGAGCGCTTTTGCCCATACGCAACTTGGAACGTTGTTTCCCGCGTGCATACGCGACTTGTCCTAGACAAATCCGCGTATTCCTTGAGACATACTCTTTTCATCATAGATCTAACACATACTGAATTTCTTTCATCATTACCTTCTGTCCTCACTATAGATACATCAGATTTACATCATTTAACAAGATTATCAAGACATATCAAGCACAACTTTATCAAGTGGGTTTCCATCAAGGACAACACTCTGCATCATATTGCCAACATAATCTTGGACACAGAGTTTTTTTTAGCACTCTTGGAGGAGTGTGGCATCTTGGGATTTGGAAAAAGAAGGCAAAGGAAGAGCATGAATGTGTAAGAGGACATCGGGATCAACAACTACAACGGGTTTTTCTTGCAAGTACCGAGTTGCATGTATGATTTTCTTGCTATTTTTGGCATGCATGGCACTTGCATGTGGTTTGTTGGTTATGATAAGTCATTGGCATGGAGGTTGCCTAGATTGACAATCGTTTTTCCTAACCTTTCCATTTATTGGATAGCCATGGTGTTGTGGGTTTACCTTGTTTTATGGTTGGTGCTCATGTTCCTTATGGTTGTGGGTTGAGTTATTAGTTCCTGGAGCCTTGGTTGGACAAACCCTCTGGAAGCTCTGTAACAACTTTGGTTGAGTTACTAGTCCTGGAAGCCTCGGTTGGATAAATGCTCTAGAAGCCCTATAACAATTTGGGTGAGTTACTAGTCTTGGAAGCCTTGGTTGCACAAATGCTTTGGAAGACCGACGATAGCTATGGGTTGAGTTACTAGTCCTGGAAGCCTTGGTTGGACAAATACTCTGGAAGCTTGATGACAATTGTGGGTTGAGTTATTAGCCTTAGAAGCCATGTTGGAACAAACACTTGGAGCCCTAGACAACTTTGGTGGGGACCGATTTGGTGATGTTTAGTGATGTTCGGCCGTGAGGTGGAATCACTAGTTGAGGGTTGAGGTGGTTTGACCTTTGTAAGCACTGGTTTGGTTTTGTCTGGTTTATTCCATGAGATCCCAAATTCATGCTTGGAATATGGCACGAGGGCTATTGGTTGAAATAAAGATTTGGTTCAGCCCAATCTATGGTCGGGTGGTATGTGTAAGTCCCATACCTAGTTGCATTTTGCATATGTCAATAAGATCTCTTTCCATGTTGTAATTGATAGGTAAATATACTTGTTATTATGTGATATTGGTTGTTTTATCATTATTATTATGCTGGTTATGAGCATGTTTTATGACAGACTTGATGTATGCCTCTCATCATGTTTTGATTAGCAAATGAGTAAGAAATGTATATATGGCCTAATACATGATAATGTAGCTATTGTGATATGACATCAATGTTTATTTGTGAATCTCAGATAAGTATGAGACCCATATGCTCATATATGATTGTTATGTCCTATAGATAACATAATTGAAATATGTTTAATGAAATGCCTGTCATGGCTAGTCGGGGTCCGATCAAGTAATTGATAAAATATTTCTATTAGTAACCTTGTTTCAATGTTATTTATCATTGCTAGGGTTTTCATGAAGTTATGGGCAGTGGCTTGAGACCTAGCCCTAAAAAAGTGGCTCAGATTCTGAGATTGCCGGCTCAAAACTGCTTGAAAAAGTCCACAGTCACTGGCATGCCTTGCTGTGGAAGTGATTGGAAGGCCTCAGTCGCATGCATGGCTTGTCATGGGAGAAACTGAGGGTTCAAATCAATAAAATGACAACTTGTCTTGGGATTTAAGCACATGGAATGGTTGGTTGCCTCCTTAAGGGTCTGTAGCTCCTAAGGAAGGTCAGATGGGTTTTGTTTCGTCGGTTCCACTTCCTTAATTGGACCCAGGGAGTTGAATCACATCATAGTAACTATTCGTCACATGTTTACCCCGGTGGACCGGTTAGCTTGGGTAAATGTGGGAAGAGGGTATTACATACATTGCCTTCTTCAAATTGCATATGTTCAAGGATTGTTATGCTTTGTTTGAAGCATATGAAAAATCCGTATTTTCTATGGTTAGATATGAAACTGAAGGTTTTGAACCTTTGTTTAGTGTATCTTGTTTCAAATGTGTCTCTTGAAAACACAAAATGTTAGCATCCATTAGGTGAAACTAATTGAGTGCATCGTTAATATGGTTTTCTAGGTTGCAAGTGTTTAAAGACAAAACTGATGTGCATGGATGTGTGTGCAAATACTTATACTTGTAATCCAATTCCCATTTTTCATTTTGTCGTAGACGGTCCATTTCAATTGATGTTTTTTGTTTAACTTTGAAGTTTTGTTTCTATAAAGGCTTTAATAGGAACAAGGATTGCATGTTCCTAACAAAAGATAAGGTTGTGTAGACTAATCCATGAGTTTGTATTCCAGAAGGATCAAATTCAAGGTTATCCAGTGTGAGGTCCTATGACCTATGTATTGTGGGCGCATGTTCCAATTGAACAAGAAATTGTTTTCATATTTTGATATAGCTTGTGTTTGTTGACGACATTATTGGTTTTGCTACTCATAATAAAGGGATCCAATCTTTGGAAATGCCTTCGCTATATAAGCTAGCCAATTTTCTTACTTGGTGATATCCTATGTTTGTATCGACAAATTTGATCCATATGGCATCAATATCATTTGTTTTTGTATAAGCTTTAATGATTCCATCTGCTCTATTTACAATGCCATCTTGTGAATCGTAATTTCCAGCATAGATTTCAACTAACATATTTAATTTCGTGCTTATTTTTTAAGGCAACATTGTTGTATGTGAATGTGAAGGAAAATCGTCAAGGTTTTCTTCTTCTTGGTCGATTGCATTGATGAAAATTCTTGTCCGAGAGAAAGTGCCAACATATTTTTGTTGTGCAAAGCAACATCTCTAGTTTTATAAAAGAGATGAGGAAAATAAGGGTTAATAGGTGCAAGCCTAGCACAATTTTTGTTCAAAGATACCATATTATCTTATGTTTGAATGTTTGTGCACATTCTATTCAGTATTGAGAATAGCATTTTACATTTTCTATTGGTTGCTTGTTGAGAATAGGTTGTTCAAATATTATAGAATCTTGTATAGGTTGTGCTTGATAAATGTCACTACAAAATATAACATCAACATTTCCAAAGTACTTTGTTTGGACATGTTTAATGTTTCTCATTCGATCATCAATGAAAAACAAGAATCGACTTCCTATAAGGGAAATTTCGTCAATGAAAACTAGTCTCAATTCTTGGTAAAGTTTTCCGAGTGCATCTAGTGTTTCATTACTAAGTGGTGCGGGGGCAGACTTGTTAAAAGACATGAGAAGTGCAGAATGGATAGTTGTACCACCTGCATTATATGAAAATTTTCCTGTGTATGCTAGTATCAATCCCTTTAGTTTCGAAGGATCAGTTGAATATTATGCATCATAAAGTCGTATAAGCATTTGGAATATTGCTTTTGTTATGAATCTTTTCTGAGTTTTGTCTCCTCCAATTAGAAATAGATATAATGGTTTCTCAATGTTCATACGTTTTTTCATTGCAATTTCTTAAATAATTGGTTGTTTCTCCTGATTGAGCATTCTTCGTATCTCGCGACATTCTGCATTTTCAAGTATAAATGGATGTTCAGACAAATGGAATCTAATACTCAATTGTATTCTTATTTCATGGCGATGGAAACATTGAAGATCTATTTCCAAATCATATTTCTCGCTGAAGTGCTCAACGATTTTTTGTTTTTTTATTGTATTACTGGAATCTATGGAATTGTTCTATTTCGTGGATTGCATCCTCTAGATTTCCCCATAGTGGGTTGGTGTTATATGTGAATTTAGGTTCATTTATTTTTACTGTGTTTTCATGTAATATGTAATTAGCTTCCCATGATACCAAGTTTTGCTTCCATGCATTCTTAGTTTTTTGAAATGGGACATATGGCAAAAGCTTTTCCCTGCAATATTTTTCATAGTCAATGTGCTTCTTGCATTTGATGAATCATATTACCTTTGGTTTCTTTCTTTTTGTAATAGTTGTTCCATTTTTGTTGTACCTTGATGCAAATTCAACAAGGCATACATGCTTTATAGCATCGAGTGTAGCAATGTAATAATCAATAATGGAATTACACATGACATTTTCATAATTTTAATATTCCTATCTTAGCAGGAACGATGGTTTGAGGATAAATAAATGTTCATCCATTGGTCCTGTGTTTATAAATATGCATTCCCTTGAACTATGATTCAATGACAAAGAAAGTGTAATATGCACTACTTGTTGCACCGATATCTGTTCTAGATTTAGAAAAGTGTTACCCAATCAACATATCATTTCAATAGCATTTACTTTGCTCTTTTCATTTTCTCTTATTATTATTTTGAATGTATTTGTCCTCAATTTGTTAATTTTTGTTATGTAATATGTGCAATACGATGCATCTGCATATCCATTAAGCACAAACTGGGCATCAATATTTTTGTTCCACAATTGTGGCATGTTCTTTGCGAAGTTATTGTTCCAAATGTGACAAGGTTTATGTTCCAATAAAATAATCACTTGTTTCAATGCACTTTGTGTTATTACGACGTAATCATCTTCAGTTAAATGTGTATCATCCAAAATATCGCCAAAAGTACTATTTATTTCATATTTTATGGTTTCCAAGATACCATATAATAATTTCTCCTTTTCGTTCATTGTGTCATCTACCAAGGCAATTGGTTCAAGAACTTTTTGTTTCTCGTGGGCAACATTGGAAATTGTATCTACAATGTGAGCTCTTTCTCTTTTTTTACAACATTTTATATGGTGGCATTGATGTATTTTTGCAAGATTTGGATCAAGTTGGTCTATGTTATGAGTCAAATAACTATTGGCGAACTTTTCAATGTCAGTGTTACTATTGACTCCATTTATCGGTGCATTTTCTACCCATAGCAACCCATGCTCATGTTCACTTCCTCTATTTTGGAGCTCAATTATAAAGTAGCAATCCACTATGTTTCCAAAGAATGCTTTATCTTGATATATCATTTGCTTTAAAACATTAATTCTATGCCTATAAGAACGACTACGTGTTACTGCATTTTTCCTTATTAGATAATCAATATTGTAGTCCTCTATTGTTTCAATATGTTTTCTTTTTCTTCTTTTGTCATGTAATCTTCTCAATGTGTTGACTAATGGAGCCCACTAATTCAACACTTATAAATGTGACAAAGAAATTTGGCGGTCCTTGTTGAAGTATCATGGAAAATATATTTTTCTTCTTTTGTTGTCAAAAATTAGGAGAAATTCTTATGTGTTTGAAATCCATGTAACCAATGTCACTTCTAAGAATCTTGTCCAAGTTGGGTTTGTATTTATCATCTTTGGTTGATAACTTTCTTCCGTTTAATTTTCCTTTTATGATTATTATTGAAATGCATGAAAGGAATTTTTCAATTATTATTCGTAATGTTTTGAAAAACATATTAGTTGTGTAGTAAGGGAAATCACCACTATAATGCATCAACTCCCATTGCACAATATTTTGGTAGTGGAATATTTCAACAATGTCAGTACCACACGGGTCTCCAAATAAAATGGATGGAAAGTTCATCTCCTTTGCATACATGTCTCTAAAAATTCCCAAGAGTCGTTGTCCTTCAGTTGGAGCAACCTCGATCAACTTGTCTTGCAAATCATGGATGCATTGGGACCCTATGTATCCATGTATCAATGTTTCATTTTTTGAATCACTTGTTGTTTCATTTTTGTTTTCAATGCCAATGTTTTCAGTTGAATCATTTAAGGCAATTGATTGTAGAATTTTATTTCAATATCTATTTATGCTTATGTTTTAAACTTTATAAAGGTGTCCATAACATAGTTATTTCAATGCATTCATCACATTGTGCATGCAAACTTTTTCTGTTTGAAATGCATTTTTGTATTAATTGTATTTTCAATACAACAACGACTATTGTTGTGTCCTCCATAGATTATGGCAACGCATTTTGGACAATGTCTGTTTGAAAGAAAAGATTGGGTATCGAACATGTTAAGCCCATTTTTGCTCGTTTATAGCCCCATTTCCTTATTTGTGCAAATGCAATTCTCAACACGACAATATGCTCTTCAAGTTTTGAGAGTGTGGTTACAATTTGCAATGGTTTGTTTCATCTAATTCTCTCAGGAACAACAAATTGCAACAATTTTTCATTTTGAAGTAATATTTTGCAAACTTTTTATATTACGCTTATACAAAGTTTTTTAAAAGTATCAAATAAACCTACATCTATTTGTTCTAGGTCCTATCCAATGCTTCCTAGATTCTTCCAGAACTGCAACTCTTTACATATCAAACATTTCTTTTTAGGTGTACCTTCTATCTTGGCTAGGTAAATTGTCAAGGGATCTTTCTTGGACAAGTAACGATGTTGACTTTGTAATTTTTCTTTGCATGATTGTTTATGGTTCTTTGTTTCTAAACGTAGTAGTTGTTTTAATCTATGGACATTGATCTTACTAGTTTCTTGTCTTTTCATTGGCGACATGGCACATTGCAATGTGTCTTGATCCTATGTGCATTTGTTGGCATGGGTACATGTTCAATGTGAAAGGAGGTTGTTCTTATTGTTAGCATTTGACGTTGTACATTGTATCTAATCCTATGTCCATCTAATGACAAAGGTGCATAATGAGTATGATATGTGTCTATTTGAAGTGGCATTAAGCTATATGTTTGGATTGAACAATTGTTGCATTGGAAATAATTGACAATGATTCTAGCTAGAAAGGACCAGTCAGGTATGTTCACTTTGAATATTATTCCTTCCTATTGCAATCAAAATGACCCACCTTCAACCCCGCCTTTTTCATATGACATTGCCATATTAATAAAGTATGCTTTCCAATTTGCAACTCTCTTTTTACCTTTTTTAATGACATCATTTAATAGATATTTTTGTAAACAATGCAATGCATTGTGTGCATTGCACATTATCAAATTGCAAAATTATTGGACAATGTAAAGTCTCAAGAACCCCGTATCAAAGTCAAGCACTATCAAATGACAAAGTGCAGAGAACCTGCTATCTCCACAAATGGATATAGAATTTGTCACCTTATGCGATTCATGGGCTTGCCCTTTGTCATTGATTGATTTGCAATAGATTTGTATATATTTTCAAGAAGGAGAAAAGTATTCACTGCATGTTACAATGCTTAGGCCTATTTTCTTGTACAACAATGGTTCATAGTGTTTATTAAGAGGATTCTCATCATGGAACAATATATGCAATGGGTTTGTTGTTTTGCTTGAATTGAAGAGCATATACCTTTTTTGTGTTTGAACAGATCCCTATTGGTAAGTTCAACCATTTGGCCAACTAACTTATGCAAACTATATCTCCCCATAGTCCTTGTTCATTGTCAATAGGACCATTTGAAGCAAGGAGAGGCATCCTCCACAAATATGTTTCAACATCACGAATTCCATGAAGATGATATAAGAAATTAGGTGCTAGCTCATAATTAAATGATTTTATTTCTTTTATTTGTCCATGTTCAATAAATATCAAGACGTGGTCAATTGTGCCATTTCACAATTTAGTCAATGTAAAGTGAAAATGCAAAAATACTTCAATTGCATAAAAAATACAATTACATGGGGTGTATGAAAATTCTTGAAGTTTGAAAATATGATTTGTGTTCAAGACATCATCAATAGTTGCATGATTACTTCATAGTTTTTTCGATTACCAATTGTCAACATCAATTATTTCATGCAATTTTGTATAGTTGTCCTGTGAGATTTTTCGTTGAAACTTGTTAGGTAAATGCAATTGCCCTATGTTTGTAACAATTGTACTTGTAATGAAATAGGGGGGAAAAAGGAACGATACAATCCAACTTGCAACTAATTCTACATTGCCTCTTTCATGTAGTTGCAAAGCACATATGTAAAAGAGAACGATGCAGTTGGCATATGAATTTATATCTGCGAAACTATTGACTTATGACATATAATAAAAGCAGTACAAGTCTTCAAGAAAGCAGAATAACGACCATTGAATGGACTAAGATTGTAAACCTTTCTCTAGTTTTTGTTCCCTAGTAGGTTAAAAATATTAGTTATTATGTACAGTTTCTTATAGTATCTAAGGGAAGATGCACTTCCTGGGAAATTCAAATTTGTTTATGGCATAAATTTTTTATTTTTTCCCTGGTTGTCTAGCAATGTTCTTTGTCGTACATGAGACTAACTTCAAAGTTTTTTTTTTTAAAGCTAGCTAGTGTAAATATTCACATTACTTATTGTTTACAATGTTTTTAAATGCAACTGCAACACTCAAATGGAAACAAATGTGGATATATTCCTATTCACGAGCCTGAGTGTAGACAACTAATGGTGAAAGCAAAAAAGCCTGTTTAAAATGCTAAATTCACATATGTTTTTTTAAATAGATTTTGTCAATAGCGAAAAAAAAAAAAATATATATATATATATATATATATATAATATTAAAAATATTTAAAAATATTTAAAAAAAAAAAAAAAAAAAAACGAGCTTTTACATAGGCAAATTCCTCACACCATAGAGCAAACCATAAGGACACATAAGGGGTTAAGCAAAGCAGACAACCAATGAATATGTTGCATTTTGAAAAAATAAAAACTGAGATGGTCACATACCTTATTGACAACATCGGTAGAGATTCAATTGCACCAAGGTTCCCAAACTTTGTGTTCTTTCAAAGAACTTTCTACTAGCTCCTCCAGTTGTTTTCAACCCATGAAAACTATTGGCAAAGCTGAAATGATATCCGAAGTATTCATTGCAGAATGAATTGTAAAAATCATAAATGTTTAGTTGTGGTGGTAGGAGGGGGAGGGATTATCATTTTTCCTGAAGGAACCATAGAAGATAGATTTGCATGGGGACTGGGAAAAAAGAAAATTAATCAAGCCGAGGCATATGGATTATTCCTCGGGCTATCTTTGGCTCATAAAAATGGAATAAAGGATATATCCATTCTAGGGCACTCCCTGATAATTATAAAGCATATGAACTACAATTCATCAACACAAAACTATGAATTGAACCAAATCATCAAGAGAATTCAAGGAATGACGCCTCTCTCTATTCAATTACAATTCTTTCATATTCTCAGAGGACAAACTAAAGAAGCAGACAGGAAATCCAATCAGGTATGAAAAATTTTAGAAGAGAACAACAATGTGAATGGAATCATGGGAACAATTTCTATTTCTTAATGTTTGAAATGAAAATTCAAAATGCAAAAGTCATGGTTAAGGATAGAAAGACAAAGCGAAACAATTGTATTGGTATATGGGTGGGTGATGGACCTATCTTCCCTAACTTCCCCCCACCCCTTGTCTCCTATCCTTCCTCCCCTTCCTCCCGCTCCTCCACCTCACCTGCCCTATCATCCTTCATTTCCTCTCGTCACGATCTACCCGGGATCTAATTCACCCTATCCTTATCATTCCTCGTCCTTGTCCCATCGACTCCCATTTCCCATGCCCCTTATCATTACCTAGTGGTGCCTTACCTTAGTGTGATGACAGAATGGGAAAGTCGTGTGCCGACTATCTTAGGCCATGCGATACACTTGGTTGCAACACAAGGATCTGTGTGGGATCTTGGGATTATTATCCTCGGATCATTCCCTAGTGTCGAAGCATTTAAGATGCAGGCATGCGAAACTTAGGAGATTGTGAGTGGCATTTAATCCTCCTGTGCTAGTGTTGTCCGTTTGTGTGGGGGAATTCAAGGTTGTACAAGCAGAAGGTTGTTTCACAGAACAGAAGAATTATGGAAGGTTGTGGTGATTCTTGCGCATGACCTCAATTCATGGTCCCTGCTGTAATTTTAGTCTAAGAATTATCTATATAAACAGGAGTAACAATATGTCTCCTTACTAGAAGATTGGATTTGCCTCTGCCCTGGGTGCTCTCTGGTTAATGGCCCAGTGGCAGGCCCTGGGTAGCTTAGGAATTTGGGTAGGGGCTTGATCTAGGTCTTTTCATGTTTGTGATCCATGAGGGTAATAATGTGTTGTTACAGGGTGTTGGTAAGGGGGACTCATTGAGTGATTCAAAGCCCAAGTTGGCTTTTGAAGGTGTTGCAGATGCGAGTGGTGGGGTGAATTATGGTAGAATGGAGTCATTGTTGGGAAGCGGGAAGGTTAATACAAGGTAGGTCTGTGTGGTCTTCCAAGAGTCTGGTGTTATAGTTGTATGATTTTGTGCTAATTCTAGGTGTCTTTGTCTTGGTCCCGAGGTTTGTTGGGAAATTATGAGTCATTCTGAGGAGGGTAACTGTGTTTCGGGCACCTAGGGTCATCACATGCCTCAGACGGGTAGAATGTCGAGGTGTATGGTGAAGGATTGAGGAAGGTACCATGCAGAGTGTGATATCTGTGTCAAATACCACACCAAAATTAAGGATGGAATGGAAATAATCCAAAGGTATATGCACCAACAACATAAGATAACTTTTGAGATGCAGGAGCAACCGCTGGAAAAAAAATGCAAGAATCTGCCAACTGTAAGACGAAATTAACGCTCTGTGGTGTCAAATAGAGGATCTTCAGCTCAAAATGGACGATAAAAGCATTAATATGGATGAAGAAGACACTGGAATTTATTTTAAAATTTCAGCAAAAATGGAGGAATAATTGGTTCTGATGGTCCTTTTTTGTTAGTTTTTTTATGATAATGTAAATGTAAATTGTTGATGAATCATTTCTATAGAATGTATAACATTATTCTATAAGTAAGGGATAATTTTGTAATTTTGGGGAAGAAAAGTTGGGCTGGGTTTATCAGCAAACATGCTAAGTTTCCCATCGATGGCTTTGAACAAATATTGTAAAGCTCCCAGTTTTTGGTCGTGTACGGGCGTAGATTAATATACTAATACTAATCTTTCATGTTAAAAAAAAAACAATCATAAAAGTTTAGAGTCTTACTATTTGATTTCTTTGGAAATGGCACGAAATATTTTTTCAAGTGTTAAAGCTCTAAGTAATTTCATTGAATGCATAGGATTGCATAAAATCTAATGAACATTGCAGTACAATCCAAAGCTCAAAAGGTTTGATATTGTGTCATCATTATTACTATTACTATACTATTATGAAATATGTGCATAGTACTGAATAATATTCACAATAACAAATTTCCAGTCATATAAAATAAATGGAAATATGAAACTCTAAAACTATAATATTTTCTTGATTACGCTAAAGTCACAATATTTCCGCTACCTAATCAGTCGGGAATGGACAGTGAAACAACTTGGCCAGTAAAGAAAAGTTTCGATCAACGAATTCGTTTGGAAAATTGTACTTGGGCCATTAATGTTTTCTATCGCTACAAGTGTGGTAGTATCATCAAATATTTTTCCCTTGAACTTGCGCATTGATGTGTGCATTGTGATCGATTTGGCTCAAATATTTATGTTTTCATTACATGGAAACCCTTAAAAAATGGAAATATTAAAGCACGAGTATAAGAGAGATACTTTTATATTAAATTTCAATTCGAATTTGTACAAACAATAAATGATGCGTTAAAGGAGAAGGTGATATATGCAATTAATACAAAGCAAGCGAAGTCAATAGAAATCCAAATCACAACTGTGAATCTTATAATGGAATTTATATTGCTTTTATTTACTTGCTACCTCGATCGACGCCATATTAATTTCAATTGTTATCCAGATCATACTCAATTAGTATGCTTAAAATTATTCTTGCCTATATTTAGACCCTTGAGCGAGGAAAAAACGGCCTAAATATAACAAATTAACATATTTGATGTATTTCAATCAATAGGTTACATTGGCAACAAGTTGTCAACATAGACTGCCAGTTCATGAGGGTCACATTGCTATGTTACAAAATACAATGGCACATTAGCAATACTCTAACTTTACATGAAGGCCTTTGTATCACCCGAGCAATTGATTTGCATTGCATTGTTGTTGAAATTCCTGTGATCAACAACTCTACCCTGTAGACTGCCTCAACATTGACTTGACTCGCTACCGTATCACCTATATTAAACGCTCTGTAGGAGTCACCGAGTTCTTAGCAAGAAGTGGTTAAAGAATTACTTGTGTAGACATGTGTGGAATTCCATCTCCCCAATGCAGAATTTTTCACATGAACAACACATCCAATGGACGCTTGTCCATAGTATTCAAGAACGTAATTGAACCTTGAAAACATATTCCCCATGCCCTTGTTGAATTCCAATCTTCACGTGACCTTCTCTTCTCTCTAAGAACCCCGTGGGCGAGGAAACAATCTCCTTGTCGAAAGCTCTAGAGGGATAGCACTAGTGGATGTTGTAGTAGCAATTTTGGCTTTGACAACACATATGTGAAGGTCGAGTCGATTGCACAACCATTGCAACCGAGCCATAGGTAAATCTATGCTAGAGTAACCATGGTAAAATCCACCAGATCTAAAATCCAGCGAAGTGCTCATTCAAACCCCACATAGAGTCGCATATCAGACAACACTTATACATCCAACTTTACCATGACCTAGTTGTGGTAACTCTAGATTGGAAAACCATAAATAACCCTATCACTATGCAACAGAAGAATCACTAAGCTGGAAGGAGGCAGATTTCCCGAGATGAGCAAAGCATCGAGCATCGGGAGATACTCAAAGTCGAGACTGGCCTACTGTCAAACACGTTAATGTACCAATGAACGACACCAACGCTGACTACGATGTACGAATGATGAGAGCGAACCCTGACTAGGTCGGAGGTTAAGGGTCGAGACCCGAAATAACAAAGTTGGTCATGCCAATGGATAGGGTCGACCCTGACTGGGCTTTGAGCTGACCACTGCCACTAGGGCCACAAAGGCACTGCCACTTGGACAATGGATGGTCTTGTCACAATGTTATACTGCAACGTGGAGTACTCATCTAAAATTGGGCTTGCTCATGGATAGGCCCCACTCCGTGAGGCCTTTTAGATGGTTTTTTCTTTTTTAAGTACGCCAAATACAATGACATGAAAATTGTATTAACTCTCATCTTACATTGTATTAATTCAACACTCTTGCAAATGCACTTGGGTTGTCGGTTAGTCGACAGTCAGAACAATCAGATGCAAGTCCACTGCAAATAGGGAGTAAATCAACCCCGACCTACTTTGGGAACTGTGTATGCTTTGGAATTAGCCTACAACAAGCACACCGAACATTACTGTAGAAATATAAGTAAATATAATCACACAAATATAAGACTAGGGAAACATAATATCTATAATTGAGCTTTTGGTGCTCTGTTGCGTTCCCACTTTGCTCCATGAGTTCCGTTGGGTAGTTGGGAGTCGGAAGCGGGCAATGAAAGAACTTCTTGAACAGAGAAAAGCCCCGACCCTGACTTGCTTTAGGGAATTGTGCAAAGGTGTTGTTATATTAAATTTCCTTGACATTTTGTACGAGCAATTAATAATGTCTCTATGGTCTACATTCAAGTTGTTGTCATGACTTTTGTGCATTTTAATGGGCAAGATTGCAATTTATCAAATCTATGTGCTCATTGTACACTATATTAATTCAAAGCCCTTGCAAATGTATTTGGGTCGTCAATCATAACTATGAGTAATCGTACATTGCATCACTATAGAAGGCGACGAAAATATCATTGTGAAATAAGACCCAAGGCCCATTAACCAATCATAATGCAAATAAATATAGTTCATTTTTTTTGTAATGTTCACTTTAGAAATTGCCTCTTTAATTTTTGGTCAGCCAGTGATTAATTAAAGGGTCAACACAAATCGATTGCAATATATCGTGCCACCGGCAACCATAATAAGAGGGAGGACAATGTTGTCACATCAAATTACATCTAAAAATAATAAAATTACACCCATATTAATAAATAAATAAAAATTGATAACATAAATAATTAATATTAAACTTTTTAAATCATGGAGATATGCAACTTCTTAAAAAATTACAAATGACATGACAAAAGAATATTAATGATACTATACTATGTGTAATTCAATTTATGTTCAATTGACATATAATATCTAAAACAAAAATATATTAACAAAATATATATATATATATATATATATATATATATATATATATATATATATATATATATATATATATATTCTACTATTAGTTATAAATAACATAATTTTATTTTACTATTAGTTATAAATAACATAACTTTATATCAATTTTATACAGAGAAAAAATAATAATTCAAAATATTAGGAATTTGGCTTCCGTGATCCATAAATTGTGTATAAATTTTTTCCGTGAAAATCACATTCAAGTAGAATTTGTGGATGGTTTGAACCAGCGAGTGTGGTTCATCATCTGCACAAGATGAAAAATCTGATCTAGGACCTAGTTTAAATAGATAAGGAAACTCCAACTAGCCTTGAAGAAATAAAACAAAATAACAGTTGAATTATTATTGTATTTAATCTTTTTATTTATTTAATAATTAAAAAAATTGAATGTAATAAAATATTTATATATTCTTAATTAATAATAATTTAAAATTATAAGATTTATTAAAAAAATTAAATAAATAAATATATATATATATATATATATATATATATATATATATATATATATATATATATAATAAAATAAATAAATGAATAAAAATAATAATATGATGATAAATAAATAAATAATAAATGAATAAAAAATAAATAATAATAATAATAAATAAATAAATAATACTAAAAATAAATAAACTAATAAAGAAAAAAAAGAGGGAAACCGAGGACCAGAGGAGAGGAAAAGACATGAGGGAGAATCGAAGGAAAGAAAGCCAATAACGAAGAATGAAGAGCAGGGAAATCGAAGGAAAGAAAGCCAATAATGAAGAATGAAGAGCAGGGATTCAACATCTGCTAACACTCCACCCATCATCCCTATTAAGGTTGATTGACCTTTTTTCGATTTCTAAGACTCCCTCAACTATAAATGGTTTATATTACAAAGAGAGAGAAAAATGTTTTTATTTCATTAATAAATTCTTTCTAATTTAAAGTATAATAGAGATTGTAATTCCTTAAATATTTAACACGAAGTTGACATGTAGCATTTTTAAAAGTAATAATAACACACACATAACATTTTTAAAAATATTAATAACAAAAAGAATTTTATGTATTATGCAAAACAAGTGAAAATATATTTTACAATTAGTTATAAATAACACAATTTTATATCAATTTTATATACATAAAAATAAAATAGTTTAAATTATAAATTGACTATATTACAAAGAGACAAAAAAGTGTTTTTATTCCATTAATAAATTCTTTCTAATTTTAGGTATAATAGAGATTTGCAATTCCTTAAATATTTAACATGAAGTTGACATATAACATTTTTAAAAGTAATAATAAAACACACATAACATTTTGAAAAATATTAATAACAAAAATAATTCTATGTATTATGCAAAACAAGTGAAAATTAACAGTTTCTTATAGCTAAAATATTTTATTAGTGTGTTGTTCAAAACTAGCATATATCCATATTAACTCTATATTTAACAAGACTTAATAGGAATTAAATCTCTAGAAAAGCAATTTTTTTCTCAAATTTTGCTCTTAAAAAGAGGCTTGCATCTTGGAAGATCTGATCCCACCAGATGAATTCAGTGATTGCATTTAGAATGATATGAATTTAGTGATTCTTACAAGTGACATGATGGGTGTTGACAAAATATGTATATTCCTCGTATGGAACATATAAAGTCGTAGTTGTGAATATGATTATGGAATATACATATTTTGTCAACACCCATCATGTCACTTATATCTATATATATATATATATATGCTGATCTATTTTGTTGCTCTGCGGACTTTAGAAAAGCCTTTGACATTGTTCCTGATGATAAGCTTTGGAAAATAATTGATGAGATCATGGTTCCTCCTGAGTTGAAGATTGTTGTGATTTGCCTCTACGAGATGATTGTTGCCAAGCTTTAAACCATCAAAGGGTGGTCTAAAGATATTAAATGCAATATCGGGGTTAGCAAGGGTGTCCCCTTTCCCCTGACCTTTTTGGTATTTACATCAATAAGCTAGAGGAGTGTTTGGAAATCGTGAGGTGCAAAGGAACCGAGCTTGCTGGTATTATCATTAATCTTCTCCTCTACGCTAATGATATCGTTCTTCTTGCTAGAAGCCACGAGGACCTAGACAAGCAACTTAAGACTCTTCATGACTATTGCTCCAAGATGGGTATGACGGTTATGCCGACAAGACTAAAATCATGATAATTAAATCCAAAAAGATCACCCATGGACATTTCGTCTATGATAACAATTGCTTGGAACATGTCTCTTCTTATAAATGTTTGGGTATTGACATTCCTTATCATCTCAATTGGAACTACAACATTGAGAAAAGGATTATTCGAGGTTGGAAAGCTTATAATGTGTTTGAAAACAATTGTAGGGCTATCGATCTTTGTATTTTGAGTAAAAAAAAGGTTCCTCTTTGAGACCCTTATCACCCTTGTTGTCCTATATGGTTGTGAAGTCAAGGGTTGCAGTATATCCAAAGAGTCGTGGAGAAATACTGAGATGATTCAAAAGAAATTCATAACCTACAACCTTGAAATCAAGGGAAATACCCTATATCCTATCATCTCGATCGAAGTTGGCCTCTCCCCTATTGAAAGCAGGGATATGTTTAAACATCTAATGTATAAGAAGAAGTTTTACAACATGGAATCCAAGAGGCTTCCTAAAATTGTTTCTAACTTTAGTCAAAACCCCCACCTTCGCCTCAAGCGTGGGTGGCATAAGGATGCTCTTGGCTCAACCATTAGGGGATAAATGAGGAGATCATCCTGGGAAGCAAGGATAGTGTTAAAGATACTATCACCTCCGAATTTAAGGATAAGTTATGGGATGACAAGGATTTAAAGGGTTAAAGGAAGCTAAGATATTATAAGGAGGTGATCAACCCCACCTTTGAGAACCAAAATTATCTTTATGTTTTGACTAGCTCGAAGAAAAAGATGAACATTGCTAAGATTAGAACTAATTCTCATGAGCTTTGAAGTGAAACCGGGTGTTGGTCTACTCCCAAGACTCCCTGGGACGATAGAATTTGTCAGCTTTGTGATAGTAAGAGAGTGGAAGATGAAAATCACTTTCTTTTAGATTGTTCTACCCTTACTCACATCCGCTCTCATTTCTCTAACGTCTGTCACACTTCTAATCTTCTTGACTTATTAAGTCAGCCCAACTATAGTGATCCTGGTGCGCTTCTTTCCCTTATTTTTTAGTAGAGAAATAAGATTCTAAAGAATTACAATTAGATTCTTCTTCTTAAGGTCTGATAGACCGCATTGGTCTTAGTGGACGTTAATCATCATGATCATCATAATTTATAAGAAATTTGACCTTTTAAAGTGCAAACCCCGGAAGTGATGATTGATGCTATGTGATTCATTTCACTAGTTTCAATCCCACTTCTTCACCCCTGTGAGCATCACCCGATGCAATGAGTGCTAAGTGGGCTATTCAAAAATCATGATAAATTAGTCAATTACGACTACCTCTCATGGAAATGGTCATAGAGGAATGATTTACTTAACGCAGTTGAATCCCATAAATGATATCTAATATAATCCACTACAGAAACCCCTCATACATAAATGCAAAGAGTAAATGGAGCTCTACTTAAGTTGTTCATGAGGTACAATACTTGTTAAGGTTTTGCAAATTAGGTAGCAAGCTAAGTGGGCTTGATTGTGGGGAAAACTCCACAGTTAAGCGCGTTTGAGCCAGAGGAGTTCTAGGATGGGTGACCTCTCGGAAAGTCCTGGTTACCAGGTGCAAGCCCCGAAAGTGATGATTGATGCCATGTGATTCATTTCACTAGTTTCAATCCCACTTCTTCACCCCTGTGAGCATCACCCGATGCAACGAGTGCTAAGTGGATTATTAAAAAATCATGAGAAATTAGTTAGTTACGACTACCTCTCATCGAAATGGTCATAGATGAATGACTTACTCAGCGCAGTTGAATCCCAAAAATGATATCTAATTAAAAAATTATCAATTTAATTTCAAACTAATAACAACGACAACAAACATTTATATAAATATATACATTGCAATATTTTATAAATAAATTGATGTAAATTTATTTTAATTCTAGATTTATTAAATATTATGAAAATCAAATTTATTGAAGTGTAATATTTTAATGTTTTAATAAAAGAGGGTTAACACATTATTTAAACTTGAATGGTAAAAAAATTACATTTTAAGAAATTGGATCTCTCTCAATATATATATATATATATATATATATATATATATATATATATATATATATATATATATATATATATATATTTGTAAGCTTGGTGGGACTACATCTTCATCATGTCCGATATAGCACCCCGATCGGAGCACGGAATTGAACCCGTGACTTCACATCAAGAATAACAAAGCACTTGATCAAGTCTATCCAAGACCCCACAGACAATATTTAATAAATTTAAAATTTAAAATAAATTTATAATATATTTAAATAATCCTTAAAACACCTAAAATTTTATAATTTAACAATTAAATCTAAACCTGTAATTTTAACTAAATTTCAAACATAATTCATTAATAAACATATCTAAAAAAATTAAAACATAAAACATGTATACAATCATATGTTCATGTTAATATTAATAATTCTATACATGGACATGAATATTAACTATCTTATAAATATCAATAATTCCATATTATTGATAAATATGAATATGAATGATCTTTTTATAATAATTGAAGTGGTTAGAAATAACTCACTATTACTAAATTAGCTTAGATTCATCTTAGCTTAAGATCCATCAAGCATCTAAAATATTTGACCCTTTTTTCACTCATGGTAAATCAGGAATTGAGATAGATATAGGATATTATATATATTACTTCTTACATTAGAATATCATTGGCAAAACCTAGAGCCCAATTTGACTATATACCTCATTTTTACTTTAATTATTAATTTTATTTTATTTATTATTTATTTTTTAGTCGAGTTAAAATGTTTACATAATAGGGTAGGGCATTATATCACTTTCATGTTAGCTTGCATAACCCTCTTTGATGCAAAAATAACAAGACAAGACATTAAGAGGTAAACTTACACCCCCATTCGAAAATAGAACCCCCTTCTCTGTAAACTCCACATACACATTTCTAAGTTAAAAAAAAAAAAAAATATATATATATATATATATATATATATATATATATATATATATATATATATATATATATATATATATATATATATATATATATATTATAATAAATTAAATATATTTTATTATTTTTCATAGTGTTAATACTTTTTTGTTATTTCTAGGAATAAAAAAAAGTACAAAACTAGGAGTTGACACAACTCTTTTACAATAGGAATAGAAGAGATGCCAAGAAATAATAGTTGCCCTAGTTGTTGCTTAGATGTGCAACACAACAATTGTATACAACAAAAACTGCAAGTAGAGACAACATTGTGTCTTTGTCCTGTTTCCTGAATACATACAAAAAAATCAACCATGTACATTAATTTGTATTGACAACATGACTGAAATTTACATTGCAACAACTGCCTAAAATCAACAATAACAATTTGCATGATTGAGAAATACCGAGGACAAGAAAATCTGAAAATTTTCTTGCTGATAAATCTTGAGACCGATGCCTTCCAATTGATAAGATGAAGAAACTCAAAAAAGAAATATGTATTGATGATTGTCTGACATTGGTAATGTTGGAGCCCAGTTTAATTCATGAAAGCTATGGGGACGGATCCACTGCTCTATAAATTGTTGTCTATTTATTCTTCATATATAATGGTGTCGAGGTCCAGCTATAATGCTCTTTTAGATACCTTACCTACTATTTTATTATACTCCCTATACATGTGTGTAAATTTGATGACATGAAAGAATGTTTTTGTTTCTTCAATTCTAGATTTCCATGGCTCAAGGTTTAAAACCTCCATATGTGCCCTGCCTATCAACCAATCTATGATGCATTTGGAATCACTTAAGACTTTTTTTATTTTTTATTTTTTTGTAAATCCTAACAAGCGTAATTAGGGTCCACACTACAATCAACTCTGCTTTGGTGTTTGTCCTGGTGCCCAGGCCTATTCTGAAGAGGACAAATCTTTTTGCATTTATTTTAATCATTCCCCCTCCACCGTAGGCATTCCCTTGAGCTGCTCCATCGAAAAATCCAATGCGAAGCTCTTGCAGGATGTTGGGAAAGAAGTCTCTTCTCTGTGTTTTTTATTTATGCTGAGGAAGAAAACCCTTGAAGAGGGAGTTGATATTCGTGGCTTGACGGAGAGTACATCTCCTTTCATTGTTAAAAATGACCTTGTTCCTTAGAAGCCAAATTCCCCATGCTATAAAAATGGGCAAAGCTTTGAGTTGTTTGTATTTTTTCACCCAAAAGAAAAGCAAATCTTGAAAGGTGGACATACTTAAATCATCTATGATACTTAGGATCTGTAGGACTATCTTCTAGACTTTTTAAGTAGCAAGGAAATTTATTAGTAAATGGTCCACTGATTTTTCTTGTTGTCTACACAATACACATCCATTTGGACCCACAAAGCCATTTTTTTGAAGGTTGTCCCAAGTTAAAATTTTGTTATGTAGGACGAGCCAAATGAAGCATTTTAATTTGTTATTCCACCAATTTTTTTTTTCTTTTTTTTAATCTCAGAATGGACTATTGCTTCATATGTTTAACTGGCTTTGATCTTCCCTGTTGAGAAATACCAGCTCCAGAACAAGGAATCACTAGAATTAAGAAGTCTTACTCCTGAGATTTAACTCTGTAGTGAAGGAGTTCCATTCCTCATAAATAGTTTCAGACAATCCCAGCTCTACTGAGTTTATCCAATAGTTTTTGGGGATCTGTGAAGGAGTTTGTTGAGATTAAACAAGATGATGAGCTTAGTGAAAAGAGTCACCTTCACTAAGTGGGCCCGTAGGCTATTTTTGGCGGAAGTCTATTTTTAGACTATGTCTATTTTTAGACATGTCGATCATATTCTATGAGTTGCAGGATGTGATTTGTGGATGGTTGGTCAAGTTGGAAAAATAGATGGACTTCTATTTTTAGACATATTGGGCGGGGTCTATTTTTAGATTGCCAGTCTAAAAATAGATATGTTGAATATTATTAGCTCTTAATAATATTTGGACTCTAAACATTATCTCATTCTCTTGGAGCACTTCAGTTAAGTGCACAGATGTGGCACAGCAGTTGACAGAAGGAATTATGCTATTCCTGAGGGTTTACTGGAGCTATTGCATGGAGGACTTCAGTTAGAACTCATGTGACAGAGTTTGGTGGAGTTGGAGAAGTAGTTGGTGGAGTTGTATTTAGTTTAACTCGGTTAGACTCAGTTGAGCTAGTTGTATCTAGTCTAACTGATTGATACACTAGTGAGAGTGGTGTGAATTAATTAGTTAATTAATTCACTAAATAATAACTCATTATTCAACTGAAGAATACATCAGTTAACTACAGTGCATGGCAGTTTCGGTGGAGACCAGTGGAGAGATAGGTGAAAGAGCAAGTGTGACTATAAGTTGTGACTATAGTGATGCATTGATTGCATCTAACACTCAGTCGAGATGCCAATGAGGATTGCATGAGCAAGGCTGGAGTAATTCGAACTCATGCAGAGCCATTCTTCAGCAGGGATTGTGCAGTAGAGGCAGGCTAGCAGGTGGCAAATATCGGTGCATGGATTTGCAAGATCGGGCCTGATTAGTGTGTAGCGATTGTATTGTACTGAGAGCTTGATATGATCAGCTTTGTATGAGGATTGTTACATGATCTCTATGACATATATTACATATAGATAGTTGGGGTTTTCAGCTTCAGGCTTTCACGTTAAACAATTGTGTTAATGTGTGTGATTTTTTATTGTTTCATGTGTGCATTGCAATCTTGATTTAATTTCTGCAAATGATTAATGGTGGAATAGATTCTGTATTTTGCATGAAGTTAAAATAGTGTGAGATCAGGAGAATCTTGGACATATAACACATTAGTTATATAATTTCTACATGGTATCGAAGCAGTTGATCATTCGAGCAGATTGCAATTATTGAAGCGGTTGAGTTTTGTGCTGGTGGAATTCGAATTTGCTGCAGTGTTTTCTTGGTGTCGAAGTTGAGCATTCATTGAAATGTTTTTCAACGAATTGTGATTGGAGTATACCCTTGATGGCAGCTCGAATTATATTGCATGGAAGGACAGGATGGAGGCAGTGCTGGATGATAATGGGTCAAAGGAGTTCATAGATGTTGATATTCCGAAGCCTGCTTCTAGCGACGCAGCCGCACTTGACGCATGGCAAAAGAAGGTAGCAAAGTGTCGAAGAATTCTGTTGGAAGGTGTGAAGGACCACATTGTGTCCAGCCTTCATGGTAAATCCACTCCATTCTTAATGTCGAAGGCTTTGACAGACTTGTTCCAAAGTAGAAGCGACCAGAGGAAGTTGGCGCTTAAAGACAAGCTCAGAAAAAGAAAAAAAAAATGGAGAAAGGCGACAGTATACCAAAATACCTCACGAAGTTCGTCCACTGCAAGGATCAACTGGGAAGTGTGGGGGTTACTGTTGATGAAGAATACTTGGTGAGCTTGGCTCTCCTTGGGCTTCCGAAGAGTCGGCATAGCTACGAATACTCTGTCAATGGACGGGAGAAACGGCTAGGATGGGAGAAACTTTGGTCCGATCTTGTGCGGGAGGAGATAAGGCGGGGTACCAGGGATGGATCTTCATCGAAGAATGAAGATGAAGAAAATTGCGCTTTGGCTTCCAAAGCTCGGAAAGGAAAAGGGAAGAAATCTTCCAAATCCGAAGCTAAAGGAAAGAAGCAAGATTTGTCCAAGGTGAAGTGTTTTCACTGTCACCAGCACGAGCATTTCGCCACTAATTGTCCACAAAAGAAGAAGAATAAGCAGGCTGCTAGATCTGCAGCTGGGGAGGCCTTAACCTCACAGTTTGAGCTGGATTTTTCTTTGATCGCATGCTTGGTTTCAAGTGTGATGGGATTGGTGTGGTTTCTTGACAATGGTGTGTCTTTCCATATGACCGGAGACAAAGATTTGTTTAGTGATCTGGATGAAAAGGATCTTGGAGTGCACATTGAGATGGGTGATGATGGTAGATACAGTGCGACTGGTATCGAGACCATTTCCTTTGAGAGGGAGTCCGGTAAACCTTTCATCTTGAAGGATGTCATGCATGTTCCAGGATTGAAGAAGAATCTGATCTCTGTGGCGATGTTGGAAGACAAGGGTTATTATGTTGTTTTCAGTGAGGGAAAAGCCTTCCTTCGGCATAAAACAACTGGTCAAACCAAGAGGATAGGGATTCGAGTTAAGAATCTTTATCAATTGTAGGTAGATGGCTGCGCAATAACGAAGGTGAAAAGCAAGAGCGATAAGAGCCGGATGAGGGCGAATTGTGGCACAGGAGATTGGGCCATTTTCACCATGGCGCTTTGAAAATTTTGCAGTAGATTTCTACCGGGCTTCCCAAAGGTACATCTGCGCAGTCAGATCGGTGCAAGGGATGTACTTTGGGAAAATTTGTGAAGACCACTTTTCATGAGAAGGACAGCTGCGCCACGACGATCTGAGAGAATTCACACGTACGTGTGTGGACCTTTTCTCGTTGCTTCAACAGCAAATCACAGTATTATGTGATATTTGTCGATGACTTCTTCTTTCGTAGTGTTGATCAATTCATGCGTAAGAAGAGCAAGACATAATCAAAGTTCGTGAGTTCAAGGCACCGATTTTGAAAGAGTTTGTGCTGTGAATAGCTTAAGGATGATAGTGAATGGTGGTGAATAAGCATTCGGCGCATCCAAAGATCGGGCCGCAGCGCAAAGAAGGAATTCGAAGAGAACTCGTTAGCGCCCTCACAACCCATGCGAATGGGGTCAACAGAGAAAGAATGTAACGATCGTGGGTGTTGCATGGGCGATGTTGCATGATCAGGGCCTTCCCATACACTTGTGGGCTGAGGCATGCAATACTGCGGTTTATGTGCAAAACCGTTGTCCTCACAGAGTACTTGGCATGAGTACACCCGAAGAGGCGTTTTCTGGTAAGAAGCCTGATATTTCTCATTTGAAGATTTTTGGCTCACCTGTTTACATTCATGTGATGAAGGATGCCAGGAAGAAGCTAGAGCCGATCATAGAGGTTGGGATATTTGTGGGGTACATAGAAACACCCCACAACTATCGTGTGTATTTTCCGTACGCTGATGACTCGTCGGCGACAGATATCAACTCATGAGGATAAAGCCAGAAGCGGCCACTTGAGAGGGAGCCACAGCACTTCGTACGCAAGAGGGAGGAGCTACTTGTTCCTAAAGATGAGCCTCAAGATGTGGATCAGCCACAAGAGGAGGTTCATGGAGTGGAAGAAACCACTCATGCAGCGCCAAACATCAGAGGGCGGAAGCGCACTACAGAAGCTGAGCGACTGAATCTTGAAGTAGTGCAGAATGTAGGAGTTCCTACATCACAGCGCAGACAGAGACAGTCACCTGACCGATTTACTGGATACATGGCTCTGATGAGTAAGTGTATCGTGACAGAGCCATCCTCTTTCGAGGAAGTTGTGGAGGATCCCGCATGGGTAGATGCCATGGTGGAAGAGTATGATTCGATTGTCAGAAATAGTGCATGGGAGATTTTTCCAAGGCCAGAAGGGAAATTAGTGGTAGGTTCGAGATGGATCTACAAAGTGAAGCAAGCTGCTGATGGGAGCGTCGAGAAGTATAAGCCAAGATTTGTTGCTCGGGGCTTCTCACAGATCAAGGCGATCGACTATGAAGAAACCTTTGCACCTGTCGCAAGGTATTCTTCCATACGGACCATCCTTGCTCTCTCAGCGAAGATGGGTTGGCACATTCATTAGATGGATGTGAAGACTGCGTTCCTCATCGTAGTCATTGAGGAGGAGGTGTGCATTGAGCAGCCTGAAGGATTCAAAATATTCAGCAGCGAGTCGCATGTGTGCAGGCTCAAAAGAGCGTTGTATGGGCTGAAACAAGCACCTCATGCTTGGTACACATGGATAGACAGTTATTTCACCAGACTTGGTTTCGCTAAGAGCGAGGCAGATCCAAACCTATACCAGATTGTGGTAGAGGGTAAGCTTTTGATCATTGTACTTTATGTAGATGATTTAATACTAACAGGTGATGAACTGTTAATACACTCATGCAAGGCAGATCTTGCAAAGGAGTTCGAGATGAAGGACTTGGGCCTCCTTCATTTTTTCCTGTGATTGGAAATTTGGCAGCGGAAAGGTGAACTATTTGTGTCTCAAGGCAAGTATGCCCGGGAGATACTGGAGAAGTTTAACATGCAAGGCTGCAAGCCTATCGACACTCCTCTTCCTGGTGGTTGGAGGAAAGAGGATGCTACATCGACAGAGGTAGTGGATGCCACTATTTATCGAAAGTTGGTTGGTTCGCTCATGTATTTAGTCAATACACGACCGGACATATGTTATGATGTGAACCAACTTTTACAAGCAATGTTGAAGCCTACTAAGCTCTTTTAGAAGGCAGGCAAGCATGTCCTGAGGTATCTCAGGGGCACATCTGGATATGGATTGTGGTACAAACAGTCGGATGAGTTGAAGTTGCATGGCTTCACGGATGCAGATTGGGCAGGAAGCCCAATGGACAGAAAGAGCACATCTAGATGGATTTTCAGTATCGGATCTACAACATTTTCTTGGTACAACAGGAAACAAAGATCCGTGGCACTCAGTTCAGTGGAGGTCGAGTACATGGCAACGAGTTTGGCTGCATGTGAGGCTATATAGATGAGGAAGATCCTGGTTGGGTTGTTCGGTTCTCACTTAGATCCTACTGTGATATATTGTGATAATCAGAGTTGCATTAAGCCCTTGCTAATCCGTATTTCATCACAGATCTAAACATATTGACATCCGCACCATCACATTTAGGATTGTGCAACCAAGATCATGTTGCTTTCTTACATTCCTACGGAGGATCAGGATGCAGATATTCTGACAAAGGCGCTCACCAGGAGCAAATTCGAATACCATAGAGACAGGATCGGGGTGGCAGATAATCCCTATCTTGTTGAGAGGGAGTGTTGAGATTCAACAAGGTGATGAACTTAGTGGAAAGAGTCACCTTCACTAAGTGGGCTCGCATGCTATTTTTGGCGCAAGTCTATTTTTAGACTATGTCCAATTTTAGACATGTCGATGATATTCTATGAGTTGCAGGATGCTATTTGTGGATGGTTGGTCAAGTTGGAAAAATAGATGGATTTCTATTTTTAGACATATTGGGCGGAGTCTATTTTTAGATTGCCAGTCTAAAAATAGATATGTCGAATATTATTAATTTTTAATAAAATTTGGACTTCCAACATTATCTTATTCTTTGGAGCACTTCGCTAAGTGCACAGACAAGTATTAAAGAAATACGATGAATTACACTATTCCCAGGGTTTACCTGAGCTATTACATGGAGGACTTCAACAGAACTCATGTGACAGAGTTTGGTGGAGTTGGAGAAGCAGTTGGTGGAGTTGTATTTAGTTTAACTCAGTTAGACTCAGTTGAGCAAGTTGTATCTAGTCTAACTGATAAATACACTAGTGAGAGTGGTGTGAATTATTTAGTAAATTAATTTACTAAATAATAACTCATTAATCAACTGAAGAATACATCAGCTAACTACAGTGCATGGCAGTTTCAGTGGAGAGCAGTGGAGAGATAGGTGAAAGAGCAAGTGTGACTATCAGTTGTGACTATAGTGATGCATTGATTGCATCCAACACTCAGTGGAGATGCCAATGAGGATTGCGTGAGCAAGGCTGGAGTAATTTGAACACATTCAAAGCCATTCTTCAGTAGGGATTGCGCAATAGAGGTGTTAACCACCTATAATATTTGTTATAGCAAAAAGTGGCTAAGATTTTTTAAGCCTTCAAAGAACAATTTTTATTACTAAAAAGTGTTGGCTCTTGAAGACTCTTGAAGGCCTCATGCCTTTCCTCTGTCCAAATATTCACTGCTATTCCCATTTTACACTTAGAAATCCTGCTGATTTCCAAGCCAGAATACTGCTGCAAGCACCATTTCCCTTTTTTCCCCTTCTCCCAAAACTAACCTTCATTTGCTTCCTTATTTTTCCATAAAACTCCTCCATTTTTGTGATTCCTTTTCTCCCTTTCGTGAAAATCATCTTTACATAGTTAAAAACTCATTTTTAAACTATATCGGAACCCTCAATTTCCCTTGAAAGCCATTGGGAAACCATAACAACCCACATTTCGTACATATATGGGTCTCAGCCCCTTCTCGCATAAATCCTTGGTCGTATGACCCTTCATATGACCCTCGGCCCCGCAATCGGGCACCAAACCTTTAAATATTTCTCCGCCCGAAGTATTAAAACCTTTGGTTATTTTAATTCTTAGGTTTTTAATTATTTTATAAACTTATCCGCTGGTCCGAATTTCAACTTAACCTTCATCGTCGATCTGATCTGCAGATCGACGGTGCAGAGTCCGTTTCCCTGTGGTCCTCGCCGTCCAAAGGCCGATTGCCCAAAACCGGTGGTATCCATCGCACCGCCTTTGGGTGAAAGCTATTTTCCCCCGATCGCCATCGATTCCATACATCGCGTGACACGTGTCTCGTGCACTTTTTCATAACCGCTGGTCCATCGCGCATTATTGTTCAGACGTGGACACCCAACGATATTGCTGTCGACCGTCCGATCTGGGGCGGGCCATCCAACGGTTATCGCTCACCAAAGATGCCTGCTCGTTAACCGGACTACGGCGCGCCATCCAGTTAGTTTCCACCGTCGATCTGATCTGCAGATCGACGGTCCATATTCCATTGCCATGTTTTTCGCCCAGTCAACGATTCTCCGTTTTGACTTTCCCCTTTGCTCCTGACCGTCGATCTCTGCGCGATCGACGGCTCTGATTTAATCTTTCTTCCACCTTCTCCGATCAATCCTGATCGTTGGATGATGCCATCCAACGGCCATGCTTCCTCCACGTGCCTTCAGAAGCAGTAAACCTATATATGCAGGATTTTATAATAGTTTTTGTATTTTGTAGGGTTTAAATGATTTTCTCGCCATTTTCAAAGAAAATTCCAGGGTGGAGGATGTCGATCTTCCTGTCTTCGATTCATCAAAGAAAATCATCGCAGGATGTTTTTTTTTTTATAACAAGAACGGTTATGGTTTATATTAGAATTTGGCCAAAATGCCTTTCACCAGATACATTTGATCGGGCATAGCCCTTAACCTTTCTTTCACTAACTGATCACAGGCCCCTAAACTTGGAAAACCGCAAGATTTACTCGAGACTATCGAGTCTATCTCCGTTATTTTCCCTATCTTAAAGAGACAAACAAACTGTTTCAGAAAAATGCAGAAAAACATGACAAACTTTATGGAATGGGGTCCCAATTCTCAATTCCATCTGCCAAGAGACAGCCAGCTGGAAGTGAAACTGCCCTGTTGGCTTCCAAGTCATCAGCTTTATTATTTTCCCTCAAAACATGAAGGAAGGAAGCAGTCCGGAAGGATTTCACCAAATTTCTGGTTCTTGAAATTACTCTTGCCAGTCTAATGTCTGCAGGAGAGGAATCCTCCACTAGAACTTTGATAATGGATTGAGAGTATCCTATGATACTGATATCTGAAAGACCGAAAGCCTTTTCTTGCTTGAGACCTTGCAGAAGAGCCAAGGCTTCAGCTTGCATGCTGGTAGAATGCCCTAAACCCCAAGCAAACTTTGCCACAGTAATACCCTCTTTATTTTTAATAATTCCTCCTGCCCCAGCCAAACCAGGATTGCCTTTCGCTGCTCCATCGAAGAATAAAGAGAATCTGGAATGCCTGAGGAGCAGATCCGAGAGATCATTCTCCTTCCCTCTGAATTGCCACTCTTTTATGGCCTTGTAATGCCTTATTTCACTGGAGAAATGGAGGTCCATCGAGGCACCCCATTCTAAGTCTTGCTGACTCAGATTTAGATCCGGCAAATGATCCCCCAGACTTTCTTTCCAAAGGCATTTTATTTTGGTGATGATGAACTGAGCGTTTAGACTTTCATCTCTGAAAACTCTTCTGTTGCGCTCAAGCCAGATCTGCCAACAAGCAAATTTTGGCAAAGAGAGCCATGCAGCTGTGAAACTCTCATTTTTTGGAAGCGATCCTGGGTAGGAATTCCGCCAGTTTGCAAAAAGATCAGATATGGACGTGGGTAAGGTGAATTCAGAATTCCAAAAGCTCAGAAGGCCGTGCCAGATATCTCTTGAAAAGTTGCAGTCCAAAATAATATGCTGAGCGTTCTCCTCACAATCACATCATAAGTAGCATCGAGAGGGACCGTGAAATCCTTTCTTCTTCAATCTATCTGCAGTTAAAATCCCTCTGTGGCATAACAGCCAACAGAAAGAGTCGACCTTAGGCATGGTTTTGCGATTCCAGATCCCGTTCCAGACTGCAGGATTAGGAGGGACGTTAGGGCGATCATGAAGGCATTTGTATCCTTGTGCAACCGTGTAAAGCCCTGGGGCGGCTCCCCATCCTCGGGCATCCTTCTTACCCACGCGCAGAGGCGCCATACCATTTAATAAAGAAAGGAAAAGATCTCGAGCTTGGGACAGCGCAGGAGGGACGGGAGGGAGCCTCCATCGCTGCCAATGTCTGCCTTCCCATTGTGAAATGTCCCAAAGAGTGGTGCATTCAGCGTTGTCCAACCACAAACGCAGCGCGTGCAGAGAGCAGTGGGACAATAGAGGAGGTTGCATCATAATGTTGTCATCCCAAATTTTAATTTCTTTGTCGTTTCCAGGGATCCAATACGCTCTGTCTCTGATTAAAGGGGCTGCTTTATGACAGAGCTTGATCAGCTGCGAACCTGAGGAGGGTAGGAGGGCGTCTAGACATCTCTTCCTCTTTCCCATGAAATATTTCCTCCATAGGGCTTTTTGCGCCCAACTTGGATTTGGACCAATGATTCTCCAAAAGATCTTGGCTCCCATAGCTATGTTTTGGAGGCTAAGATCTTTGAAATTGAGGCCTCCTTCACTCTGGGGCTTGCAGATTTTCTCCCAACTGACTAATGGGATTTTCCTGTCATTGTGATTGCCCCTTTCCAGAAGAACTTGCGAATGAAGGCTTCCATTTTTTTTATGATGCCTGAAGGGGCTAGAATTACAGAGAATTGAAAGATGGGGAGACTGCTAAGAATAGATTTGATGAGAACAGTTTTTCCGGCTAGATTTAACCAAGAGAATCCCCAAGCTTGAATTTTGGCCTTGAACTTGTCCAACAGAGGAATCCAATCTCTGCTGTATGCCAATTTGCGAAAGATGGGAAGGCCCAAATATGAAAAGGAGGACCAGTTGAGAGTGGCAGTTTAGCCCAGAATTCTTGAGATGGCAGAAAGGGTGGGAGCCGAGATGTTCCAACAAAAAGCTTTGCAATTACCATTGTTTAAACTGCTGCCAGTAGCTTCACTATAGTCATCCAAGAACTCCTTGAATCTAAGAGCAGATCTGGTAGAGGCAGCCCCTAACAAGAGGGTATCATCCGCAAAGAGGGTGTGATTAACATTTTTGACCCCTCTGGCTATATTGAGCCCCAAGATCTCTTGGTCAACCAGTTTCTGATCCAGGTAGAAACTCAGGACGGAAACATGAAGGACAAAGAGGAGCGGAGAGAGGGGGCAACCCTGCATAAGCCCTCTTGAAGCTTTAAAAAAACCAGCTGCTCTCCCATTCACCAGGGGAGCGATCCAAGGATCAGCAATACAAGCACAGATCCATTTTAGAAATCCCACTCCAAAGCCAAATTTTTTCAAGACTTCCCAAAGAAAGCTAAGTCTGACCTGATCGAAAGCATTAGCCAGATCTAGTTTGATAACCATACCTTTCTCTTAGCGAAGCTGGCTCGAGTGAATCGCCTCTTGCACTAGGATGAAGTTGTCAGTGAGCTGTCTCCCCTGAACAAATCCACCTTGGTTCTCCGGGATGATGGCTGGAAGAATACCTTTAAGTCTATTGGCAATAACCTTTGTGATTAATTTGTATCCAATATTACAAAGAGATATGGGGCGGAACCGATTAAATTCTTTAGCACCCTTTTCCTTAGGTATGAGGGCAAGAAAAGCTGAATTGGTGCTGCCCCCAATTTTCTGGTAGTCTTGTGATTTCAAAATCATTTTGTAGAGGTCTTTCTCCACAATCTGCCAGCAGGTTTGAAGAAATCTTGCTGTAAAACCATCCGGGCCTGGGGCTTTGTCAGGCTCCATGTCTGAGAGGGCATCCTTTATTTCTTGAATAGAGATCTTTGCTTCAAGCTGTTGATTCATTGAAGGTGAGATCCTAGGGGGAACCGCCTCCAAGAATTTGGAGTTTGGGTCCGTCACGCCCTCTTCTCTATACAGGTTTTGAAAGTGGTTGAAAGCTGCTCTCTTTATGCTATCAAAGTCTTTGTGTGTCAAATTGATATCTTTGATTTCTGCAATAGAATTGAAGCTCTTTCTGGCTTGAGCTTGCTTGTGGAAGAAGGCCGAATTTCTGTCTCCTGCTTTAAGCCATAAGGTCCTAGACTTCAGTCTCCAATGCTCTTCCTCCGAAAGGCAAGCTTTGTGGAAGATTTGCTGGAGCTCAGCTTCCTTATTTAGAACTTCTTTAGTGATTTCTTCATCTTCACATTGGGCATGGTGCTGGGCAATATTATCTTGAGCCTGCTTTCTCTCTTTTGCAGGAGAGGGAAGAGCTTTGGCCCAAGATTTAAGCACCGTTTTCAGTCTTCTAAGTTTTTCTTCCCAAATGAAGAAAGGGGAACCTTTCACTGGCAGATTCCAGCAGTCATGAACCAAGTTCGGGAACTCAGGTTCTTTGACCCAAAGAGGGTTGAATCTGAAGGGGATGGGGCCAAGATATTTGTGGCCCAACATCTCAAGCAAGATGGGCTTATGGTCAGAAACACTGCATGGGAGGATATGCAATCTGAAATCTAAGCCCAAAAAAAGAAAGGAACTCTGAACCAAACATCTATCAAGTCTAGCAGCAATGTGACCAGGACCTATTCTTTTGTTAGACCAGGTATACTTACCATTTGCTGGAGGGATGTCAAGAAGATCCCAATCCTGCATGAGGTCTTCCACCCATTCCCTTGCAGGGTCCCTTACGATTGTGCCTCCTCGCTTTTCCTCCATGCGCAAGGTGAGGTTAAGATCACCTGCAACAATGATGTTTTCCAAATTTTATGACTCCGACAGATGTCTGATGGAGTCCCAACACTCCCTTTCCTCCCCTATATTTGTTGGAACATAGACATTGAAGATACTGACTGCCACCCTCGAGTCCAAAGGCCGGAGCGTCAAAAACAACCAGTGGGTGTTGTGCAGCACGGTGATCAATCTGAACTTGAGAGGGTTCCAAAGGGAGCCCAGTCCCCCAGATGCTCCCCATGCTGAAACTGCATGTCCGCTGCTACCTTTCCAATTTTTTTTACTGATTTGGAGAAACTCCTTGTCCTCCATTTTGGTCTCCTGAATCAGAAGAATGTCTGGAGCTTCTCTTCTTATAAGGCTTCTCGTTGCTTCTTCTTTCAATTTGCTCCCCATTCCCCTACAGTTCCAGGAGACAATCTTCATCATTTATTTTTATGATGTTGGGCTCCCTTGGAACCCTGCGCTTGGTTTTTTACCATCTTCGGATTTTTGCCAAGAAGTTTCTCCAGAGTGGGCTGACTACCCTGAAGCTTGTCTTTGTAAGTTTCCTGATCTCTCTTTTCTCTAGCAGATTTGCGGCCCCTTGCATATCTTCTGAACGATATCTGCGTATCTCCTATTTCTCCATCCTCCTCAGACTCCTTCGAGTCATGTTCCTCCTCGGAGGCTTTTGTTTGCTTATCCTTGTTTCTTGCCGTGACGCTTTCTTCAGGTCTTGTTTCTGCTGAAGGCATTTTTTCTAAAGGTTGAACTTGCCTATCTTCCTCCTGAGGAGTCTCTTCAGCAGAGCTTAAGACCTCATACCTGTTTTCTTGGCTTTTTGGCGGGGGAACATTCTGGATGGAGGCAGGTTGGGGTCCATGAACCCCAGATTTCTTGTGAGATGTCTTTGGCCTCTTGACCTGGTTCCAGCCCTCTTCCTTTCCTTTCTCAGCTTCCCCTTTGTTCGGGCACCCTCTTGCAAAATGGCCATATATGTGACATTTGCGACATTTGAAGGGGAGTTTCTCATAGTCCAGCGCTTGCACATGCGTCCCACTGCCCACCTTTAATTTAATGGCCTCCGGAAGCCCCACCTCTAAGTCCACCTCGACACAGATTCGGGCGCAATCATACTGATCATTGTTGTTTGCTCTGTCAATGAATTTTCCCAGAGTATCTCCAATGTGCTTGAGGGACTCCCAGTTCCAACAGTGCACTGGAAGATTGGGGAGCCGAACCCAGACAGGGACTGCCGTTGGGACATCCACAGCCGGATCGAAATCGGGGTCCATTTGTTAAGGTAGAGGCCCTGGGGTCCCATGAAATAGGGCCCATTCCTGAAGATCAGGTCCTTATCCTCCTTGGTGTTGAACTCGAACAGAAAGAAGCCTCTACCCAAAAAATAAGAGGTGACTTTATTTTTGATCAGCGGAACCCAGTTCTTAACGACCTAGTTTTCCGTGGATCTTGGCGAGGGCCAAAGGCCCGTGAATTGACCCACCAGGGCCCGATCTGCCAGGGACAAAGCGACCTTGATCGGACCCTCAGGAGGGAGGTTTACCTCTGGAACATCGTCGAGCCTTTTGACGAACTTAGTAGCTTCAAATTTCTTCTTTTTGGGCAGCGAAGCAAGAAGAGAGGAGAAGGCTGCTTCAGCTTCCGGGAGAGCGGCTTGCGAGGGACCGGTGGGCGAGCCTTGGGCCTCCATGGCAAGAATATCAAAACAGCAAACCCGATTTGCACCAAGCAAAGGAACGAGGCATCTCAAGGCCGGGATGAAGGAGAATCCAAATAGTCCCTGCAAGCAAAAACCCCAAGGGCGCAGACCCAAGCAGATATGACAAGAGATCGAGAGGCTCAGCGAGATCTTGAAGCAGGGCAGGTGGAAAGAAGGGAGCCTAGCAGAACCGAGAGGCCCAGAGGTCAGGAGGACCTGGGGCAGAGGCAGAAACGGCCGAGAGGGCAGAGCCCAGCCACATGCCACGCAGAGAATCGAAGCTGGAGGCAGCAGCGCGCAGAGGTCCTCTTTCCGTGCAAAACCCAAAAAAGAAAATCATCGCAGGATGTTAAAAACATGTTTTATCATTGTTTCCTCATGCATTGATGCCACATAACCCTGCGCAACCCTGTTTATCAAAAAAAACCATGAATCGGGCACAGACAGAGATTATCAGTGACAAAGACCATAATTTACTAGGGCAGAGGATTAAAGGACAGATTTTGCGGGGATCACGGATAAGAATGTTTATCAAAAGCCTAATCCCCGATTTAAAACACAGAAAGAAGAAAATCTAAAGTGTTTTAACCGACAGGAAACCCTCCACCGCCACAAATTGAGGCAAATTGATTCCTCTAGCTACCACGATGCCACCTGTGCCTCAAAGTATTCAATCAGAGGCCGAAGTTATTGATCAAGACCAGATGTCTGCCTTGCAACGCAGCCAAAGAGTAAATTCTGCCAAGGAACTTAATGACAGACACCCGCAGAGTTACTTCGACACCACACGGAGCCTCAAAGGTCAACAAAAGCTCCCACATAGCTTAAATCTTTATGTAAAATCATTTAATACAGAGGTTATGTATGTAAATTTCTTCATGGAGCCCCTCAAAGGCCAAGAAGCCATTAAGTCTGTATTAATTGTAATTGAAATCTTTTATTAGATCTCACCTCCTCATCCTTCTATATATACTTCTGCAGAAGATGAGTGAGGGGTTGGTTGTAGAACTTTGATATACACTTGAGCTTAAACTTCTGATTATACATAGTATTCACTGGCTCTTGGAGCTCTGTTGGTGATAGATAGGTTAGGCTGAGATGTGAAGATGGTTGCTAACCTGAAGCACTGGACTTAAAGCTGTAACTGGTTTGGAGCATTAATACAAGCTGATTTATGGGATCCTGGTCTATGTTGACGGTGATGTTTTTCTAATTGTTACTTGTTATTTTGTTTTTGTTTTCACTGTGTTTCATATTCTCTTATAAAGTACAACAGTAACCTTCTCTGACTGCAAATCTTTAACTGAATGTTTTCTTCCAATCTGTGTTATTTAGGAATGATTTAATTCAGTTTAAGCATAAGAATGTTGGCGTTCCCTCATCTTGTTGCCTTAGCTGAATGTTATTTTTAAATGTCATTTTCAGTATATGTTTTGTGAAGATGAATTGAGGAAGATATGGTGAGCCCTGGTCCCAGTTTTGTCCCCACTACTGTCTGGATATTTCCCTTGGAATGTGTTAAAAGCTGGCTAGTTTAAAAGTACTTACCAGATCTTAGGCCATTCTGTGTTGTCTGTGTGTTTGTCTTGAGAGTAACCAAGTAAAGCAAAGTTAAAAGAGGATTTGTGGTGAGCCCGGCCCGCTAGTTTCTACTCCAAAGGTTGCCTTCAAGTTTCCCTCTATTTTAAAGTGTTTTCTATTGAAAGTGTATCAAAGGCTGGCTAGTTTAAAAGTACTTACCAGATCCTAGTTTGCTTTTATGTTTTTCTTGAGTTCATGTCAAAGGCTGACTAGTTTAAAAGTACTTATCAGATCCTGGGCTGCTCTTGTTCTGCATCTGTTTATCTCTCCTTCTTATTGTATCATTTCATTCCATAAATAAAACTTCAAAGAGATCCTTAGACATAGATGACTTGCCCCATGGACCACTCTTGCCTCTTGCTGTTCCAATTAAATCCTATTATGACTCCATAGCCCAATGGACTAAAACCTGCAATTATCTATCTTTTTGGCCGAAGCTTACTCTGATTGCTTGCAACTTCTCACCTTTGAAACTCTTTGCATTTGGGACTTTAAACCTCAAACAATAATCATGCTCAACCATCCAAAAAAAAACAAACCCCTAGCCTTCATAACTAGCCTAATATCATAACCCCAAGCTTCAAAGACAAATCCATCTTTGCTCTTATTGGAGAGATCCCTCTCCAGATTCAGGAGGGCTAGATCCTAGAATCCCGAAGTTGGTTGAAACGATGTTGTTTCTGTGATCGGACTTTGCCAATCTTGCTGATTACAGATTCCTAACAAGAGGCAGACTAGCAGGTGGCAAAGATCGGTGCATGGATTTGCAAGATCGGGCCTGATTAGTGTGTAGCGATTGTATTGTACTGAGAGCTTGATATGATTAGCTTTGTATGAGGATTGTTACATGATCTCTATGACATATATTATATATAGATAGTTGGGGTTTTTAGCTTCAAGCTTTCCTGTTAAACAACTGTGTTAATGTGTGTGAATTTTTATTGTTTCATGTGTGCATTGCAATCTTGATTTAATTTCCGCAAATGATCAATGGTGGAATAGATTCTGTATTTTGCATGAAGTTAAAATAGTGTGAGATCATGAGAATCTTGGACATATAACAAATAAGTTATATAATTTCTACAGAGTTGTTTTCTTGACATTGTGCAGGTAACAATGTCCTTTAGAATATAAACAATGTCTTAGTTCAGATGACAACTTATAGACTCTTCCACCACCTATGAAAGGATCCTTGCGAAGGATGGTTTTCTTTCCATCTCCCACTTTCCACACCAATCATTTGTAAAGAATAGGAAAAGCGTCCATGAGTGCTTTCCATACTATGGAGCCTCTTTTGGTGTGTTTGAAGGCTTGTCCTCTAATCCAGTCCACAACTGACAAACCGCTTAAATATTTTTCTTTGATGACCTAACACCAAAGCCCTTCCGCAAATAAAATTCTCCAAAGATATTTTCAAGGCCAGAGCTTTGGAAAACCATGTCAGATTTTTTATACCCCAACCTCCTAGTCTTTTTAGGATGGAGAGGGAGAATCAATTTGTAAGATGAAGGCCTTCTTTGTTGGATTTTCCAACCCACATGAATAAGAGATTAGTTGTCTACTAGAATTAAGGATAGAGGAGGGAATTTTGGTTAAGGAGAGCCAATAGATTGAGATGTTCTCCAATAAAAATTTAGGTAGGATCAATCTACCCCCAGAGATAGCCAATTGTTACACCATAAATTCATTTTATGCTCCACTCTTCTTATCATCCACTTCCAATCATCTTTTTGATAGTTGTTTGGTTTAAGAAAGAATCTTAGGTATTTGAAACAATTTTCTAAGGGGGTAGACTAAAGAGCTAGGAAGGACAAAATCTTTGTGTGAGTAGCTATACTAACTGTTGATTGGTGAAAGGAGGATTTATTGAGATTGATCTCTATACTAGTTGCATTGCAAAAATGATTTATTACTATGTGGAATGCTTGCCGTTCAACAACAGTTCCCAACCCTAATAGAAGCACATCATCTACAAAGAGTAGGTGTGTTATGTAATGGTTTCTAGAAATTTTGATGCCCTCTATAGTGTAATCCCGTTTTCCTTTCAGCAGAAGGCGACTTAAACCTTCCATCATTATTAGAAACAACAACGGAGACAAAGGGCCCGTGCCTGAGACCCTGGGAGCCAGTGAATTTGCTAGAGGGAGAACCATTTACAAAAATTGAAAAGATGACTTAGGTGACACAACCCATGATCCAGTTAGTGATCTCGAGACTCAATCCGATTTGAAAGAAAACATGATCCACTTGGTGATCTCGAGACTCAATCCGATTTGAAAGAAAAAAAGTATGAGAAAAATCCAATTAACCTTATTGAAAGCTGAATTAAGATCCATTTTCAAAATACGAGCTTTCTGCCATTTAGACTTAATCTATTGGATTGCTTTTTACGTAATGCCAATGGCACCATGAATTTACCTTTCTACTACGAAACCGAATTTGGTTGGGAGACCTCATATTTTATTATTTAACTAACATTTATATCCATAAAATTATATATGAAAAAAACATATTTATCATAATTAATTCAATTCTGTTGACATAGCACTCTCAAAAGGCACTCCAATAAAGCAATTTCCTTCATTATCACCTCTCGCACTTTTATTTTATCCACAATTTCATAGTGCGTGTAAAAATAACAAATTTCTAACCATTAAAGCTGGAAACGTTTTAAAAATGACGTGGCAATAGTTTGTGGTGTCACCACTTCTACGGAAAGGCGCCAATTTAAAACCCTAGATCCTACCATGGGACCAGAAGCTTACTTATTAACGCAACCATAGAGAAATCTCCCGAACTTTTGCCATGGAGAATAGAGGCGGGGATTTAAATATGTATTTGATATGATATGATAGGATCCGGAGGGTTATATTGTTGGTGTTATCGGCAGTGGTGCGAGGGGCGAGCGATACATCTCCTCGTTCTCTGTCCTAGCGAAGCCTCTGCCGTCATTACCTGGCTCTGTTTCTGACGGAAATCTATTTTCGACTATCGATTCTGCACAGGTAAGTGTTCTGATTGACAAGTTTTATGGACATAGATCGGCGGGAAGGGACAGGAAATAATATATATTTTTATGGAGGATTTGCAAACCGTGTATTTTGATTGGAATGGCCTGTGTTAATGTCTGACCGCTGCCTAAAATGGCCTGTCCATCTACTTTGTGTAAAACTCGCTAGGGTTCAACTAATGTCTGGTAGGGTTTGCCTAATTTTGGCATCAAGGCTTTTTGCTTTTAGGTTATCTAATAGATGAGGTTCTCAAACATGGCTGCATCAGGCACATCTGCTCCACCGTTGGATGTCTCTCATTCCATTTATAGGGGTCAGCATTGAGCTACTCATGGTGCTGGAACTCGTATAAAGTACTACCACAAAATTTTTCAAGGTAACCGTCAATAGAGTTAACCAGCTTTGATCATCTAGGTAATGAGATACTTACTGTTTACGTAATGGTAGCAGCCAGGGTTGTGGATTGCTTTTACGGATCATGGCAACAAGGCATTACTGCAAGGGTTTTAAATTTGCAGTGCTATTGTCGCGCGAAGAGTTATGGAGGATGCCGCGTTTGCTGTTGTTGGCCTAGTACCCGTTTTTGGTTGCCAATGCTTGTATGAAGTTCCTGAATCCCAAGCTATCCATTTGTAGTCGAGCAGGAATATAACCTCGATGCCATATAAGTGTTGTGGCTTGAATGTCCTGTTTGGTGATTTCTTGTATAATTTTTGCCCAGTGAGCGTCCGGGTTCAAAGTAATTAAGTGCCTATTAGAAACCCACGCTCTGATTGTGGCCTGCAATGTGGTTCGGTATGTCTCAACCAGCAGGCCGCTTATTTCTATATTGACCGTCTATCTGGTTATGATTTTGTCAACAAGGGTTCCCGCTAAACAGAGGCACTATCCAAATCACCCCCACCATATGGATCCAACAAAGCCACTTCAGGCGGGTGAATGTTAAAAGTCCATTAATTTGTCTCTCCAGGCTCTACTTGTACAGGTACTGGCTTGATTCGTATTAGCCTGTTTTGTCCTTAGCTTTACTATTCTTATAGTGGCATTCTGTCTCGAATTCATGAATCCCATATCTTTTTGTTTTGAAAGAACGTAGACCTGACTTGTCTGTGTAATGTCCTCTATAAATTGAGGACAAATAGGAGTTCTTAGCCTATCCATCCCCGTAGGCTATAATGGGTCAGCTGGGCAAAAACCCCAAAGCAAACTAGGGTTTTGAGTAAGGTTATCTCAATCAATTAAACAGAAAAGAAAGAGATTAAAGAGAAAAGAAAGAGATAAACCCCTTAGAAAATCTATAAATGGAGGAGGCTTAAAATCTATAAATGGAGGTTTGAATTCATTTTGAGGTATTTGAGGTATCAAGTGTGGATAATTTCATTAGTTTCTTGAGCACTAGCTCTGAGGATTTTAAGACCCCTTTCTTCTTGCCAATTTTGGTTGGGAAAGATCCCACCCTTGTTGACATTCTCTTACTCCTCTCTGTTTTGGGCCAAGGTTCTATCTGAAGCAATCAACTTTGGAAGATAAAATTCTATTTGCACAGTGAGATCTCTGTAAAGGCAGCAAATTTTGTGAACGAATTTGTATCGACCCAGGGTTTTCTTTTCAAATGAGAGCAGGGAAGCTTTTTCTTTATCGTAAAGCAGATTGAGCCTTTTGCTTGCCCTATAGTCTGAGCGGATTGTTCAAGCCTATCATATGAAATATTATGAAGCCTAGGTTACTCAGGAACTACGAATTACAGTGGCTTAAGGACACGCCAAGTGTTTGAGTCAGAAGCGAGGGTTTGAAGTGTCCCGCACAGTAAGGCGAGGGTTCCTGTGACCACTCGAGATTCTAAAACCATCTTAATAGAGCGCTCTGAAAAAGTCGGATGAGTGCAGCATCTTAAAATATACAAATCCTGGCAATCCTATAGCAGGTTTGAGCTTTGCAATACATACGGGTTCCGAAGTAGAGAAGACGGACTTTGAGAAGAGCAACAAGTGGAAGAGTCAATCCAAGGTTTGGATTTAATGTTTTTTATTTGGACAGATAGGCACCGCGAAGGTTTTAACTTTTTAAGGTCAACAATCCGTGGGTGATAAAGCCGTGGTTGGTGGTTGGTAAGTACGCCGAAGTGCAGAACTCGCAATGGGAATTTCGTCCAAATTAGAATAGTCGGGTTTGACTTCTTTTTATTCACTGCTCTGAATCATTTTGAATTAAAGCATGAGATTTGGTTCATTATTTGAATTCACTGGGTAAATTATGCATTGAAGTGTGGGACATGGTTCCTAGTTATTTGTTTAATTGGCTGAGGTGAATTTTATTAGTATTAATTTATCGTTGAAAGGACCCCACTATTTATTAGTGATCTAAATTGTTGCGCTGTTTACTGAAATATAAAATGTTGTTTTATTGAAGTACTGTTGAAGCCCTAATTCGTAATGATCCATAAGGTCTGAAAATTGCCCTAGATTCTTACAGAAAGAACTTAGACCTGGCTTGTCTGTGTTATCGTACTTTTACTTGTGTGCCATGACACATATAATTTTGGTGCACAGGACATAATTACGTTTGGTAGCTAGGGTCACGGAAGGTGGCCTATTAATATGTTGTAGAACTTGGTTTACTAACTCTGTTTTGATGCGGTTAACTAAAAGGCTTGTTTTAGTAAATTCGTGTGCGTGTAAGTCTGTAACTGTTGAAAAACAAACTCCCGAGACTCCAGTCACATTTTGGTGATCTGGCTTTTTTGTTGGTTGTTTCCAGTTTATATTTCTAAGCATAAAAAGTCTTTGGATTTGGTCTATAGCTGCATGGAGTAAAAATCCATTTTTGTTTGTTGAAAACATCCTAGCTGAAATATATATTAAGGGTCTTAAAAACTTGTCTTATTGTTTTGGTGCACTCTGGATTTAACATTCAATGATTTAAGTTTGTCCTGGTGCTGTGGCAAATCAGGATACTACATCAGAAATGAATATTGAAAAGTCTGAAGATCCAGCCAAGGGAAACAATAGTAATGACACCGGGCAAAAAATTGCAGGTGCCCAAGGTTCTGGAAATTCATCTGATGACGAGGGAGAGGTCATACCAAAGGTTGTTGACAACTTCTATTTTACCGATGAAAATCAAGAACCAATTTCCTTCACAGTGTTACCCATTGACTGGGGTGAAGATGAGAATAAAGATGGTCCCAAGAAGCAGGTATTCTTAGAGGGCACTGCAGATGGTGGACTACAAAAAGTCTATAAACAGGCTGTTGCATGGAAATTGACTCTTCAGGAGCAAAGGCCTGTGGTATCTGTTAAGATTAAAGAAGGAGCTTGGTAAGAGAAACTGTCTATTGTATAACAAAATATGCGTTTGTGTATTAGAAAATGGTTCCACTTTCATTTGCATATATTAATCCTTATAAGTAGCTGAATTGGTCATCCTAAGCATTTTTTATTTTCATCTTTCAGGATCCAACTACAGAAGCCAAGAAAAAGTTATGAGGAAACAATCAGGAGCGTTCTTGTTGTAGCACATTTTCTTCATTTTGCAAGGAGAAATCCTGAGGCTTCGGAGAAGGCACACTGGGACCATGTGCGCAAAGTCTTTAGGTAGTAATTAGTCTTAAACTTTGCTGGGAATTGGATTTTGGCATTTGTTTGTGATACTTTGGCAGTTTATAAGTTGTTTAAACCATGACATTGGCATTTTCTTTTTTTGCAGTATGGCTGATGTCACACCTACAGACAGTGATCTGCTGGAATATTTTTCTCTGATTGAGGGTATGAACGAGCGAGACCAGAAATTGAAAAAATCAGATGTAAGTATTAGTAGATTGTTACCGTGAAGATAAAATTGATAAAACCTTCAAAATGTTTTATAACCCTGTTAAGAAATAGACCACTTCATGTTGTGAAAAATATCTACAATCATAGCTCTTTCATTGTAATGACAGTGCTTAATTGACCTATATCAATTAGTTAATGCAAAGCAGATTGAAGGGAGACAGATTCATTTCTGAAGCTCCATTATCATCTTTTACCAAATTCTACATACTGCTTCACTATTTTGGCCTATCCAATGCCCCTTCAGGTTGGGGCATTTTGAACATCACAATCTGGCAATACTAAATACTAAATAGTGACATCTCAAGAACACAAAATTTAAGAAGCTGTTTGAATAGGGCAGCAACATTATCAATAAGATTGCCAAAAGTTGGTGTGCCACATGAATTGGCCATTTTCCACATTCAGATTAATGATAGGTTTCCAAGTGCATTATAACTTATAAGCGTCTGAAATAAGGGATATCGTCTGGATGCTGTATTTCATCATTATTAATGATTAGATAATAGACTCATACAGTATGCCAGTTTAATTAATAAGAATTAACTCGAGTCTCTGTGTGCACCCCAAGCCTGTGTCCATTAGACTTTTTGCTGCTGTGAGCCCAGAATTCTAGAAGTTTAGTGATGCGACATTTGATAGTAGTCTAAAAAAGGCAACAAATGAAATTTGTGTTGTGGGGATTGTTTGTTTATAATTTATTTTCATTGATGCTATATTATTTGGAATCCTTCTGTAAAGCCTAAATTATTTTTTGGGAAATGAATGCTGCATATCGCTGTCAAATTTGCTTCATAACAGAATTTCCAGGCTGTATGTAGCTTTGTGTTGCTCTGTTTTTAGGTATTGGATTTTTTTTCTTGTTGGTTTTAGCATAGTCAAAGGAGCTTCTTTTGCACTTCCACTATGCATTACACTTATTGTACTCTTGTAGTCTCATTGGCATGCTACTTGTGGCCAGTGGTTGGACATACTACTCTTTTAGTCCCATTGACCTACTTTTCTGGCTCCTGTTGGACACCAAAAAATTATTTGATCTTATATAGTAGTCTACTTAGGTTTTAAACTGGGGTCTTTGGCATGGTGAGGCCCATCTTGATTACCAAGTCACAGCCTGTTATAATCAAGTACCAGTTCCATGAATAATAGTTACATAATTTTGTTTGAATTACCGTTGGTTGTATGAATGCATATTGTCTAGTATCATAAAAACCAACAGATGATATTACATGAGACGAATATAAAAGATATCTGCCTATCTTTTGCTGGACTACAAATTTCTGTCTTTACTAGTTAAACTGACCACTATTAGTTATCCAAAGACATTGCAGTCAAATCTTTTGCTCTTTATCCGATGATATATCAAATTTTGGTTCTCAAGATTCTTAGTTAATTGACTTGAAATTCTGTCCATATGGAGTGCTGGTTGCTGGAAAAATATCTTCATTAATTTGTGGCAAGATCCCTTCCTAATCTATTTTACATCCCCCATTTTTTTTAATGCATGTCTCTTAGTTCAGTCGATTGGTAGGAATTAATATCTCATGACTATGGTGTTTTTTGGTTGAAAGCATTCTAGCCAAGTTTGAAAAATTTACATTTAAACCTTTCAATTGGTTAGGAGGTTTTGGGCCAGCTTGTAGGGTGTCTACTGGAGACAGTGACAAGTAAGATATAAGCAAAGTAGAAAAACTTTTCTCAAGGGTGTTTCTCTCCATGACTGTGAATGTGGTAACATATAATTATATAGTAACATATTTGTGCTGATTTATACTTTTTGGCTTAGTTACCATATGCAAACTTGTATTCTGGGAGCAATGTGTTGGAAAAAATAAAAAAATCCAATTCAATAAAAAATTGATAATCTGCATATTATTAATATGAAAAGAAGTATTGGGAATATTTAAAATATCTTGGAATTTCCATATTATAGAACCGAATACAAATTGAATTTCACAGGGAATTTTTGCCTGAATTTCGATTTGGAATTGTATTATTTGACCGAATTCTGCTTCCATCTATGGAATTGCCTTATTTGACTGAATTTTGCTCCTATCTTTTTTTGTTTACAGATGACACCTAGTTTCTTTTCTTTTTTATTTTATGAACTTGAAAAACACCAAATCTGCCTCTTACCCAACCCTTGGGGTACATCAACAAATGATTCTGAGACCAAATTTCTCTATGGGACGACACATAACATTTTGGCAGTACCATCCTTCACCAAACAAGGCAATGAAAATGGCAAGAATCCCAAAATATAAATGCAATGGATATGAGTGAGTGGATTCTTCAATGGAGCATGCATAATCATAGTCATTGTTCTGACTAATTTGGGTTTACCCCAGGGGTGGGTCTACTACACTGGCTGTGTGTGTGCAATAACTTAACACTGTCTCTTTGTGTGCTGTTTATCCTGAAATACTGCTGTCTAGCTACTGGCAGATTCCCTCTAGCACTGACCTCTTCATGTTGTGGCTATATGCTTTATGATGAAGTAGAATGTGTATGTGTTCTTTCATTGTCTTTTTATATAGCAGTCATTCTTCTTCTGTTATGCTCCAACTTTCTTGCCATCTTCATTGGATCTCCATTGTTTATTTTCCTTCTCTGTAGCACCGTTTTGCTAACTGACTATGTATTCTTTTGTTGCCCATTTTGGTATTCTCTGCTGTTATAGATCAGTCTCCTTGTTGCTTCCAATTGAAATGGATATAAATGTGCTTTTGCCAATACGATTTCACAATGAGCGGATGGTTTGATTTGCAAGAAGGAAGTCACTATCTGCTTGTGAACATTCTACATCAGTCGTGACCTTTTCTTAACATGTTTGAACGTCCTACTTCAGATCTGCATGGTAACAACGGATTAATGGGTGTCTCTAGCAGAGATTTGATTACACCTCAATCTGATATCTTTGCTCATCTGCACTTAGTACGTAATAGGAGTGATGTCATCCACCTCCCTTGGCAAACCTCCTTGTTTTGCACAGCTCCCAGTTCAACCTTTCATTAAATTTGAAATACCCACCCCAGTTCTGATTTTTGTGCTGACTTGCTCATATGTATTGTGAAGCCTTTTGTTCCAGGTTACTGAGTCTGAGAAAACCCCTGAGTACTTCCCCTCATTTTGAGCATGGTGCTTGGGGCAAACTCTAGAATCTTCAGGGCACAATGCCAGTAAACAACATGGCTCAAAGCCATCACAACAATATACTCAATGTGAGCTCAACCTTGGAACAAAGCCTTGGGAAAACCACCGAGTACTCCCCTCATTTTGAGGATGGTACCCTGGGTAAACCCTATAATCTTTTAAGGGCACTAGGCTGGTCAACAAGTCTCAAAGCCATTACAATAGTATACTCATTATCAGATCAACGTGTCACTGTGGGGATTGAATTTGGGTGCGGAGGATAGTAACCATTCCTTCCAACTACCTATGATAGACCCGATAAGCATGACCTTTGAACAGTTATCATTCATTTGTTTGGAATCCCCAATTCCAAGAGCTGCTGCTACTGTAACTTCTCCCACAACTCCTTGTCTTTCTTATCCCATGTCTACCATGTGTGCCTTATAAGGTAGTGGTCAACGGTGGAGTGTGTTGGTAGAAATCCTGATGCCTTCCTCCTTCTCTTCTGAGACTCCTGTCCATTTACTGATTTTTCTCTGCAATCCCTCCTAATTAGCTTGGCAAAAATTTGTCTGAGCATAATTTATACGTGATTTTGTGGGTTATTTCTTCAATGTCCTTTAAACTTTGTTTGATGCATTGTATCTTCTTTCTGACTCCTCCTTCGGTAGGAATTTCTTGATGTTATGTTTTCATATAGCTGCTTAGCATGTGACAACTGTTGTGCCCTGAAGGTGTTGTTTTCCTGTAATTCTTTTTTTCTTGCAGCTGCTCTTAAAGAGATTTGGTGTTATTTCTTGCCATGCTTACTACTACCCTTTGGCTATTGTTAACATATTAGCACTGTGAGTCTCCAGATTCTTCGTTGTTGGTTATTGCTTGTATTCTTTTTTGCTTTGCATAATTTATTGAACTAAATCTGTTTGTTGCTCATTTTATTCTTTTTTGCTTTGATTTGGTTTCTGCATTTTACTAAGCTGATTTTAATGGCTTCATCAGTTCTTTGCACTTTTCATTTGCTGTCATTTCTGTCCCAGGGAAACTATGCTGTGTGAGCTGATCTTTACAAACTCTTTTTGAAATGTTTCTGCATTTGGACTGTATTTTGCATTCTTGGTTATGTTGATTGTTCCTCCTCGAAACCTCCTTGATCTCTCTGCCAGCTGACTTCTACATAGATTGGGTCATGGTCAGACACAAGTTGCTAGCTGTATACATGATGTGATCTATCTATTGGTTATGTGTGAACTTCGAAGGATGTGTGCACCTAACAACAAATAGATTTAACAACATGCAGTGTTTGCAGGCATCTGTCTTTCCATTGAAGATGCTGTTTAACCATTTATCCTTTACCAAACAGGCAATTTCTTCATGTCTCATATGATTTTTTGACACCTAGCTCCATCGCGACCACTTCTTATGACCTAGGAAATTTTAGATTATACATCTGTCACGTTCACGTATCTCAACTAGGATAACTGATCATCACATGCTGTCCTCCAGCTATTTCTCGAAATCCTTGATCTCTCCTCCATGGGTATCTACCATTGTTCTGCATTAGTGGTTTGAACCCACCTTGGGTCACCAGGGCTGCACTTTCTTATTCCCTAGCTGTGCTTTAGAATTTGTCTACATTGGCAATCTCATTCCAAGGTATTGCTCCTTGCTTTGCCACTTTTCCCTTCTACCACCTTTTTTTGTCTTTCTCACTGTTGTATAGGTGTTATGCCTAATCAACAATTGATTGGAATTTGATTTCTGTCATGGTCAATGTTGCATGACTCGTACTCATATAAGACTTGTCTGACCATTGACTCGTCGACTCGTATAAGACTCGGGAACAACCCGTATAAAACTCGTATAAGACTCGTCAAAATGCAAAAAAGAATTAAAATATGGTAAATTTTAAGCAGAGAAAAGAAACTAATGATAATTCCAGTCCTTACAAGTTATAAAAACCACAATATATGCAATAATTCATAACATCATCTCATATCTATAAAAGTACAACATAGCATATTTGATTTTTGTAAGCAAAACATTTAGATACTGAATAAGAAAAGGAATTATGATTCCATAATTAAAATAGAAAATGTCAGCGAGTTCAATATTCAAATACATATGTCATAAATGATAAAGAATTGTCTTATAACAATCTTGAGTCTCATCACTCATGGACGACCACGCCTATAATAAGCCCTCGTGGAGCTCATGGTAGCATCAGAAGGTTGAAGCAACTGTGAGGCAGGTGTATTGGGAGTCTCCATTTGAGATGGAAAACTAGAGAGATCCTTAGTCTCCTCCACAACCCAATAAGACAATAAATCAATAGTATCCAATAAAATTGGATTTGTATTCTTTGGTTGCACTTGTTTTGTGAGCATTTGAAGGTTGTAGTAGATGAAAACCAACTTCTCCAACCTTTCATGCTCCAACTTGTTTCTCTTTTTGTTGTGGATGTGCTCAAACACTGACCAATTGTGCTCACAAGAAGAAGCACTACAGGGTTGACTCAGAACTCTGATGGCGAATTCTTGTAGTTGCGGTGCCTCAGAGCACAATCTATCCACCAATGAGCTGTAAAAAAATAACAACAAAGATTATCAATTTGCAATGCCAAACATATAAAAGAGAACTAGTAAAATTACAAGCTGAGTTCTAACAATTTGCCAGTGGTACATGGGGTCTCATTCCCCCACCTAGGGGTCTAGATTCCTCGCCCCCTCGCGCTCCAGGGACTTGGGGACTTCTAGGGGGCATTTACCTCACGCCCCCATCACACCCCCTTCACGCTCCCTTTAGTTTATGGTTTTGTGTCAAAAGTTGGTGTGCCACTTAGCATGTTTGATAATCCAAGTGATTCTGATTCAAATGGTGACATGGTTGATCCTGATATATTCGTGCAGCAGCTGGATGCAGAGACTAGTGGGGCATTACCTTGAGCATTTATGCTCATTTATCATTATGATGATATCGTTTGATATTCATATGTTATGTTTTATGTTTTATGTTTCAGACATAACTTATTTGCTTTTAAGTTTTATTTTCATACTTGAGTTGTAAACTTTAGTTAAAACTTTATTTTGAATCTTGATATAATTTGTCATATGATATCTTACACTTTATTTCATTGTACATTATTAGTAGTTACATTAATGATTATACAGTTACAAACTTACAAACTTACATGTATGATTGTATGATGTATCTTTTAAGTTTTAACTTTTTAAATTTGTGTCAGTTATATGATTCATCATTCATCGATTTATAATTTTATCATTTATGATTTATCTTTCATGATGTAAGTGTATGATGACTGTATATACATTCCTTGCAAAAATACAGTTACATTATAAATATTAAATTTTATAATTTTTATGACCCCAACGCCCCCCCACGTTTCCTGAAAATTGGTAGGGAGCTTTTGCATAGGCCGCTTCCGCGCTCCCTCGCCCCCTCGCTCTCACATCCAGGGGACTTGGTGGAACATTGCAATTTGCACTTACAAGGCATTTTCTTGTCCTTGAGACGTTGGCTTGTGTTGAATCCAAACATGCTAGATGCTTCCTTGTACATATCTCGTTGTAGGTTGATTTTGTCTTGAATATCTACATCTGAGAACATCTTCTCAATGCATATCATGACACCTCTCATCACCTCGGGATCTCTTTGAATGTTAGACCCCTCATTATAGAATAAGCTCGGATTGAGATATGCTCCTGCTGCATGCAATGGTGAATGTAGTTGTCTGTCCCACCTGGAATCAATAATTTGCCATATAGGGAGATATTTAGATTCATCTCCCTTATAGAAAGTCTTGATGGCCTCTTTGGCCATATCCATGCCCTCATAAATATATCCCATTGGAGGTTTCTCTCCATCCATCAATCTCAAGACTTTAACAAGGGGCTCAGTGACGCTGACAATCTCAGTGACTTTGTCCCACAACCTATCACCAAAGATAGATGCTTTCACAGACAATGCTTTTGGTTTTGTGCTATCTTTCCAAAATACCCATTGTTGACTACAAAACATTATTCGCAAAGCTTGGTACTCATACAAAAGGCTTTGGAGGGAAAGAAAGTTTGTAGCAAACCATGTGATAGCTGGGCAACTAAGCTCACCCTGTGTGAATTCCCTCATAAGGTTCAACACCCAAGCATGATTATAAATATACTTGGTAATTTGCTTGCATTCTTGCACAACATCCTGCACCCACTCCAACTTCCCAATATCCTCTAGTATCAAGTCTATGCAATGGGCAGCGCATGGATTCAAAAAATCATGGGATATTTGGCACAAATCAACCTTCCAGCTGCTACATAATTTGTTGCATTGTCCGTGATTACTTGGACAACATTTGCAACCCCAACTTCCTCCACCACATCAACCAACAATGTAAAAATCAATTGTGCATCTTTTACATTTGCAGATGCATCAATGGATTTTAGGAACATGGTTCCTTTAGGGCAAGCTACAACAAAATTTATTATTGTTCTACCCCTTTGATTTGTCCACCCATTAGACATAATTGTACAACTTGTAATTTTCCATGAGCTCTTAATGCTCTCCAATTGTTCCTTGACACACTCCAACTCCTCATCTAGCTCTTTCCCCCTAAGTGCATTATAAGATGGGGCTTTGTATCCAGGGCCAACAAGTGCATTATAAGATGGGGCTTTGTATCCAGGGCCAACACTTGTAATGGAATCCACCATGGGCTGATAAAAATACGACTTTGCATAGTTGAATGGAAGACTGTTATGGTACCAAAACCTCCTCACTGCCATATTTGCCTCCTTCCTCTTCTTTTCATTTAAACTATCCAACGTTGGTTCAGATCCTGGAGTTGTACAAGGAGTGAAGAAAGAAGAGGTTATACTCCTGTTTGCTACAACACTTAAAGAGGAGTTACCAATACCCGAACTTTCAATCTGTGTTTCACTTTGAGATGAAGATCTACCTATCCCAACAATCTCATCCTTCCTTCTTGCCCTCTTAGAAGTTTCTTCTTTAATGGCTTCCAAAGCAGCTGCCATTTCAGTAGTGACTTCATCAGGGCAATTTTGACAACATCCCACACCATTCCCAGGAATTCTAGCTAGGTGGTATTTTAGCTTGTTTATTCCTGCATGCATTGTGGCATTGCAATAATTGCACTGCACATGGTGGTCATTACCGGCAATGATTCGTTGACCATGTGCCCATGCCGGATCACGAGACTTTCTATACCCCTTTGGTGGCATGGTGATGAATCCTAGAAGAAAAAAATTAAATTTTAAAAATCTAATTCATTTTTTAATTTTTTTTTTGGTTTTTTGGTTACTATTATTATTATTTTTTTAATTGTTTGTTAATAATTTACAATTTTTTTGGCCCTGTGGTTGAGTTTATCAGCCACACAAGGTCGTTGTGTGGCTGAGAAACTCAACCACAGGGCTTGCAGGCTCAGGAGGCAGACCGTAGGCCCTGTGGCTGAGTTTCTTAGCCACACAACGACCCTGTGTGGCTGAGAAACTCAGCCACAAGGCTTGCGCGTTGAGGAGGCAACCCGCAGGCCCTTGTGGCCGAGTTTCTCAGCCACACAGGGTCGTTGTGTGGCTGAGAAACTCAGCTACAAGGCCAAAAAAATTTGCAAATTGCAAGTGAACAAAAATAAAATAAAATTGAATTGATTAGATAAAATTTAAAAAAATTACATGCAAGCAACTAGTTGCAAAGCAATGAAACAAAGATCATGAAGCCTACTTGAACAATGTGCTGCTACTTCGCCAGTGCTGTGACTCCACCAGTGCTGCTACTCCGCTAGTGCTGCTACTCTGCTAGTGCTGCTACTCTGCCTATGCTGTGACTTTGCCTTGCTGCTACCCTGCCTGTGCTGCAACTGCTACAGTGTGTTGCTACTCTGCTAGTGTTGCTACTCTGCCTGTGCTACTACTTCGCCTGTGCTATGACTTTGCTAGTGCTGCTACTCTTTTTGTGCTGTGACTCTGCCTTGTTGCTACTGTGCCTATGTTTCTACTCTGCAGCGCTGCTACTCTCCCAGTGTGCTGCCGCTACAGTGTGCTGCTACTCCGTCAGTGCTGCTACTTTGCCTGTGCTGCTACTTCGCCAGTGCTGTGACTCCAACTTGCCGTTACAGTGTGCTGCTACTCTGCCAGTGTGGTGACTTTGCCAGTGTTGCTACTCTGCCTGTGTTGTGACTCTGCCTTGCTGCTACGCTACTTGTGCTGCTACTCTCCAAGTGTGCTACTGCTACAGTGTGCTGCTACTCCGTTAGTGTTGCTACTCTACCTGTGCTGCTACTTCGCCTGTGTTGTGACTCTGCCTTGCTATTACTATGTGTTGCTACTTTGCCAGTGCTCACTTCGCTAGTGTTGCTATTTCGAAAGGGAGAGAGGTGCTTATAAAACATTTTCTTCCCTCCAAATTCCCTTTTCCTCCACCTCATTTCCAAAAAAAATAAAAAAATAAAAAAAATTGAGAAAATTCAAAAAAAAAATGCTTTTTGTTGTGGGACGGGTCTTATAGGGGTCCGATACAGGGGCTATGAGAAACCCGGGGGTCTTATGTGAGTAGGCGGGCTTAATGCGAGTTTGCGCGGGTAAGGGTAGAGAGCTCGGGTTATATAGCGAGCCCGGGTTCTATGCGAGTGACTTGGCTCGCTATATAATCCGCGAAGACCCGCAGGTCTTATATGAGTGGTGCTTCACTGGTCATGGTTACTCTAGAAGACAATCTTTAGAGGGTAGTCTCTGTTGGCCTGTTCAGTCCTTTTTCCTATCTGTGCTGCTGATCTAAATAGGCATGGCCATCTCATTGCTACTTTGTGAGTGCTTCTTTGGATCTTCAAAGGGCATAACAATTTTGTTTACTCCAATTTTAGCCCAATATTTGGTAGTTTTGATAAAATGGAAGTATGTATATAGAGGAATCAGCGTTTTCCAGAAGAGGCAGACAATCCAAGACTGTAAGGATGGGCAATCTAGCAAAACTAGTTTCATAATTCATTGTGTTATTGTAACTTGGGAAAATGCATAGATCACTTTTTATTACTTTTTTCAAATAAATTTAAGGGTAGTTTCTTATTTTGACATGATTTTTGGTGGGATGCTTCTGGGCATTTTGACAGGTTTTGAAAAATTTCCTGGACACGAGATCTAAAAAAAGGAAACCAGCTGCTGATGAGGTTGGGCTTTGACAAGATATTTCACAGTTCTGGTCATTTTTATTTGTTCTTCCTTAACCCGGCACCCTGCCTTAGAGATTTAGTTGAAGTGTTATATTGAAATTTAATTGTTTTAAGTTCCGTGACAGGATTTGGAGATCAATCCCAAAGCTAAAAGATCCAAATTTTTAGTAACTGATGAATCTGATGAGGAATTAGGTGAGGATGGTCTGGATGACTCTGATGAGGAGCAGGATGATTTGTTTGATTCAGTCTGTGCCATTTGTGATAATGGTGGAGAACTTCTATGGTGAGTTCTTACTAGAAATTTTAGTTTTGTCATATAAGTATCATATGGATTAAGCATCCCCAATTTTTTTTAGCTTATTCTGTGCTGTTTATTAAATAAGTACTGCCTAGAACATCAAAATGCTCAGCAGTCAGATATGTCAAAATAATGCTCATCTCAGAACATACACACTGAATCTCAGCACAAGAATATATTATAATTGTAACATCTATGTTACTGCTTCTCACAGAGATGGTCCATGAACGCACATAAATCTCTGGAGTGCTTATATCATTGCTATTTTGAATGTCTTATTTAGTGCAGTGTAATGCAATATAGTTTCTATTTATTCCTTGTATTTCCTTATTCAAGAACACAGCTTCTTGTTGTGTGCTTTTAACATTTAACACCATGCAGCCAAACAAATTCTAGAATATAATTCACTTATATTAAACCTTTTGTTGTGGAGGTTTTTGATGCACTTCTTTTGAGATTAATCAAGAATCTAAGTTTTAACTATGCATTGTACTTATCACTTGGTGCTGGGACCAGGCATCACAATTGTGATTTTAGTTTAAATCCAAGCATATATTGCTCAACATTGGTGGGGGGCAACTATTGGTGTTGGTTGGTTTCTTGCATGTGAAATGTGGACCATGGGAAGTTGGGATTTTGATATATACATATGAGGCATACCCCTACCAATTGAATGATTACCACAAGCACATTATTAATCCAGCAAACCACCATAGAAGTTCACCAGTGAGCCCATTGAAATGTAAAAGTGTTTTTTTTTTGTCTATTCTTTTTCTATTTTTAATTTTAATTTTATTTTTAGCATGTTTTTTTTTTTCTTTCTATTTTGTTTTAATTTCTTACTGTCACTGGGCTTGCATGCAAACTTTATATTTTTCCTGTTTGAATTAGTTATCCTCCCCTCCTCCCTCTCTCTTCCCCCTCCTCCTCTCTCTCCCTCTCTCTACCAGTGGTCACATTGAATTGTAAAAGTGCAACTAAAATTTTATTATTTATTAGTGTCACTGGGCTTGCATGCTACATTGCTAACTTTATATTTTTGATGTTTGAAGTTTTTAAATTTCCTCTCTCAACTGAAAAATCTGGTGCTACAGCAGCCTCTGCCAAACAAATTCAAATATTGCATATATATGTATATGTATATGCATTTTTGGGTAAAACTCATTATTCTTTCTATTTTTACATGGAGTGGAGTTTTTCTATTTAATTATTACTCTTGAACTGCTTCAAAGTTGTCTTTCAGTTTTGTGAAACTCCAATATTTAATGGGGATGAATTTTTTAATTTCATTTATTACCCCGGCATTGCTTCAAATTTGTCCTTCAATATTGTGAAATCCCAATATTTAATGTTTTTTATTTTATTTAATTTAATTTAGTTTTTTTTTTATTCAGAAAAAAACTTACATTTCTGATGTGAAAATATACAATGGCAAGACCTTGTAAGTCTGATAAAAAAACAAAATCAGAAACCCACAAAAAACTAACACAGGTCTGTCTTTACTTAGATTAATTCCGAAAAGTTCTTGTATTATTTCAAGTTTTACTACTGAAATTGGATAACTGTCCCCACTAGTGCTTGATCATCCAGGAAATCTGCTATCTCCAAGGTGCCTGGATGAACCTGTAATGCCTCTTTGGATAGGAGATCTGCTGTAGAATTCAGCTCTCTCAAGATGCGTTTGCTCTCAAACCATTCCAGCCTTCTTGCTTCACATCTAATTTCTTTAAGGATGTTGTAAAGATGATGAGCCCCAATTCCAATCCTGTTACACATCCAGTCTACCACCAGCTGTGAGTCCCCAAATAATTGTAATTTCCTGACCCCAAAATAATTTGCCACGCAGAAAACAGTCCACAGAGCTGAGAGCTCTTCCTTTGTGTTAGTGCCACTTCCTGGACAGAAACAAATATGCCTGACTAGATGTCTGTGGAGATAAAGGATCGCATCGGCACCACAAATTGGTGGGTGGCCTTGGTTGGCCCCATCAGAGTATCCTAAGGCATTTCTTCCCTCACCGAAGGCATAACAGGAAACCTGGTTTTCTCGTTTCTTGGATTTACTTTGTGGGCATCGACTGTAGATTCTATAACAGCCATTGGAGGACAGAGCATACTTAGATACAACAACTGACAAGACTTGTAGCGAATAGAGACATAAAATATAGGTGGTTAACAGATTCTTGTTCCAATCTTCAGAGGGAGCATTGACAAGGGCTGATCTGACATCTTTGTAGTCTGTTGTCCCATGTAAGCAACTTGTTTGATAGAGCCAATCAAAGGGCCCACTTGCACTTCAACGAGCCTTTGCTCTTCCACGAGAAATTGCACCACTAGGCTGCCTCACCACTAAAATTGGACTCGAATTGGGCTTGGTACCCAAGTTTCATAGTGTACTTCCTGGAGGATGATTCTTAGACCAAATGAGTCCGTTGTTGTCCTTGTCTGAAATTTTGATCAATGGATGAAACAAGATAGCTAACAAAAGTATATTCCATTCTAGTGACTTTATTATTTGTGGCTGGTTCCTTTGTTGTTTTCCAAGCTCGAATTCCCAGTCTTGAACCTCTCTATTTCAAGCATTTGCTAATGTGAAAGCCCTAGTATTGTGCAATGTTTCAATTAAGTTTTTCGAGGACCCATATTAATCCCCAACATTGATCCAAGGGTCCAAACCTCTTTTGATATTTATACCATTCCCCACTCACCATGCAACCTAAGGTCCAATAATTGAGAATGCACCACTTAGAGCCTTCCAAACCATGGAGGGATTTGGAAGTAATTTATGTGGATACCTATTCCACTCAATCTTAGATTTTTGGTGCAAATACTTTTCTATTATTCAAGAGCCTCCATAGGCCCTTTGCTGTTTGCTACAAGTGATTGGCTGAAAAGTTGGAGGTCCCTCGATAGTTTTGGTTGAGCAATTGTCTTCCACTTTACCAAAGAAATGCTTTTTGACCATTTATAGGTCGACCATAAGAATTTACAACTGATTTCTTGAATTTATTTTAAATTCCGCTTTGGAATGAGAGTGATTGGTGCCTACTCTCCACAACATATTTCATCAAAGATCAATCTTCTTGCTCTTGAAAGGAGATGATTAACTCAAATTGAGATTCTTGCTTCAAACTTCCTAACAAACCATAACCATTCCTCCATTTTGTAGTTGATAGGTTTACGATAGAAAACTAAATACTTCAAGCCAACTTGAGTATATGATATTTGAAAGGGGAAACATTCAACAAAAGAAACCTCTACTGTAGAGGAAATCTTATTGTATAAGATTGAAGAATTTTTCACAATTATATTAATGCCAAGTATTAGTTTGAATCCATGATCCAATTAACTATTTGAAAATTGAAGCCTAACTGAATTAAACATAGTTTAATGAAGGACCAGTTTACTCAGGCCTTTAATAGGTCTATCTTCATTGTGATAGTCAGAATCTTTTTGTTTTTGTTTTTGTTTTGATAGAATGCATTAACTCTTGTGCAATAGCCATTGTGTTATGTATCTGTTAGTTTTGAAGAAAACCAAACTGTTTTGTCGAGATAATATCCCTCAAAATTGGCTTGATTCTCGTTACTAACTAATAATGCCATTAAATATGATATCGGCTTGGGGTCGCTAAAAGGTTAGCCTTAGACTTATTTGGAGTCAGACAAATAAGCGTAGTGTTTAGAGTCCCATGCATGTTGAAAAGTAGCGAGTGAAGGTCTTTTTGACTTGTGCCTTAGTCAAGAAATTCCCTAAACAAAGGATACATGCATACTAATTTTAGTTTAAATCCAAGCATATATTGCTAAACAAAGGATACATGCAAAAGAAGGTTGACATGGTCTAAGCCCTTAAACAAAGGATACATGCATACTAAAAAATTTAGCAAGATGATAAGTGGTAAGGGAATAGAGAGGTCCTAATTCACATTCTAGAAGAGAAGTGTGAGGGTTAATGTTCTTTAGAAATGGTTTGCTAGGGCTAAGAAAGGCTCTAAAATGCATTAAAAATCCCTAGGGAGGTGTGCCCTTGGTATAGGGTGAGACTTTCGATGGATTAAAATATTGTTTGCTAGTTAAAACCCTAGATGTATAAAGCTCTAATTTGGCATGGAGAAAGGTACAATAGAGGAGAAAGCGATGTGCTAGAGGCATGCTTTGAAGTGTGGGAGATTGCCTTCAAGCTTAGTTGAAGATATTTTGGGTGAAATCTCAAATTTGTACTTTCAATTTGAGATTTTTCATCTTTCTTTTACTTTAATTGGTTTGATTTGATGGTTGGAATTTGCAAGTACAAATTTGCTGGATTAATCTTTGTTGAAGAGGGTAGTTTTGTTCCAGTAAATGAGATGTTAGGGTTGAAGTGAAGCCCTCCTTTTGTCTCATTGGTAATTATTTTTCTTTATTGAAGGCTATTTGTTGTTGTAATGTCTTGGTTAGGGCTGTTCACTCCATTTAAGGGTTCCCTAGCTAGGGTTGAAGGTTCAAGTGTGGCACATTTGGGCCCTCTTGATCTTTTGGGTGAAACCACACTTGAAGAATGATGTGTTGTTGACTGAAAGGAGGCTTCATACTCTTTTTTTTCCTCCATTTATGGTTTCACATATGGTTGTCTTTAGTTCCTAATGGTTGCATATTATTATTGGGCTGGTTTTGTATTTGTTGTGAAGACCAGCTTTGGAAGGGCCATTCATTACATTTTTGCACATAGAAGTAAATCCATGTAGTTGTAATAACCTGACTACATGTTCTAACTTCTATGCATGTTCAAACCCTCTTGATTGTTGATCCCAATTCCATCATGCATTAGCTAAGCATTGGTCTTGGTAATTCAAGATCCCTTACATCTTAAAGAATATCATAAACATCCTTTTTTGGATTTCCTCCTTTTTTGGAGGAAAGTTAGAATGAAGTGAGATAAAGAGTAGTTATGTGACAATTCACAACCTTAATAAGTGCCTCTTGGGATGCACTAGGATTTGTGTCTTTTAATATCATTGAGTATAGGACTAGGAAGTAGGGGTCGTTAAACAACGCAAATTAAAAAACAAGATACAAAAAGTAAAGTATGAGAAGTCTGTGAGATCTTGAAAAATCCTTGACTTCAAGAACTATATCTGCATTTGGAAGAGATGTGCATAGGGTGTGGATCTAGAGATTGGAAAACATGAGTAGAGTAGGGCGACCATGGTCCCACAGATCCCTCTCTCAACATTTGAGGTTGAATGGAGAAAACTCAAGATAGAAGGATGTGGCAGTGATCATGACTTGTTTTTTGAGCCACAATAGATCACATGTCCACAAGTATGCAAGGTATTTTCAGTTAGGTTGTAACCCTCCAAGGAGGCTGAATTCTCCACAAACGATGGTGATAAATGAAAATGAGGTCCACCTCAATGTTTTTTTAACTAATGAAGCCTTAACCTCATAAATGCTAATGCCATACCCTTCTTGGGTTCTAAATGCCAAGCCAAGGTGTGATGAAGGTTGAAAATGAGTCCACTTCAATTCCACTTCAATTCATCCTCCAAGGTCCCAAATCCAATTGGGGGGCTCCATGGCATCTACTCCAAAAATTAAAACAATGCCTCCTTTCTCCAGCGTTAGGGATCCATCAAATGCAACAATCTCTTTCTAGTCTTTTAATTGAAGATCATCCTCATTTGTGCTTTGGATCATGACCTTCCATCAAGTAGTGTCAAGGCTAGCGTGGGGCATGTTGGGTACAATAGTGCCATCATCAAGAATCCTTATGTTGGTTCAAGGTAGATTACCATCTTGGGTCCTAAGGGTGATCCAGAACATGTTACATTTGATCAAGTCATCATGAGGCCTAATGCTTTCAACACTGCATTTGCTAAGTTATATATGTCTATGTGAAGGCCTGGGCACATGTGGAGTGGGTGCTGTCAAGGCCTATGCTGTTTTGGACCATTTGACAAAACCAACATGAACTCAAGTGAAAGCAACAATCCATCAAAGACTAAGATCATATGAGCATTTAAGTGGACCAAACTTTGATGTCAAGGGTATATTAATACTTCAAACAAGAATCACCTTCTGATATCTTACTAGTCCAAGTCCTATAAAGGTGTTCCCTACCTTGGTAGAGGTGGCTAATGGTCAACCTTATTAGGTGCTTCCAACCCTCTAGGGGAAGTGGCATTTCCAAGGTCAACCCCCCAATCAATAGGTGTTAGTGTAAAAGGATGACAATAGACGTGAAAAGGGTTCATGGCTAAGTGTTATTGTAAAGGGGACCAACTAATGTGGAATCTACAGCTTGAGTGTATGAATGAAAGGAGGCAATAGTGGAGACATGAGTTACCTTGCTTGGCTTATTTTTTCCACCCCTCTAATGCTTCGTTCACTTTTTTTTTTTATAATGCTTTGTATTTACGGTGCATAGCTTTAGGGTTAAGGTTGATCTTTATGATGTAGCATTTAGACAATTTATTGCTGATCCGGGTTTGGACATGCAAGGGTTCCACTTGATGTAAAGGAGTATTGCGTGCTTATGAATCAGGTGCTCATGTTAGGATTTTGCGCACATGCTAGCTTAAGTCATGGCCATCTTTTGCATTTTGATTTTCCTTCTTTTTCTTTTGTTGTGGCCATGATACGCTTTTTCATTCTTTTAATTGCGTCAACCTCTAAGGAAATGTTTTTTGGCCCTACTCAAGGAATGTGGACCCGAGGGGTACCAAATCCTAATGAATGAATGACTAATTAGGCTTGAAGTATCATGATATTGAACACACTATCTTAATCTTGGTTTTCAAGTAGTGCCTCTCCTATAATCGTAAGGCCTCATTGGAGGTTGTTAATTTTTACATTGTTCCATTTTGTATCAATTACTTTAGCCCAATTCAATTCTTCAATTAGAAATCTTTTCAATAGTAATTGATTCTTCCATTCATCAACAGTAATTGAAGATAGAATGGCAAATGCAATGGAAAATAGGAGACAATCAACACATCCACAAGAGACACCGATTTAGTCAAAGACCAGGGAAAAACCCCACAAGGGGGAAAACCTTTTGTAATTCTTCTTCTATTTGATTGTCATAAAAGGTTCAGTAGAGAGTACAATGAACAATATCTATCAACAAGAGCCAAAGTCAAAGGCTTTGACTATCGACCAAGTCAACCAACAATAAAGCCAATATACCAACGATGAAGAGTCAAATCTAGTAAATTGTCTCAAATCTACAATTCTCTCCAAGTCAACAACAGTCAAAGTCTGCTCAAACCAATCCACAATAGTCAACGGTTATTGCTCCATTTAACTTTGTCAAAGCAACAATAAATGCGGCCTTGAATGCTAGTCAACTTTAGCCCAAAATAGTCAAAGATATCCCTATCAAAATTGGTCAAAGGAGAGGGAAAGTTGTTGTCACAGTTTGCAATATCTTGTGGTCAAAGTGTATGGTCAACACTTGGTCAAACTGCCTAGATTTTCTCTGTCTTAGTTCCAGTCAACTTGACCTTTAAAAAATGAAATTTTCACACTCGAGTCAAAACGTGATGGCAAACTTGGTCAAACTGTGGTCAAAATTTGCAATTTATTGCGGTCAAAGGTTGCGATAGGTCTGTGATCAAAGTGCCCAGACTTCCTCGGGTTTTGTGCCAAAACTAGTGGCCCTCAAAATATTGAACCAAAATTTAGCCTAGAAAGTTAGAGTCAACGTTGGTCAAATTGGTCAAAGTTGCAGTCAACTTCAAATTTTGTCTGGTTGAAATTTTGTCCTTCTTTTCTAGCCCGCACGTGTGCAAGACCATGCAATTTGTACGAACCAATGAGGAGAGGAGAGATGAGAAATTGTGAGTTGATGTGTCTCTGAATGAGTTGGAGGTCATTTGTATTTATACGTGTTGGAGCAGGGCTAATTAGTTTCTCTAGGCCGACTTGACAATTTGTGCAACTGTGGGCTTCACTTGAAAAATCCACTTTCCTTTGTTCAAATCAAGTGCTTCAAAAGTCAAAATTGGTCCTCTCAAAAAGAGGAATCTAGTCCCATGGTTGGAATTTGTCACTGAGCTGCGAAAAATTAACAGAAGCCCTATTGGACTAGGGCTAAAAATAACCCCCACGGTAAGTTGAGAGAACAAATTTACAATCAAGATTGACCAATCTTTGAAATCACACCTTTATCCATACTAAATGCCCAAAACAAACAAGTGTAAGCACTTGATTGCAAAATGATCAAAGTACATTTTGTATAGTAGACCATTGTCATCCAAGTTGAAATGCTAGATTGTGAGAGGTGTGTCGCTGATGCAAATGGCAGAGGCACATGGCATGTCATCATCGAATAGTGAATGCCAGTGGCTGTTCGCTGTTTGGCTGGCTGTCAAATGTAGGAGAAACGATTTTTCCTATGGGGTTACCTATTTTGGTGGGTAACATCTAGCTCCAACTTAGGGACACAAGCTCATCGTAAAGCACATGATCCTTATGCTTGAACGAAGAGTTCATGAGAACTCACATCAATGCCTAGGTTTGTAAACCTACTACCTGCACATCCAAGTCAACTTGTTTGAGAGCATGTGCATTGGGTGTTGGTTATCAACTTGGTTTTTATGTGATGATAAAATCCATACATAAAATAAAGTCTATTAAAGTGCAATCCAATCTACAATGAAACACAACAATATGAGAATGCACCAATTAGAATGCTCATACAACATGCAATGCAACCTAGACTAACGTTGTAGTATATAAGATGTTGACTTAATATATTCATACAACCACTGAAGCCAACATATTATCAAGTCAATAATACACCCTCTACCCCTATGCGTAATCGAGAGATAGAGCAAAGTAATACACAATTAGTGATTGCTAACTCATAATGCTCAACAATTTGATTAGAGCAATAGGGGCGGGTGGTGAGAAAACAAAATGACCATGGATCATGGAGGTGAGTCAAGGATAAGAAGGGAAATGGGGAATTCAACTTATACCTATGGGTCCTCACTAGTACCCTGAATATGGAGTAACTAATAATCAATTTCAAGAATTCTTGCTCAATAGCTATCTTTGGTGTACAACTCTCATTGATGTCACATAAGACACACTGTGAGTTGCACAAGGAATGAAATGACTCGGGGGCAAAGTCTTGACAAACATGTTGCTCATCTTAAAATTCTGATTCAGAAGGGGCAATTGAAGTTGGCTTATCACGTTCACAAGTCATAGAAACTGAATATGACTAAGGGATGAAAACATAGAGATCCAAGGATGACTCTAGTACATCAACAATTATATCTTCCCAATTATACATGGTGCAAGGTAGGACAAGGGTGTTGTTAACCTCATCATCGATATCATAAATTGTGTGGTTGTCCAAATGATGGCTACTCTTTTCAAGGTATTCAGAAAGCGTATTATCAAACTTAACATTCATGAAAAGCGTGGAATTTGTCTCAACTTGACTTGTCAAAGTATCATCTTTAGTAGGATCCTCACCATGCTCCACACAGTTCATCTTCATGGTCACTTTCAAGGTGTTCATTTTGACAATCTAGAAGGGACTGTTTCTTTTTCGTGTGGTGCTTTTTTTCTTCAAAGTGATCAAGGAGAGATCCTTGTCAGAGGGGTATGGCTAAATCTTTAAGGATATCTTTGAAATGATACCTTGGCCCCTAGTGCATAGGAAACTTTTCAATAAGTATCCTAATGGAAGGGATGATTTTAGGTTTACAAGAACATTTAAGCAACTCCCTTTGAGCAACTCCAAGAAAATCAATGAAAAACCTCATGAGAGCATCTTCATGAACCATGTTGATCCTTGAAGCATATTTGATGAATTTTGCAATGTGATCCACAACTACAAAAGGATCACCATCAAGGAGCCATTGTCTTGAGGCTTGCATAATAATCAAATTGGGTTGAATTCAAACTTCCTTAAGAGATGCTTGCTACACCCTACAAACATTGAAACTTTGAAGCTCAATGAAGAACTAGGTCTTTGTTCTTTTAATGGAGTTGCTAGATGAGCAATTTTATCTTTGTCTATGGGATCAACTCAATAAAGGAAATGAAGCTTGGACAAATTTTGAGGAGGTTGACTCGAATCCTACTTGACAACGTGACGATAAAGCTTTTGTGTCAAAATCTAGTAGGTCTTGTGAGGGGGTTCACAAGACAAGAGTCAGATCGAGGGACAACACTATGAAGTGGAGGCTTGCTGTCACCACAACTTACCACCTCTTGCTCATTTGTGCACTTTCGCCATATAGGAGGCTTCCCTATATTGGTAACTTTGTAGATATTCAAATTCTATCGCTTAGAGGTGACAAAGGATAGGCTCATGAATGACACTTGATGTAAGAACAATGCTTAATCCATCTAAGGCATGGCAAAGCATGCACTGGAAGAGGACAAAGGCTTACAAAGTTGTATAAGGCCAATAAAAGGCTTGCTAGAGATAGATGTGATCAACAATTGGAGTAACAAGCCCTTAAGAAGACCTAATTTGAAGCCTAGTGTTAGGTTAGGGTTTACTTTAAGGCAAAGTTACTTTAGGGTTTACTCAAGATCACCCCTTTAACCATACTAAATGTCCAAAACAAACACATATACGATATAAGTAGTTAAGCACCCGATTGCAAAATGATCAAAGTAACTTTTGAATTGCAGCCGGACTTCATCCAAGTAAAAACGCTGGATGGTGAGATGCATGTGGCTAATGCAGATGACAGAGGAACTTTTGATATCATCATCGAGTGGGGAATATTATGGGTTGCTAACTGTTTGTTTGTCTGGATGTCAAATGGTAGAGAATGTAGAAAATCCATGTAGATTCAAACTAATATTTATAATATGCTAAACCGAAATACTTGAATCTACTTGAAAAATTGTGGAAACCAATTACGATCGCATAATCACATGAACAACACAAAGATTTATTTGGGGAGAGCCTCAGCTAAAAACCCCACTATCTATATATTGCATAAGTCAAGGAATATGAGAACAATACAATGCTTTTCTCAAGATTGAGAGCTCTTTGCACTATCTCTATTTGTCTTATTGCTTCCTACGCCGACTCTAGCCAATACTTAGCCAATTTCCTAGCCTTCCAATCACCTACTTCCTTCCACAGTTTAATGAGGAATTAGGCCCTTATTTAATAAGAAAATTCCCTAGTAATAGCTGTGCAGTACATCAGGGCTCTTCCTCTGACTCCATGCACCACCTGTACAATTTTTTGATTATACCACTGACAGTACCCTTCCCTTTTTCCCGAATATCAACTAGGCCTTTCTCAGAATTGACATGCATGAGTTATTTATGAGTGAATTATCAATTGTCGGATTGATCACTGCATGTGAATTAAATTTAATTTAATTCACTTGACCTCTCACTAGTTCCTCCATCAGTTAGAACTAGTTAAACTGATTTTAACTCAAATAAATTAAGTTAATTAATTACAGCTCAAAATAAACTCAACCAGGGCTCCTAAAAAGTCGGAGACACTCTACATTCCTCTAGTTTGACCCTCAACTCGAATTAATTGAACTAACGAAGTCTTCTTGACTTAGTTAACTCGTACACGCTGTCATGTGATGTGGAATTACAATTTACTTCTAATTTAATTGAGGGAAAATTAAATTAAAAGCCACTTCTTGTAGCCATTTTCAATGTTTCTTGATGCAAATTTTAACAGAGAAAAGTTTTCTCCTATTTTTCATTTTCGTGGGAAACAAGTCTAGGGCTTTTTTTTCGTTTTTTGTGGGGAGCTCCAACCCCCCTTATGTTGTAGAATAATAATAAAATAAATTTTTAACTCTGTAGGAGATAGCCCTAACTATGGTTTTTTTGTACCTTCTACAATTTCAATTTCTATGTTTACCCATGATAGATAAGATTGTTCCCCCATTGGATAATGATTGGAGGTTGCACTAGAGTCTTGTCCAACCCCACTAAACACCCTAGTAAATTCACCGTCTCCTACCACTAATTTAGATGATCTCAAATAATGTTTTTGTTTTGAGGGTAAGAAAGGGGGTGTTGAGAAATGTAACTATGCTTGGTCTTCAATAATTGTTATTGCACTTGTATCATTATATTTTTATTGTAAAATTAAAAAGAAGTAAATAATTGTTATATTTATAAGCATGGGTTTCATGCTCAAGTCAATTAGGTCAAGCATGTTGTTCATCCTTCTAGGGCTTGTCAAGTCAAAACATTATTTGAGAGTCATTGTCATGTATATAAAACCCTAATGGGTATTTTGTATCAAGAGAAAATTTATTTTTATATCTAAAGTGTTAACAGAGTCCTCCAAGACCAAGTTGGCCTATCATAAAGAAGTCGGCCTTGAAAGTCATATCAACGACATGGAGAGGTATATATAGAATTGGTTTTCACCCTCATTCATCATCCATTATTCACAAGTTTGATCTGCAATAGAAAGAAGAAGAAATGGTGCGAAGAGGCTAGAAGACAAGAAGAAACCCTAGCGAAGAAAGAAAGACCTAACTTTTGTAGGGTCGAAAACGTTGCAGACGGAGTTGTAGACCTATAATTGATGGCCGAAACATTAATTTGTCCATCAAAAGAGAAGATTGACTTTTGTTGACTTGAGCTTATTTGAAAAAGCATTTATTGGGAGGTTGACTTGGTGTTCAGAGGGAACCTTTGTCTTGGTCAAAAGGGTCTTGAATGCTTCATCTTGTCTTGGTTCTATAAGAAGAGATTTTTTTTGGGTTTTTAACTTTTCCCCTAGGAGAGGGGTTTTGCCTTGGCTGAGAGCCCACATACTGTGTTTTATTGTTCTTGTGATCTTCATGTTCTTTATGGTTTGATAGTTAGTTGCTTGATGAAAGAAGACAAAAGAAGATAATATGACTAAAATTACCACAATCTATTATCAAAGTCAATGTTGCACGAAGCGGGGTGGAAGTGGGGATGCTTTTTAGAAGTGAAACATTTGAAGTGTCACTTCCCAAAAATCTAGGAAGCGAAGCGTCTTGGAAACGATATATATATATATATATATATTCAATAAAAACAACATCCAAAATACCAAAATATTTATAGAAGATATGAAAACATGCATATTTATACATAAATCAAGATAGATATGGCATCCATTATACATCAATGATTAATTATTTGAGCATCAACCATTTAGATTCTAACAATTACAAAATACAACAAATTTTTAAGTACTAGCAATTTAGTATATCATAAGATATAACAATAAACATTTAGAACATAAAATCATAAAACATTCAAATAACTTATCTAGCAAGTCACAAGTGAGCAACTATCACCATGAGTCATGTCCAAAATTCAAATAATATTGTTTACAAAATATGCCACTTGGTAACCACCAAGTACACACTGAACTAGGAAGAGTAAGACAGAAAAGTTCAAATTCACAACAAGACTACAAGTCTAATCTATGACAAAAGTAGTATAGTGAATATATCTATTAATCTATTCTCCTTCTACCACGAAAAACAAGTGAGCCTCCACATGGTGGCAGTGAAGAAGATGTTGCCGTGGAGGTTGTGGCAGTGGAACTGATGAAAATGAAGCCCCTGCTCTTGGTGTTGAAGCATGAAACTTGAGAACCACGGGACTAGATGGGGTGGCATCTCAACTCGATCATCATCATCCATGATAAGAGCATCCTTCAATTGCTTTAATCACAACACTCCACCCTCCAAATTGGCCCCCTCTGCCAAAGCTAAAGGTTTTTGTTACTCTTTGCATCGTCACAGTATTGGGACAACAATTAGAAGTTGTAGTGAACATAAATCAAGCTCTCTGCCCAGTCTAAATTTAACCTGTTCCTTTTAACACTGTGGATGAAAGAATAAGAGCTTCGACATCTCTCTGCAGAAGAAGTGTTTACCTGTTAAATTTGGACTAACTAGGTCCAAACTCCATCTTGTGATGCTCAGATGAAGATTCCAATATTTGTATTGGATTCCTCTTTCAGAGAGGTGTAAAATCGATATAAAATTGATTTTAATCTGATGAGTAGAACATTTATTTTGAATTTATTATTTATAATAAATTTAAGTGCAGGTCAGCCTTAAGGTTTGACACCCCCAACAGATGTGTCACACACCTCAATGATGGATATAAATACAGTCAACGTTGGAGAGCATTTCACTCACTCAACATCACACATCTTCTCCTCTGATTATATACGAGCATTTGAGATGCAGTTTCATCTCCCACGTGAGAAGGAGGACGAAATCTACTGCAGTAAAAAGGACGAAATTTACTGCAGCGAATTTTCTGCAGTTAGGGTTTTTGTGCAAGTTTGACCAGCGTTGACTTTGGTCAACACATGGTCCGAATTGGCTGAAATTTGGTGGAGTTCGATTTTTGAAGGCTGTACTCATTGGCACAAAAATTGAGGTCAAAAGGTTGACTGAAGTTGGAGCTGCGTTGACTTTATTGTTGCTGCCCTACGTTGATTTTTTCTGGACTGCGTTGACTTTTTTGGGGTTGACTTTGAGTTGACTGGGTGACTGATTTGAGGACTGTTGTGACACATTCCGGGTTGGTCGACCAAGAAGACTTCGTTGGTTGAAGCATCCTGCTGACCGCCGTAACGCACCAACACATTCTCCTGTTTCTGGTTTGTCTTCTATAGATCCACTGGTGTGTTCTATCAACATTTTTACTTAACTGTTTATGTGATTGCTGTTATAAAAGTAAAGTTGCATCAAGCATAGAACATCTACAAAAATTTACATTACCACTTGTGATAGCACCTGAAATGGCAAAGTTTGTAGAGGTTGAGTAGAACCTCCATGCATGTTCCACCACTCAAGAGAAGAAAATTCTTTTGATTTCTCATTGCTCGATTGCTCCCAAATGGATTAGTGCTAAGCTTATAGTTGCTCAAATGTCTACTGAGCATGGCTGACTCCTCATCAGGGACTAATTTATCTAATGCTTTCATATAACCATATAAAACTTCTAGATCTGGGTGTGGTTTTCTCTTGCTCCCCCCCAGTGCTGGTGTTGAAATCCATGACAGATGATAGTATTTAGGTGTTAGAATATATGCTAAGGCATGCAATGAAATGTTTAGCATTTCTCATTGTTTTTCCACCTCTGCACGAATATAATTGTACAAGGTGATATCTCTAGGCTCAACAATGTCTTTAATCTGTTCTAACATGCTATCCATTTGCTCATACACCTCCCCCATCATTGGCCAATCTGAATTTGCAAACTTGATCATGTAATAAATTAGTTTGGTGAATTGCAAAACATATTTAATCTGACTAAAAGTCACTCTCAAGAATAGTGTTCTTGACTGCCCTCACTGATTTTTAGTGTCCTTTTCCATTGTTGTTCTTGAAAATCTAAGTTACCGGATCCGGCGGGGGAGGGCAAAGATCCTTTGGATCCCTGGATCTGATCCGATACGGAAACGGATGCACTGGAAATACGGTTCAGATACGGCAGCTGGCGTATAGCGTCTGCTGGAAACGAAACACAGTGCACGGAAACGGATCCACGAATATTCGCCCAAAAATCACATGCCGGAACCGGACAAAATTTTCTTTTCCGCCGGCGATTTGGTTTTTAACTTTCTAGATTTCTTTGTGAAAGTTAAAGTGTAAAGGCAGAACAGTTTTTCGCATTGCGGAGGAGAAGGCGGAACATTTTGTCACATTGCGAAGAAGCAGAACACATCACCGAGTTCATCACGCATGGCGGCAGGCACACACGCAAAGGATTTCATCACGCAGCAGGGAGACGTTTTATTTTTTGCAGGCACAAAAGTTGAAAATGTATATAAATCAGTTTTGCGACTCGTTTATTGTAGAGTAAAAGGAAATTAAAAAATATAAAATAGAGTGAAAAGTATATAATTCGTGTTTGAAATTTTGGTGTTATTTTTATTTTTTTATATGGTTTTAAGTTTTAAACTATTTGGTCGTATTTTAATTTTTTTATATGGTTTTGTTAATATTTTTTATATGGTTTTGTTAAGTTGGCTAAAGGTATTTTAATTTTTTTTATATTATTATTATTATTATATGGTTTTATTTTTTTGGATGGCTTTGTTAAATTTTTTATATGGTTTTGTTAAGTTGGCTAAAGGTATTTTAATTTTTAATTTTAAATTATATTATTATTATTATTATTATATTGTTTTTTTATATTATTATATTTTAGTTTTTTTGTACTTGACGTATCCTTGCCGTATCCGGATCCTGGATTTTCAAAAAACTATCGAATCCGGATCCGGATCCGTATCTGTATCCGTATCCGTATCCGAATCCTGGTAACTTAGTTGAAAATACATTGAATAGAACCAGTGAAACCTCCTCCTTAGATCCACTAGGCCAGGCCATTACACATTTTATTCATCAGAAGGGTTTGTGTGTTGGGTCAGAAAAGCTTTGAACAGGTGAGGGAATTGGTGAGATAAATGCCCTTTCAGAAACCCCAGTGCTGCTAACTGTTTTGTACATTGAAAATATCCAAACCCTCCAAATGCCCCCCCTTCTGAAAATTTAAATGAACATTTGCATGGGTCCAGACTTAAGGTTGTGTTACTGGAGACAGCCCTAGGAGTGACCAGTGGTTCCTTACTGAAATTACAAGACTTCAGATATTTGATATTTTGAACCTTCTTCAGTGCCTGAGGGTTTTGAAGGCCAATCATTGACATTCCTTTTGCTTTCAACAACATGTTCCCTTCCAAAAATGTTTCTTTCCTTTAGTGGATCAAAGAGTGGTCCAGTAGGTCATCATACATGCCCTTCTCTTCCTCCAAAGGCAGAGGCAGTTATCCTAGCAATATTCATACCCTCTTTAATTATCAGAGATAGATATGAATGGGGAAAAGGTAGATATTTTGTTATCATATTCGGGATATATATGATGACACTTTCAGTTGTCTGTGCCATCACAGGAAAGCATGCTGTTGTGTTTGCTATTTTGCCTATCGTGCAAGAAGGGAATTCCCCCATCCTAAAGATATCTTGAAAGGGACATAATTATTGTCTGTGAAATCCAAAGTGAGCATGATCACAAAATATTTGTAAATGTTTCAAACTGACATTTTCTCTGATACCATATTTTGTGAGTTTGGAATCTTTTGTAGCATGCCTTTTTTGAGAAGAACATTTGGACAATGTGCCCATTGGGTATTTGAATCTGGATCATCTTTAAAATATGTGCCTCCAACTTGCTGCTAATCACAGCATGATGGGCTGATGGAGCATCTGTGTATTACCATGAACAATTTGCAGTAATAAAGCTCCATCAGCATTCAAATGATTCTCAAGTTCCATCTGAAGATAATTCAGTATCCTATCTCGATGAACTTTGTTTGTCATGTATTAGTTAATTTTTGTCTCAGATCCATGAGGACAACCGATGATTCATGGAGTCCCTTACAACACTCAAAATGCTGTGTTATAATGCTAAAATGTAATCTTGCTATTCCTTTTACAATTTTAAGAGAGGGAATGAAATAGCAATGTTAATTTCCATGAGTTTGCAAACACATTAATGTAATCTTTATAGTTTTGAAATATCTGTTCCATCTCTGATAATCATTTTTCATGGTGCTAATAATATTTGTAATATGCTGCAGTTGTGAGGGACCTTGCATGAGGTCTTTCCATCCAAATAGAGAGTCTGGCGAGGATTCCAATTGTAAATCGTTAGGTTTAACAAAGGCACAAGTGAGGGTAAGTTCAAGATTTCACAACTTATTTTATAGAGGATGCTAGTTTGTGAGCTTTTCCAATTCTTGGTATTTTTGTGATTTCCATTATTCCTTGCATTTAACTGTAAAATCGTAATGCATAGTTTTCTAATGCCAATTTGTAAGATTTTTCAATTCTTGTTATTGTTGTGATTTTCCATTATTCATTGTATTTGGTGCAGGATATACAAAACTTCTACTGCCTGAACTGTAAGTATAAGCGGCATCAGTGCTTTATTTGTGGGAAGTTGGGCTCCTCCGACAAGTCAGCAGGAGCAGAGGTAAGATGCACATCAATAAGCTGTTTGCAATTTTCCTTGGCTTGTTTGTATGTTGGTCAGTGACTTTCAAAGTTAGGCAATAAATTAACGATGCACAGATTTCTAATTGAACCAATTTTTCTGCTTTGGTTGTGAAATTTATGACCAAGACATTTCCAGGTGTATATGCAATCAAGGTGTAGCAAACTGAAGTTTGAACTTCAGTTTATAAAATACTGGTTATAAAAGATCATATATCTGCCTATCTTGGAGTTCCTTTGTCTGTTCTTGCTCATATACAAGTTGGCTGCATGTAGCTTGCGAATATTAACATTCGGAACATTTGCTCTGTTTTTTAATTAGTAGATATTGTATAGAAATTACTACAGTACATGGCTTTGATATAACCTGAATGTTAATAATGGATATTGTCTTCTTTTTTTATTATAAATAAAAATACATAATAAATTTTGAAATGATACTATAATCGATTAGAGTACCTATTACAATGAGACCTGCAGAAACACGTATGGGTTCCGGGAAAGGATCTCCCGAATATTGGGTATCTATCATCAAACCAGGTCGAATACTTTATGAAATGGGCGGAGTATCCGAAACCGTCGCTAGAGCAGCTGCTAGAATAGCTGCATACAAAATGCCTATACGTACCCAATTTGTTACTACTTAACCCATACAGAATCAAAGATTTCTTTCTGGTGGAAGAAGATTAATAGTTCGTAAGAACTCTTCCTTTTTTTTTTCATGTTATCTGCCGAGATAACAAATCTTTTGGAGGAAAAATGATTCAGTCTCAAACTTATTTGAATATAGCGGATAACAGTGGAGCCCGAAAAATAATGTGTATTCGAGTTCTAGGAGCAAGTAATCGTAAATGCGCTCACATAGGTGATGTTATAATTGCTATAATTAAAGAAGCAGTACCTAACATGCCCCTGGAAAAATCGGAAGTAGTTAGAGCCGTAGTTATACGCACCTGTAAAGAATTTGAACGTGACAATGGAATGATGATACGATCTGATGACAATGCAACCGTTGTCATTGATCAGGAAGGAAATCCAAAAGGAACTCGAGTTTTTGGTCCGGTTGCTCAGGAATTGAGACAATTGAATTTCACTAAAATAGTTTCATTGGCTCCCGAAGTCTTATAAGTACTGATAGATCTTGTAGGAATCTTTGACTTAAAGTTAATCAAATGATACATGACATGGATCAATTCATTGCACCTCAGGCATATTCCTCAAAGAAGATTGAACATGCCTTTTATATCGAGACCAGGAATTCCTAAGAATTCGTTTGTCATGGGTAACGATACTATTGCCAATCTAATTACTTCTATAAGAAACGCTGACATGGTAGAAAAAGGAACGGTTGGAGTAACAACTACTAATATTACCAAGAACATTGGAAGGATCCTTTTACGAGAAGGTTTTATAGAAGATGTTAGGGAGCATCAGGAAGGCCAAAAATCTTTTTTGATATCGACTTCAAAATATTGGAGAAGGAAGAAAAGGACATATATGACCACGTCAAAGCGTACCAGCAAACCTGGTTTGAGAATTTATTCTAATTATCGAGAAATTCCAAAAGTTCTAGGTGGAATGGGATCGTAATTCTTTCTACTTCCCAAGGAATTTTGACGGATCGAGAAGCTCGACAGAAAAAAATTGGAGGAGAAATTTTATGTTATGTATGGTAATTGATCCAAATGTTGTCCAAAAATATGGATTCTGTAAGATATCCCCATAGTATGAAAAGTCGGAGCAAATCGAGACACCATTCATCTTCATCCAATCACGTTAGTCAAGTTTTTGAATTAAAAGAGGAGGAGATTCGATGAAGAAACAGAATCTGATCCATGCGGAAGGTTTGGTTATTGAATCACTCCCCAACGGTATGTTTCGAGTTTTGACAGATAATGGATGTCAGATTTTGACTCATATTATTTGGCCTCCAGTCTAGTCCTGTATATGATGATTTTTTTATTCAAATACAACTAAGTGTCAACATCTTGAATCCTAATCTTCAAAAGTTAGAAAAGATCCTAAAGAGCATTTGTTATGCTATAGTTGTATTTGGTGGATTTGAACGATTTAATTTGAAATTAAATGAATATCAAGATTCAAAACGAACATTAAATCCATTTAAATTTGTGAATATTACTTGCAAGAATTCATGTGACGGTATTGAACTCCCATTTTGCCAATGCATATTTCATGGAAAGTTATTGAATGAATGTGGGTGATTGTTGACTTTGTCTGGGGTCAAAAAATGTCCACCACAATGTGTGTGTCTGCAAAAATGGATGACACCAAGTGGCAATCTCAAGGTTGTTTGGCATCTTTGCACTGCTATACTTTTTTGACTATCTTAAAGTTGTTTGTCATCTTTGTGATGCTATACACTTTGAGGTCTACGTATATTGTCTTATATATAATATACTGTGGCTTCAAATTTATGTAATACAAAGTTATAAAGTAAGCCTTATGCCATATTTACTTTACATTATACTTATATATCACACACACACACATATATTATGATAACTTTATTATATTATGTTATAATCTCTTGTTTTCTTTTATTTTTGTAAGCTCATATTCTTTTTTTTTTCGAGGAAAATCCGGCCAATCGATTTAAGGATCACATGTTGCCAGCCAAACTAGTAGAGCTTAAACCTGTTGGTGTTGAGGAGAATTGACCCTATGACCTCTCGTTGGCGAGGTACTTTAGCACCGAGAACTCGACCAATTGAGCTAATCTTCACCACTTGTAATCTCATACTTACATCGCATGCATAGAGATAGTGACCAATTTGGAAGCTAGACCAAAGGCAAAACTTGAGGATCCAACGTAGGCTTGTCAAAAATCGATGTTCATGCAAAGAGTGTGATAACGCTTTACAAAAACATGGTATTAAAGCCATGAACACAACAACTACATAGCACATGCATAAAACAAGGAACATAAAACAAAACAAAAAGAGAAATTGTTGTTGGCAGTGTGATCAATGAGAACATATATGCCAATTGCCTACTGCTGGAGGGGCCTTGTTGTGCTGGAGGAGGATGGTTGCATTCGTGCAAGAGAACATCTTCCATGTGGCACAAACACTCGTCCATAATATGATAGAGAAGATGTAATTCCTCCATGCATATGAGTTAATCCTAACTCTCGTTGTATTCAAGTAACACTTTTCCCATCAACTCTTGAAGGAGCAAGAGAGATCAATTTTGAGGAGATATTGATTATGTTTGCCTGTCTATTCCCAAGCTAGGAACCCAATTGTAAATCGATGTCGTGACATCTGAAACTAAGACATCTTCTCTTTCCTTAGCCAGTTTTTACTCAATATCTTCAATTTCATGCTGCACCACTAGAGGGGTGTGTGTTCAATATCTATTTGTTGATGTACATTGCTATACATTTGACTTGTGAAGAATATCCTAATGCCTGAAATACGAGAACAATATTGCCAGAAACACAAAAATAACACATGAAATGAGACAAACTGCAAAGATATTATATTATTCAGAAACATAACGCAATGTTCACTTGCCTCTTTGAGGGGGCAACCTCCAATAAAGCAAAATTACAATAAAACTCGACGAGATGTCCCCTTCTATTTAAGACTATATATAGTTTCATGACATCCAAAGCCCTAACTACTCGTGGTCCCTTGCACAATGCGGGTTAACCACCATATTTATTAACTATGGTTGATAACTAATTATGGTCCCTTTTCTATAATGTGGGTCAACAACCACTTACAATCTAAGTCACCAAGTTCGTGTTTGTGTTCGAGTTCGGCAACGTTGAAATTCGAATAAAGTTCGACACCGAAAATTTTCCGATAAAGTTCGGCATAAAATTCGACATATAGAAATTTGAAATATATATATATATATATATATATATATATATATATATATATATATAACAATTTTAAGCATGTTGAAAGATAAATATGATGCACATAAATAAGATGATAGGATTATTGCTCAAACATTTACATCATTTCCATTTTCCACATATAAACCATGAAAGTGAGTGCCAAAATTCCAAGAAATAACCAACTTCAATCTTCCATATATAGTAAACAAGGTGATAAATTCATCATAGACATTAGCAATAGGCTAGTAGAATTATAAGAATATCAAATTCAACAAAACCATGGGCCATATAAAGTAAACTAGAAGTCTAGCAAAAAGTAAACTAGAAGTCTAAAACGAACACAAGTTTTATTCTTGATGTTTTGGTGGCCCACTTGTGATATCAAAAAGTTCTATATCATCAAGAGCAGTATGGGTTGTGAATCCGCTAGATGCCTCAGCATTAGATTCATCACTCAGTTCCCTGTTAATGTCACTATCATTGTAAAAATCAGCTTCGCCTTCATCCGTTGATGCATTAAGAACATGATCAATGTACGGAGTAGAGGAATTGGATGACTCTTTTGACACATTTTTCAAAGCCAAGTGCAAGTTACTACGAACATAAACAAGATCTTCTAATCTTCCAGATAAAAATCTATTTATTTTCTTGGAATGAATGTGGTCAAAGGAACTCCAATTCCTTTCACACGCTAATGCACTTGATCCTTGACTTAAGATACGAATTGCAAAAGTTTGCAATTCTGGTGTCCCTGGACCATAAAACTCCCACCATACTGTTGAATCACTTCTGCTCCTATCATACTTTGTTGATTGTGTACCAAATAGCCCTTCTTCTAACGTGTATGCCCTCAACTGAGATCTGACCAAACCTGCAATTGCTAGATCTGGATGTAGCTTCTCAATAGCATGAATAAGTCCATTCATGACTTCTTCATCCCTATGTCTTGGTAACCCAAACAATCTAGGGTCCAAATAACATGCTGCTGCATGTAATGGACTATGCATCATCTTCCATCTTTGATCAATTACTTCCCATATCTCCTGGTAATCAGCTTCCACATTATTAAAAGCACTTGCAATGGCCTCTTTGCAACGATCAATACTTTCATCAACAAAACCCATGCAAGGTTTGTCACCATCAACCATGCAGAGCACATTAGCAATTGGGCCACATATTTTTAAAACCTTGTCTGCATTCTCCCAAAAGCCAATATTGAACACTATTTGTTCAACATGTTTCCCCTTAGATTTCTTTGAAAGGGGAGATCTTTCCCACTCAGTATTGCAGAAAATAGCTCTTATGCTTCCTTTTTCTTCAACAACTCTTTTCAAAGTAATATAGAAAGTAGCAAACCTTGTATCGCAAGGCCTCAACAACTCTTTAGATGCATTCTTCCTGTATATGCTCAAAGTGAGACGATGGTTGATGATGAAGTTTGCAATTGTTTTGGCTCTTCGTATTGTTTCATTGACCCAAGGAAATTTGGCTAAATCATGCAACATCAAATCCAAACAGTGAGCTGCACCAGGGGTCCAATAAATATGATTATACTTTTCCATAATCATTCTCCCTGCACCAACACAATTTGATGCATTATCTGTAACAACATGGACCACATTTTCCACCCCAACCTCTTGAATTGCTTCATCCAAAATTTCAAAAATAAATTCTGATGTCTTCACCTTATCCATTGCATTAACTGCCTTCAAGAAAAATACCCCTCGAGGACTATAAACAAGCACATTGATCAATGGGCGATGACACAAATCTGACCAACCATCACTCAAAATTGTGCACCCTGTATGCTTCCAAGACTCTTTTATCTCAGACAATTTTGCTGTGACTCTTTCTTTTGTTTTCTGTAGCAAAGTGGTCCTTAAAGCTTCAGATTCGGGAGGAACATAGCCCTTTCCAAAATCAATGGCCTTTTTAATTAGATTTTTAAAATATGGACTCCTGGCCACATTAAAGGGAATTGCACATGCATAAATTTTTTTTCTGCACAAGCATCATCAACTTCCTGTCTCTCCACAGGTTTCCAGAATTGAGTTACTGTTTTGGTTCCACTTGTTTTTACAACAGTAGAACTTGATCCACCAATGGCTGACATTGAATTAGTGGTGAACGTGTTTGAGGAAGAGACGACAATCTCCCTCTCAATTCGTTGCCTCTTCTGCTCCTTTTTTTCCTTTTTTGCCTTTGAAGAGGAATAGTTTTTTTCCACTGCGGCTTTTTGTTCATCTAAGATCTTAGTGCAACCCTCAACACCACCTCCACTGCCATTGCTAATACTAAGAAGGTGATCCACAACTCTAGTTAAAGAGCCAATGAATTGATGCCCACAAATCTCACACACAAGATTTTTCCCATCTTTTCTAACAAAATTCCATGCTACCTGAGTTGATTTTGGGGGTGCCATTGTCTTAACTCTTGATTGCTGAAGTGAATCACATTGGGTGAAATGTTTGCAATTTTTTTTTAAAATAACATTAGAATTAGTTCTAAATAATTTTGCATTGACTGTACTGTAATTCTGCTAGATTGTAATTTAATTTTTTTTAATAAACAGACTTACAAATAAAGGACAGATTAAAAATTTAAAGCCTGTGTTATTAATATTTTTATGAGGCATTACAGACTACAGACTACAGTAACCCTGAGGGCCTAGCCTATCACAAATTCACAATAGCATTAATCGACAGTGGACACCAATAGTTCAGTTTCTGTCAGAGAATAGGAAAATAAAATGGCGCTCTGGTACATGCAAAATGCCCAGATATTGAACCATAATCACCTGTTGACTACATGCAAAATGGTTTGGTATTGGGGTTTGTGAAGCATGGGATGCCAAAGTGACACACCACTGTACAAGTTATAGAAAATGAGACACTGTTACAATTTTTTTGGAAACCAATTCATCCATCAATCGCACTGGGGTCTATCTACCAGTGTTTCAAAGCTCGACATTGGCAAAAAAATTGGAAGGGGTCAACAACTTCGGAAATTGGTAGAATAGGAAAAAAAGAGGGGCAAAACTTGGCCTGCATAAACAGTTAAACTCAGACCTAAAAGAAATCGGAAAACTCGGCAACTTGAAGGCTGAAAAATGAGAAGAAACTTGGAAAAATTGTGAGAAATTGGAGTTTTGCAATGCTGTCATCTTCTGTCTAGTCTGACATGCGGCAAGTAATAAATTCTGGCATGGACGTTTACAGTTTCATTAACATGCCAAGTCTAAAGGGATAGATTAAGAGTCAAGACGATGTAAATGTATTTTATTTTAATTATTGAAAATGCCGCTGCTGACTGAGGCTGAGTGAAATTACGTGTGAGGACTGTGAGCTCGGGCCAGCAATGTGAGCCTGTGTAGCGGCTAGCCTGTGGCGCTGTGGACAAAGATAGTGTGAGCCTGTGGAGCTAACTCTAAACAGTTGTGCGCTGTGGAGTCTGGAAGCCTTTAACCTGTCCGCTGTAACCCTGTAGGCTGAGCCTGTAACCGAGAGTAAGTTTTTCATCGCGCCGAGAGTAACCTGTCTGCTGTGGCGTCGGGCCGAGAGTAAGTTTTTCGTGAGCAGTTCGAGCAACAATGTAGCAAACCTATTACCAATTTACCAAGTGCCAAACCTAAACTCGAATTTTTTGCCGAATTTAATAAGAAAAAACGAATTTAATCAAATTTTTTCAGGTTCGTGTTCGGGATTATGTTCGGCATGAGGTTTGGCTTTGTGTTCGCTGAACACAATCGAATTTGTTCGGATGCGGATTAAATTCAGTGAACTTCGAAATTTTTCCTTCAGGTTCGCCGAACCCAGTGACTAAGCTTACAACCATTATTAATGCAAATAATCACTTACGAGCTCTATTGACTCAACTAGCTTATTATGGCTCTGACGAGGCTCCTTGGGCTTATTACATACATAAAGGGGTTAGGGTTGAACCCTAACATGCCCACTCCCTTCAAAAGCAACCTTGTACTCAAGGTTGAAGCTGTGGAAACTGTTGAAGAATAGTGGTTGGCTCCCACGTCGCATCCTATGGAGGTGTCTTTCCATTTGATGAGGACTTCCTTGTTCGTGCAACAATGTAGATGTCTTTCTTGAGCATTGAGGACCTCTTCGGGTCTAAGCCAAAAATAACCTTCCTTGTACTATTTTGGCAGAACTGTTTGAATACTGTGATTGTTCTCCATGACATTCTTGAGGCAGGGTACAAGGAAGACATGTTGGATTTTTGAAGTGGGTGGCGATGCTAATTTGTCACTGAATTACTTGATAAGGCCCATAGAATTTTGGCTCTAATTTATGGCAGCCCTTTTCCTTGAGAGAAGTATGCCTATAAGGATGGAGTCACAGAAACTGGTCACCCTCTTGAAATGACCTCCTTGAACGATGTTGGTTGGCTTGTTTGCTTCATTTGGTTCTTAGCTTCATGGAGATTATCTTTTACATGAGTGATCATGGAGGAACAATTTTGAAGGAGCTTATCAAATGCCCACACTTTCGAAGATCATGGGAGATCAGAAACTGGTGAAGGTGGAAGTTGGCCGTACACTGCTTCATATGGCGTTATCTTGGTGGCCTCATGATAGTTATTATTATACCAATGTTTAGCTAAAGGCAACCACTGTACCCATTAATGTTGTTTGTTTGAAGTGAAACACTGCAAATTAGTCTCCAAACATTTGTTGATTGCTTTTGTTTGGCCATTTGTCTGGGGATGATGATAAGCGATACTCATTTGGAGTTTCGTGCCTTGTAGTTTGAATAGTTCTTGCCAAAATTTGTTGGTGAAATTGGGATCTTGATCAGACGCAATGGAAGTCGGCATGCTATGCAGTTTGAATATTTAATCCATGAAAACTTGAGCCACCAATGTTGGGGTAAATGGGTGTAGTAAAGTGCAAAAATGAACACATTTGGAAAGTCTCTTAACAACCAACATGATGATTGATTTATTGCTTGACTTTGGGAGACATAAAATGAAATCCATGGAGACATCTATCCAGACAAAAGCAGGTAGCGACAGGGGTTGTAAAGTGCCTGATGTTGTGATTGTTTCCCCTTTGTTGTGTTGGCAGACTTCAAATTTAGCTCCAAAAGTGAGAATGTCTCGTTTCATTCTGCAACAAAAGAAAGAATGGCGTGCATGTGAATAAATATTTTAAAGCATGAATGTCTTGCAACGGGCGAGGAGTGCAACTCTTACAGGATGCGAGTTTAAGGGTGGAGTTCGGGGAGAGCACCACACGATCCTTGTAGCAAAGAATATCATCTTTCCAAGAGTAACCCTTTGAGGGATTAGGATATGACCTATTGATGAGTTGGGATAGAGAGGGGTAGGAGAACCATTCATGATAGCCCTCTTCAATGCAAGCTAGTATGGGTAGAGTGAGGGAGAAAAGGATGCTATCTTCCTTAAATTGGCAAGATAAGGCATCGACCACAACATTGTCATGTCCCTTCTTGTATATTATCTCATGATCATAACCCAACATTTTGGTGAGCCATTTATTTACTGTGGCGACGATAGACTTTGCTCCAAGCAACACTTTAGGCTATGATGGTTAGTGCGGATTTGGAAATGTCTCCCCAATAAGTATGGTTGCCAAGTGTCTATTGCATGTAATATGACCATCATTTCTTTTTCATAGGTCAAGTAACCCAAATGCTTGCCACTGAGCTGTTGATTGGTGAAAGCTAGTGGCCAACCTTCCTGCATTAATATTGCTCCAATGCTCGTTCTTGGGAGTATCACATTTAATCACACTTTTTTTGTGAGGTTTGGTAGGGCCAATACTGGTGTGGAGAACATGGCTTGTTTGAGAGCCAAGAAGGCTTGTTGAGTTGCGTCAGTAAAGAGAAATGCATTTTTCTTGACAAGATTGGTGAGGGGCCTGATAATGAGTCTGTAATTGCTGACAAATTTGTGATAGTAGCCTGTGAGACCCAAGAATCCCTGCAAGCTCTTAAAGGTTTTGGTTGGGGCCAATCTTGTATTGCTTGAATCTTTTTAGGATTAACCCTGACTTCGACGTGACCCACAATGTGTCCCAAATACTCCACTTCTTCCATGCCAAAAGAACACTTGGATAATTTGACAAATAATTTGTGATCCTATAGAAGTTGCAATACCTTGTTAACATGCCGAAGATGTGTGTCCCATGTTATGTTGTAGACGAGGATGTCATAAAAAAGATCCAGACGAACTTTCCGAGATATGGTTTCAGAAGGTGGTTCATGAGGCTCTGGAAAGTGGACAGGGCATTGCAAAGACCAAATGCCATGGCCAAGAATTCATAATGGCCTTCATGGGTTTTGAAGGTTGTCTTGGCAATGTTAACTTCCTTCATCCATATTTGGTGATAGCTTGAGCGAATGTCCAACTTGGTAAAATATTCGGCACCATGTAGTTCATCAAGTAGATCATTAACTAATGGGATATGAAATTTGTCCTTGATAGTGAGCTTGTCGAATGCCTGAAAGTATCGACACATTTGCCATTCACCATCTTTCTTGAAAACCATGACCACAGGGGATGAATAACAAATGGTGCTGGGATGAATGACACCCTGCTTCGACGAGTTTTGTGATAATTTTTTCAATCTTATTCTTTTGTGCAAAAGGATATCTATAGGGGTGGACATTGGGTGGCTTGGTCCTTGGAAGCAAAGGGATGCTATGATCATGTTCACCCCTAGAGGGGTGGAAGCTCCTTGGGTTTGTCAAAAACGCGCTGGTGGTGATCTAATACTTGTTGCATATCTGGATGAATGTTAGCACAGGTGGATTCAATGGCGTGGATGGCATTGAATTGCGATATTACCCCATGATGTCCTATTTTTAAAAGCTTTTCCATTTGATGCGAGCTGATAATAGTAGGAGCACTTGCCTAGAGTCCTCGCAGTGTATGAGTGTGGCCGTTTTGCTTAAAGCTCATATTAGAGCTCCTAAAAGTCCATGGTGATAGGGCCTAGTGTGCAGAGCCATTTAGCGCCAAGAACATTGTTACAACCACCCATTTCAATAGCAAACATGTGGGTTTTAAGGTGATAATCCCCCATCTGAAGCATAACCTTTTCACAACTTTCTTCACATCTCATGGTCCTCCCATGGACGATAAGGGATTGGAAATTAGATACTGCCCTCACAAAACAATGTACGACCTATTCTACCCTTTGATGGACAAAGTTGTGTGCTGTCGCTATCAATTGACGACACCACTGGCCTATGTTTAATAAAACCTTTGATTTTGAGTGTCTATGGAGAAGAAATGCCTGCCAAGGCATGGAGTAAGACAACGAGCTCATCTGGTGTAGTTGTAGTATTTGTGATTGTGTTTGTGGATGCTTGAGGTTCACCCTCTTCCTCCTCATTTAGTTCAATGATGAAACTTCATTTATGAAGTTCTTTTCAATAGCGTTGATTTGAAAGAATTTTGGTTCCTTGCATTTATGTCTTGATGAATATTTGTCATCACATTAGTAGCATAGTCCTTATTTCCTTCTCTGTGCCATTTTTGGCGGTGACACCTTTTGAACCTCAAGTGTTTTGGTGGGACCAGTGGCAAGGGCAGGATGTGCTTGTGAGGCAAAAGTTGGACAATTGAAATGGGAATTTAACGCGGCTTGTGCATCTAAGGCCTTGTTGCATGCTTCCAACCAAGTAGCTAGTTGATGCATTCGAACATGGGCTTGGATGGCTTCCTTTAGGCCGCTTATGAAACATTCCATGTCAAAGGCATCTCCTAGGCCCTCAATTCAAATTGCTAATTATTTAAAGGCTGTAATGTAGTTCCGTACTGTACTAGTTTGTCTAAGCTTAGTGAGGAGACCTGGAAAGTGAGATTCTTTATCAAAACGTGCACACTTGGATTTTGAGAACATGTTCCAAGTTGGCCTCCTTGGATAGCCATTTTTGATGCTGCTGTCACCATTGCAATCCCTATTGGTCCAACTACAGAGCTCCAACATGTAGTTTAGTGTCATCATCCCAGAGACTGTTGAGTTGGAAATATTGTTCCATTTGTGCCACCCATTCTGTCGAGTTAGAGGCTTCAAATTTGTACATGTCAAGATTGGGTGGATTCTCCTTCCACGTGGGCATCGACACTGTGCTCATCCCCCATGGGTTGTTTAGCCTTGCTAAGGGTGTCTATCACTGCTGCTTGGATTTTGGCTTCAAAGGACTTTTGGAAGCCTTAGAATCCTTTCTCTAATTTGTCCACCTTCAAAGCCATATTTTGAGCTCGGGTACTAGTCGTATGCTAGTCTTGGTCAAATTTATAAGCTTATTTAAGTGTAGTATGGTTTGTAAAGAGGGCAAGCTCAGAAGTTGTTCTTGGAAAAAATTTGGGCTGTGAAAATCAGGGCTCACAAGAAAATGTTACTACTGCGATCAACTCGTTGTCTCGAATATTACAGGCTAGGTCTCTTGCAAGCAGCCTGTGGTGACCCTAAATTTTTTATTCCTTTGTTGTACTCTGAAAGGAGTTTTACTCCCAGCTAATCAATACTGCTACAACCAAAATCTAAAATGCTCGATACTGTAAAATGTCTTGTGAAAATCTGAGCTAGCTTGTAGTAGCGGAAACCCCAAAGTCTCTGCATTGCAAAATGCTTTGCTACAGTATGATTTGGTCTGTAGTGTCCAAAACCCTAACTTCCGGATCTGATCTAGACAACGACAACATAAACCCCAACTATTGGATCTCATCTGGACCACAACGACATAATACCAATTGCTGGGCATTACTAAAGGTAGGAGGGCGATCTTCATATGTTAGAGGGAACTATTGTCACAAAGGAGTGTCAGGTGCTACAGTTTGCGATATACACAAGGGGCCAACAATTGTACTCAGCCTAATCTTTCAGAGCACCAACTGAGGAGGATCACCCTTAGTCGTACTACTCGACTACTCTTTGTATGTTCAAGTAATCCCCCTGAACGCTGTTCTCAGTGTATTGTATTAGCAAGATGATCGACAACTCACCTTAGGCGAGCCAGTAAGTTGGGTGATTTTCCCTTGAGTCGACTTTGTTGATTGACATATGAAAGATTTCTCTAGTTGACCCCTACTGCATGAAGTTTTCTCTAGCTGATCCTCGACCTGTTAATATGGTAGAAAAAGATTAACACTCCTAACCAATTATTTTGGTTTGAATGAAGGGTACATTTCTGTTGAGGCCGATAGAAGTGTTCGACAATCGATACTACTAACAGTAGAGGAGTCCAATAATCAATACTACCAACACCAGAGTAGTTTAACAATCAATACCACCAACATCAAGGTACATAAAGGCCTTCGTGTTTAGATTGAATCAGAATGCTAATCCCATATACTCATATGAAAATGTTGCAATCCTACCAATCCTAAAATCTTGAAAACTGTTAAGCATGCTGAATTTTGAGTGGGATATGAAATTTCAATTATGTTGGAACCACTCTCAAACATCCTGAAACAAGTAATGATAATGTTAAAAAATTAAGCCAACTTTTACTTGGTAGCATTGCTAGGGTTTACAAACAGGCCCAATGCTCCATTCAGATGACTAGTTCAATACCACACTGGTCTGTTTGACCTGTTCCGGTTCGAACGCGCTGATTTTGAAATCTATGACCTTTACATGCAATTGGCTATTACAGTTTACTTGAACCAAGGTACTTGAACAAAAGATTTTGAACCAAATGGGAAGCTTAAAAGGAGGATTGATCAAATGCATTGAGGGAATGGTCCCAATGGCCATTAATGTGAAGATACTAAATGAGATATAATAAGCCTGTGCAATTCAAGGAGAGGATTGGTACCTTCGGCACGGGTATGACTATTTGACGTGCAAAAGTTTGCAATTCGAATTTTGAGCCAAACATGCAATAATGCTTCTTGGTGTGAATGCAACTATTTTGTTTTTGACCTTATACACTAAGAATCAAAACCATTTGGAACAAAAGTGATTGAATGATATGGTCTAGCTTCAAGTAAGCTTTATATGGAGGTGCATTTGGTTGTTGAGCCTGACCCCTAATTTGGGCACTATAATCTTTTAGATAATTGGTTCCTCCTTAGTGGGTTGTGGAAACAGCCAATGACATTTGACAGTGAAGACATTGGATGCAGTTGGACTCACTTCCAGAGGGGAAGGATGTAAACATTGTGGTTGCACCTTCAGGTTGAAGGGACTCGTGCTGCATTCCCATTCTTGTGTTTAAGTATGTTGAGATTTGTATCGTACGATTAGATTTTAGAGTTTGGTTGTTTTAAGTTAAACTTAACCATGGTTATTTTTTGACTGTACATGCCATTTAGAGCTGCTTTGATTATATATTTTTGTTTAGATATGGATTGCACAGTGTGCTCTTTTGTTTTATGCACCCTTGCTATATAGATGAGAAAACTTTGCATATTTGTGACTAATAGTTTGGCTTCACATGGACGTACTTCAATTTCATTTTAAAATCAGAATATAATTATTTTATGTATTTTTTGGTCCACTAGGTTTTGATTCTGGTTTTAGAGTGGTTCCAGTTTTTTGATACATTGGAAAGTGGTCCAATCCTGATAACATTGTTGTAGAATTGCACAAACTTCTGTTGAACTAAGTTCTCTTGGTTTGCTGTATGGGAGTGCTTGTTTGCAGATGTGAAGAATTTAAAGGGTTTTTTGTTGGACTGGACTCTCATTTACACGATCAATATTCAAAGTGATCTGATCCACAGAATTTGTATTTTTCACTGTTTTTAGGTATTCAAATGCATTTCTGCAACATGTGGACGCTTCTACCATCCCCAGTGTGTATCAAAGATTATTGCTTCGGAAGATAAGGCGGAAGACCTTGAGAAAGAAATTGCCAATGGACAGCAATTTACATGCCCTATTCATAAATGTTTTGTTTGCAAGCAGACAGAACACAAGGAAGATGAGGATCTGCAATTTGCCATTTGTCGACGCTGTCCGAGAGCATATCATAGAAAATGTTTGCCAAAGTAGGCTGTCTTCGTTATTTTCTGTTTTTGCTTGCTTTAATTTAATTGGGATGACGAAGGGAATTAAATTTATCCAATGGCAGTTTTATATAAGGTCATCTGCTTGTTGTATCTCAGATCCATTCTCTTTGAAGATGATGATGACAATGGTGAACCACAGCGTGCTTGGGATGATCTCATCCCACATAGGATTCTAATATACTGCAGGTAAGCAATTATTAGTTCAATTCTTTGTTTCAGCCATAATTCTCCTTTAACCGCAGGATGTTGCCATTTATGAAATCATTAGCTTCTTCTGAAATAGGTTATTCCTAACAACTTTCTTTTTTCCTGTAACAGAAAACATAAAATCGACCCAGATTTAGCAACACCAAAAAGGAATCACATAGTATTCCCCGAGACATCTACTGAAAGGAGTGTTAAAAGAAATCATGTGATTTCACCTGCGTCTAATGTGGCAAAAGGCATCGGAAAAAGGGTTAAAGAGTCCCCTGAACCTAAGAGGGAAAAAAGCCTTCCAAAACCATCTGTGAAGAAAGAAAAAAGCACATTGAGTGCACGTGAAACTCCACCTGTAAAAGTTCGTGGACCTTCTGATTTGTCAAAGAAAGTAACAAAGGACAAAGAAATACCTTCTTCAGTGAAGAAGGAAGATAAATTTTCTACTTTGGAGCTAAGGAAAAGTTTAAGTCAGAAGGAGAGCAAAACCAAAGATTTGGATCTTGCTAAGAGTAAAACAGTCAAGGTTTCATCTTCTTCTAAGCCAGAAGTTAAAAAAAGGCCCGCCATGCCTCCGTCTTTTACTGACAATGATGTCAAAAGTTCGTGAGTATTTGTCGGCTTTATCTTGTCATTGGACATACATTTTTATGTTTTTGAGGGTATCAGTGACATTGGTCCGGGCATTTATCTTTATTTTAGCTACTATTTGTGTAAATTATTATATTGTGCAAAGTGCCTTCATTGAATCAACTGTTTATAATGGTGCTTAGCAAGATTGCATTTTGTGATATAGGGTTATGGCTGTAATTGAGAGAGCAACAGCTAGAATAAATTTAGATGATGTGTGTGCAAAGCACCAAGTGCCTTCAACACACAGGAGTTACAACATGAGGAATTTGGATAAAACTATTACTCAAGGAAAAGTCGAGGGATCAGTGGAGGTATCTCTATTTATAATTTAAACACAGCAAGATTAACCCATATGGGTGGAAATTATCATAATTTTATGTTTTAAATGTGTTAGAACACTAAATTTTTTATCACTGGCCTTGAACTTTTTTCCCAGGCTGTCAAGTCAGCTTTGAAAAAGCTTGAAGAAGGTGGCAGCATTGATGATGCTAAAGCTGTCTGTGAACCAGATATACTCCTGCAAATGTCTAAATGGAAGGTTAGATTTATTTTTATTGATAGGCTGAATACTATTTTTAAAAATTTCATTTTTCTAATATGTTTTTTGCATTATTGTGGTACTCATTATATTTCATGGAAACTCAATTTCAGATTTATTTGTTGTTTTTTCTTGCTGTTTCTTAAAGATGTGGGTACTTGTTAAAATGTGTTTTCTTTAGTACACAATGCTGCTGTGTGATTGTCTGCCAATGGATGTACTTGTCGAGTTGTGGGCTTTTTTATTCTTAGAAATAATAAATGCAAAGTTCCATGAAATATAAACATATTGTACTCTGTTTTTCATATACCTCATTTCCATAATGATTTATGGGAGTTTTGTTCACAGAGTGAATAATCAGCTCATAGTATTTAAGTTTAATTATGTTACACCATCGTCTTATAGGAGGCTAAAAATTGGTGACTTTGTCTCTGTTTTGTAATATTGATAAAAAATTGTAATAGCTGATTACCAAAGAAATCATAATATGGCCTACATACTGATTTGGTTTGTATATTTTATTTTGAAAGAGCATTTGTTTTTGTATAATGAAAACTTATGATCAAGCTGGTTATTTTCTGTTGTTAAATGTGCAGAGTAAATTGAAGGTTTATCTTGCACCATTTATACATGGGATGCGTTACACATCATTTGGTCGACATTTTACTAAAGTCGATAAACTGCAAGAGGTATTTAAATTTTGCTATTTGCAGCTGTAGTTAAAACCCTTCTGCAAGAGGTATTTAAATTTTAACTATCTGCAGTTACTTACACGGTAGTGCTCCTTTTATTAAGGAATGGGGTTCTCAACAGGGCTTGCAGTTTTTGTTAAACTGTAAAAGCAATTATATAGTTCCCTGACTTGATATTTAGGTAGGCATTGACTGCTTGTTGATCAGTTAATTACTATTTCTAAATTTGACTTGCTTCTAATTGAATGAGGTAGACACAAAAATATGCCCACATACATATCGACTTAGATGTGTGCTTGTGTGTATAATCTACATGTTTTGGAATTTTTGGTCTTTTTGCATGGTGGTTTCTTTATGTGAAGTAGAGTAGTTATTGAGAAAAACAATCTGCTAAAGAGGAATATACCATCATAAGTATGCCTTTATTAACATATTATCTATATGCCAAGCTATCAAAATTTGCTGCCTAAATTTTCGTATCTTAGTTTACTATTATTTGTCAATTAATGGTGTGCTAGGATAAATGCAGGTTGTTGAGAGGCTTCATTGGTATGTACAGAACGGTGACACGGTACAAACCTTCTACCTTATTTTCTAATTTGCAAATGAGTCTATATGCACAATTTTTTTTAAAACTCGGAAAGAGTTTAAATTTATTATAAGAGAATTAAAATTACATATTCTATAGATTTCATTACAGTAGTCATACATTACAGTGAAAATTGTGACAAGCATATTTTGCTCAATTGTTCAGATAATCATCTGGATCTGTTACGTCTTATCAAGTTAAAAGAACTATTTTCTTCCTACCAGGACAGCCTAAGTGGGTTCAGATGTCTCACCTCTTGACTGCTTTTGTAATTTTCTGTGTTGGATAGGCAAACTTGTTGCTGGCTTCTCCCTTCTTGCTTCATCCCTGATTTTATTTCTTCTTCTTTGGGTATAGCGTTCTTGGGACATGTTCTTGTGACTTGTGAGATGACATAGGGGTGACACATTTGTTTCATCTAGATGTATTTTTACATTGTGAATATTCTTGTTGACATGACCTTGACCCAAGATTCCATCCAATAACACATTCATCTCCATTCAAATCTTTGCCATTTACATTCTGTCCTGGATTACTCATTTTCTGATCAATGCCCAAAATTCTTTTAAGACTACTACCAATTGATCCTCCTCCTATATCCTCAGTTCAATTATCAATCATCACTTACCTTGAACTTAGTAATTTTTATAGGTATATATATATGTCATTATTGTAGATATTGGTCCAGTGTCCTTCAATTTTTGCAAGCGAAGGTCCAAATTTTCTTATTGAAGCAGTGATGTTTTATACCTACCTATTCTTTTCAAGCACCATAACTGATTTCCATGCTTCTTTTATACTCACATGTTAATTTTCCATGAAATGCTGCAACTACTTATATGAATTACTGAAAACAAGGCAACTGAATATTGAAACCAAGTACACTTTCATCGAGATACAGAGTTTCTTAACAATTCATAAGCTGCGGAATAAAAACACCAGAGATAAAAAACACATTACAGAAATTGACACACTTGTTTTCTCAGGAAACCTGACAGGGAAAACATGCTTCCTTGATGTGGAATTTTATCGATTGTTCTTTAGCAATTGGATCTATTACAAAGCAATCTGTTGCGTTCTGCTTCTTCTCTCCAATCTCAGCTGATACAATTGAACTCGGCTTGCCTTGAACACTGCTTGATCTCTGTCCTCTAGCACACAACTGTTCTTCTGCTGCCAAAATCTCTTCTCTTCTTCTTATCTGCTCACTAGAAGCCTAAAAAATTCTTGCACAAATATGTCCCTTTAATAGGGAAAATCCCTATTTCCTAGCGCAGATTTGGCTCATGTCTTGTAGCACAATTCCTCCTATTCTCTTGTGCACTTCCTGCCTCCTATCTCTTAGGACACCAGCTCCTCAACCCTGTGCACAATCAAGCTCCTAAATTCTAGTGCACTTGTGATCCTCTATTTCTTAGGACACAAGATTTGTGGTCTCCACGATCAAAAGCTTTCACAAAGTCATGAACTGTCTTGTCTCACAAACCTTGTGCACAAAACTTTGCAATTCCTGTGCCTTCGTCCTCCTCTTTATTGACCCAATTTGAACATGCAAGGAGGCCAGTTCTATTTTAGAACTCGAGTTCTGATTGCGATGACACTGGAGTTCTTCCTTCAATCAAGACTGAATACTAACTTGCTCTAACTGAACTTGTAATTGCCACCTCATTCTGGAGTCAAAGTTTCAAAGCAATGAAGACTCCACTTAACTGAAGCTCCAACTCTATGAATACTAACTTGATGGTTATTCCAGTAAACTGGAAATAACTCATCCTAACTAAATTCTAAATCTATAAGCTTGCACTCATGCTGGGAGAGGGATGCTTCGAGGTCTTCACTGGCTAAGACACATGCCAGAAGACCTCGCTCACTGCATTTTCAACATTACATTACATACTGCTTCTATTTAAATAATTGTCACACCAATTATTGGTTCCTTGCAATGTAGAATGGTCTTGCAACTTTACATTTCATGACGATCTTATATTCTTACTGCTGATTATCCCCTTCAAGTCACAGCGGGAACTGGGCAGAATTTAGCTTTTGTTAGAAATCAGTGAATATATATTTAGATCTTGTTTCTTTGATTTCGTTCTGTCTTCGTTATTTAGATATGAGTAAATTGACAAATATCCTGCATATCCCACCTGAGTTAAAAAAGCAGTGTAACGGCAGTGTGTTTTAAATTTTAATTGATGGTATATGTCATATGATTCTTATTTTTATGAATTTAGAGCTTGTGATATGAAGTTAAAATGAATTTGACTAAATCTTGGATTAATCTGCATTTGAATATTGAATTCTTTGTTTTTTTAACATTTTGAATTGTTATGACAATGTTAAAAAATAATTCAGCATTTTACAAGTTTTGTAATATTATGACTCCAGAAATTATTCAATGTGTCAACGTGTAAAAGAAAAAGATGATTAAAGTTAGTTCTTTAGATATATGGTGGGAGTTGATATCTTGAGGTTCTTAAATCTACATTATCATCTGCTATTCACAGATTGTGGATTTCTGCTGTGGAGCAAACGATTTTTCAAGGCTTATGAAAGCAAAGATTGAACAGTCTAAGAAGCAATGCTTTTTTAGGAATTTTGACATAATTCAGCCAAAGGTGAGATCAAATATATCTTTGTAAGAATTCATTAAACTGTCATTATTTCTTTCCAAAAGTTAGCAGACCTCTTGCAGGAGTTTTTCTATTGATAAATTATAGTTCTGTAAGAACTGTGTTATGAGCATTTCTAGGGAGGAAGACACAACAAACCTCGCAAGCCTAGAAACTAGTACTAACAAGAAATTATTGTTTTATGCACATTGGTTTAAAGCGTTGTGCATGTGTTTTTGTATTGAGATAAACTATAATTTTATTAATATAGATAGATTATGAAACTATATAATAATTATTAAAATTACATGGAATAAAATTATTAAAATTATATTGAATATAATTATTAAAATTACATGGAATATAGAAAGTACATACTATGATATGATGTATTAAATTAGATTACATGATTTCGGAGAAGACCATATAAACATTGCATTGGTCATTGTAAACCATGTATGATAACTTGATTTTTATCTCTTAAACTAATTAGTGTGAATCTGTACTCTAAAGTCTAAACCAACAATTACAATAATTTTTAAGAAGAGAATATGCCTCTTGTACAAAACAAGTTCATGTTTGCCACATAGTAAGTGGCAATAAATTTTGTGTTTTCGCATCCTTCATTCACATGCTGAAGGATTATTTCTTTTAATTCAAGAGAACAAACTATCTGATCGTATCATGGGGAAACCCCATGGATGCTTCCTCACATTTTTGGATTAAATGTCTACTAAACTCATTGGTATAGACTAGTGTGCTACACCCAAGGGGTCAAACTGGGCATTTGCCAATATAGAGCTAGCCAAATCCCAAACAACATTGGGGACGATGGTTGAGCTAACCTGATGGACTATTTAATTGAAGGACATTGGGTTGGGCTTTGATGAGAATCAATAATTGTAATATCAATTATATTTGGACTGATCTGTATTTTGTCAATTGGTCAAAGATATTTGGATCATTTTGACCCCCACTAGATCGCTTTGAATAATGTCCAATCATGACAGGTAATTTTTCATAACGAGTTTGATATGGATCAATCATGTTTTTGATCGATCATAATACTATAGAGATTTTGATTATAAACTAACTATATCTTAATTGTACAATAAATATAAGCCCACAGAATATGTGTTACCCTCCTCTCCGTTTATTGTGCAATGTGCATCTTATGAGGATGTTGTCATGTTTTAATGCATTAAAGGGATTTAACCAACCTTGGATGTGCCATAAGATAGAAAGTGGTGATGCTCAAGGCTATACTTTCTGTAAGAATATCAATTTCTTTTCTAATGATATTTTATAGAGGCATGTGGGTTTCTTCAAGGCGCTAGGAGGGGTTTGGGGAGTGCAAAGAGCATTGATGAAAAATCCAGAATTGACAAAAAATTTCCTAGGGTTTGGACATCAGGACATTGACATCATCAATGAAAAATCTTGTAAATTGTGACAAACATTAAAATAATATAAAATAAATTCATCTTTTTCAGTTTTTCTTTCTTAAACATAAACAAATAACAATATCAGTTAACCATCTTGCCACATATTATGAAAAAAACAATTATATATAAGATGTATAGACTGCAAAATGATAAATCATACATCAGTGATAATGTCTCATCCTCTCGTAGAAGCCTTTGTGTAGGTGGTAGTGTTGAGGTCGGTAGATCAACCTCTTCATTCACATGGACAACACCATTCTATTAAGCGACACCCACAATTTGCTATGATTTATGTTTATAAGAATCCTGTTTTTACTAGAGAAACATGAAATGCCTTTAAAATGACCATTGACATTAGTGTTAAAACCAATGTTCCACCATGTTTCTAAGACATGGGGATATAGTAGTCGGAAGACATGTCTAGGGAATATGTAGAAGCACCCCTGAAATTTTAGGGGACATTGGGGTCTTCAACCTAAGGGACCCTACATAAAATATCAAAAAAATCTAAATTAGAATCTATGATATTTGAGACAAATGATAAATCTGTGAAATTTCATAATCTTATAAATACAACCTATATTTAGCAAATTGAAAAATTAGAAGATAGTTTTGCCTTTCCAATTTTAGAGGAAGAAATTATATTTTCCTTCATACATATTTTCTAAAATTGTGTAAAGAAAAAGTTTGGACATGCCCTCGTGTAAAATTTGTTAAAACACCTAGGGCATTTGAGATATAAACCCTCTCTACTAACATTGAGTGCACTAGTTATAATTCCTTTTTATTTGTTAACCTAAAACTAACCTAGATCATTAACTTGTCTCCCTAACCTAGATCATTAACTTGAAAGGGGTCCCTATTAGACCTCACACTGTTTGGGGTAGGAGCCCCATCCGGTATGTGGGCCCGACTGCCGCCATAAGTGTTTCCATTCTTGGTTGTTGGATGAGAAGATAATGAAGTAGAGGCAAGGGCGAAATGATCAATCAACGAAGCGAAATCAATCGAAGATTGACGAATCACAAACAAAGATATAAGCAAATCTAAGCAGCAAATAAAACGGGGCACACCACGAGCGGGATTGGTAAGCCAAAACCCAATCTAACGTACATGAAAGAAAACGTGCCAGAAGTTCATTGCAAAATAGTTCACAATAGAGAACTGACATGGCAAGGAACAAATAAACACTGATTCGAAAGCAAACATACGTGCAACCACTATGGATCAGTGCATAACCAATTGCGTGTATGAAAGCACGCGTACAAACATAGTGAAATATTAGGCAACTAATATTATCACAAGAAGTTATCATGTGAATCAATGCCGAAAAAAGGGAGTATATTATTGATGCTGCTGCAACTTCAAATACATATTTACAACTCGTCAAAACCCAATAGTGGAACATGGGTTATTCATCTCAATGCGTGATACCAAAACCCTAGCCTCGCTACCTCTCCCTCTACTTAATACCAAGAGCTAAGTGCCTTTAGCTCTCAAGCACCAATTCAATGTTGTCCTAGCTTCCTTTGCGGAGCTAAAGCCCCTTTGCTAATTTCCTGAAGCCGCACATATAGGCTGAAGTGACTCTTGAGTTGCCCTTGACTCTTGACCTCCTCCACTGTTGGGTTGGCTTGCGACTTGGGCCATTTGTGACCTGTGACCTAGGGTCATCTGTGACCTGGGGTCATTTGCAAAACATATGTTTGGATGTGAGTTCACTAAGAACATCAAGGCCCCCACGAGTTGACGATACTCAGTGGGATTTCCCAACTCGGGCCCAACAACACTTCCACACAACTTCTTAAAATTGAGTTCCATTGGAGTAGTCACGGACTTGTAGTCCACCATCCCAAATCTCTCTTGCAACTTCACGACATATTTTCCTTGAGAAAGGAAAATCTCACCTGGCCTTTGCGAGACCTCTAAGCCTAGGAAATAGTGCATCAGTCCAAGGTCTTTCATCTCGATCTCGGAAGCTAGCTCCCACTTATATTGATGAATGAGAGGGTCAACACTTGTTAGGAAGAGATTGTCCACATAGAGAACTAGAATGAGAGGCCTTTCTTTATCAACCTTAAAATAGAGGTTTGGATCAACATCACTTCGAATGAAGCCCAACTTCATCAAGTTGCTATCGATCCTCTCATACCAAGCCTTGGGGGCTTGCTTCAACCCATAGAGGGCGTTCTTCAACCCGCATACATATGTGTCTTTATCTTGGACTTCGAATCCCATAGGTTGCTCTACATAAAGCTCTTCCCTGATTGAACCATGTAAAAAGGCAGTTTTCACATCCATCTGATGGAGACTCCATCCTTGCATTGCAGCAAGGGCAATGATCGAGTGGGCAACATGTGCAAATATATCATCATAATCTATGCCTTCCTTTTGAGAGAAGCCTTGGGCAATAAAATCTTGCCTTCCTTTTGAGAGAAGCCTTGGGCAATAAAATCTTGCCTTGTACTTTTCAACACTTCCATCGGCTCCATCCTTGATCTTGTAGAGCCATTTTGAGGTGACAACAGATTTGTCCTCTAGTCTTGGGACCACATCCCAGGCATCATTCTTCATAATGGATACATGTTCTTCGTGCATAACATCCTTTGATGCCTTACAACTTTTTCAAATGATCCAGGCTCAAATTATATAATAGTACTCATGGCTGCTAGGTAGCCTCGGTGCCTATTCGACTTCTTACTTTCATGGAATGTTCCCCTCGGAGTAATATGTCTCTCGACATCTTCGAGAGTGTCCCTAAGCCATGAGGGTCTCCTTTTATTTGAAGGAGGTGGATCTATAGGATCCATCAGACCTTCAACATCGGGCATCGATTCATCCTTCGGTTCTTCCTGCTTTCCAACTTCTTCTTCTTCTTCTTCTTTGTCTTCCTTTGAGATAGGAAGATTTCTCACTTTCTTGAGGGCAACATCTTCATCGAAGGTGACATTGTGGCATATCTCCACTTCTCTTTGACTAGGCACATAGATTCTATATGCCTTCGAGGTTTCATTGTAACCCACAAACGTTCCCTTCTTCTCAGAAGCATCCAGCTTGCTCCTCTTTTCTTTTGGCACATGAAAATAAACATGACTTCCAAAAACTCAAATGAGAGACATCAGGCTTCTTACCAGAAAAGACTTCTTCGGGAGTTTTGGAGTCCAATGCGGAATGTGGGCATATATTTTGAATGTACACAACATTGTTGGCAGCTTCTCCCCATAGAAATTTCGGAAGACCTTGGTCATAAAGCATGGCACGAGCAACTTCCAAAATGGTACTATTCTTCCTTTCAACAACACCATTTTGCTCGGGAGTATACACAATGGTGGTCTCCTTCTTAATGCCAGCTTCCCTCCAATAGTCATTTAATTCATTTGGCTCATACTTGGTCCCATTGTCGGTTCTCATAAGAAATGCTTCGTCCTTCTTCAAGAAATATATCCAAGTCTTGTGGGAGAAGTCATCTATAAAAGTGATATAATATAAGTATCCTCTCAAGGATGTATCAATCACAAAATATCAGATGTCTTCTTTACACTTGAGGGGAATGGCCCCCTTGTATGCTTCCCTTCGGCACAACCTTAACATACACCTTCATGATCATCTTTGAAATCGGGCATCCCTGTCACCACCTTCCTTATATCCAATGAAGTGCCTTGAGGCACCACTATCAATCAACCAATTATATAGCATATCGGAAAGAAATGTAGCAGAGAGGGGAGATATAAGAATATATTCATTTTTCCTATCAACAACATTAAATTCATCATACATGGAATTCCCTGACCTCTCGAAAGGTTGCCCATTTCCACTTCGATCAGAGGGAGCCTTCCTCTTTCCTTTGAACATGTTGTTCCTTTGATTTCCATTCCCCCTGAAGTTGTTGTTGTCATCATCTCTAGGAGAGTCCCTTATATTGGGGCACTCTCTTGCATTGTAACCAAACTTGTTACAAGTGTAACATCCTCCTTTTCTTCCTTTGGGACCCGTGCTTCCATGTTTTTGATTTCTCGGACCACCATTGTTCCACTTCTTTCCATGAGCGGTGAAGGCAGTAGGGTCACCTCCGTTCCCATTCAAGGGACGATCTCTCCCCATTATACTTGTTTCCTCTTGAGTGCATCTTGTCAACAATTCATGAAAATCAGGAAGCACATTATTATTAAGAATCACAGTATTAAATACGTACCAGTCTTGGGGGAGTCCTCCAAGAGCAATGAGGACGAGCTCTCAGTCAGCTACTTCTCAAATAGCTAGGAGATAATTCCTGATTTTTGTGAGCCTCATAAAATAGGATTGAATAGATTCATCTTTGCCCTTCTTGATATTCTTCAACTTGTTCTTGAAGAAGAGAAGTTGATTAGCATTGATAGCCCTGAACATGGTAACCAACTTATCATACATCTCTTTAGATGTGCTTAGCTCGGAGATATAAGCAACCAAGTACTTGTGTATAGAATCCCTGATAATCATCTTTGCTTTGATTTCCCCTTTTCTATGCATCATCTTTGTGGCAGCCGGTGCATTTGATGGAGGCTCATTTATTTTCCCTTGCACATAATCCATGATATTTTGATCTTCCAATACCAAATCCAAAGACATCTTCCAAGCATGATAATCAAACTTATCAGTCAGCTTATCATCAGATTTGAAACCCTTGTAGATTGAGGAGGCCATTTGTCTTTGATAAGACAATTACTTTGGTGATTGCTTTTCACACTAGCTTGGGCTTTGTTTTCACCTTAGCTCTGATATCATGTTAATTTTAGATAACCATGGTATGTTCTGTGCTTAATGCAGTTTTACTTCAATCTTTCTTATAGGCCCAATTCAATTTAGCAATCACATAAACATGAAAGTAAAACACTGATAAGCCAAATAATATATCAAAATTTGTAATTCTGATCAATAGAAGACAAGGCAACAGAAGACAAGCCAAATAATATATCAGAATTTGTAATTTTTCTTGTCCAGCAAATATAGAGAGAAATGTTTGTTATAGTAGTCAACAGTGCCCTAGCCAGCAAAGTCTTTCGCTGGCCAAACCAGCTTTTCCAACATAGAAGATCAGCCTTCCTCCAGGAGTCACACACACCTCAAAGATAGCGTCCAAACAGGCAACCCAAGTCAACTGAAACCAGTCAATAAAGAAGTCAATGATGCAGTCAAAGGGGATTTGGTCAAAGTCAATGTTCAGCCTCGATTTTGTGCCCAGCAGTACGACCTCCAAAAATCAGAATTTTTGTGCAAGAATTGAAGTCAAACTCCAAAGTTTGATCCACAGTCAACGCTGGTCAATGCCCTAAAAACAGTCCAAGATCCTCCAGCTTCAGATTCACACAAGGGAGAGAGAGAAGCCTCCAAATGTTGTACAAACCAATCAGATGAAGAGGAATGTGTGTGATGAGATGATGATGAAATGAACATAATCTCTCTCCTATTTAGTTCCATCAATGAGGGTGTGTGACACATCTTTTGGGGCTTGTGAGCCTACATTACAAATCTTGCCGACATTGACAATTTGCATGTGTGGAAAATAAAATCAAAATATAAGCTCTGCTCATCCAAACAAGATGATCTTTAGATCAATCTTGAACCTCTCGGAAATAGGAATCCAACAAAAATATCATCATCATCATCATATGAGCAATGCAACATGGAGTTTGGACCTATTTGACCAAAATTAACAATTTTCCTAAGAAATCTATCCCCCACATCAACCTTAGATGGTATCACCTCATATGAAGCTTGGTATGGTACTAAGCCTTTAGTGAGCCATCTTCGAGTTTTTGGCTTCACTTGCTATGCCTTAGTTCCCAAGGAAAAAAAAAAGACTAAGCTAGAAAATCACAGCATGAAATGCATTCTTCATGGCTATTCAGATGAAAAGAAAGGATATATGTTATCTGATGGGGAAGTTTATTATTAGATGGGATGTTGTCTTTGATGAAATAAAAAGTCAATCAATGAAAGAACTCGATAATTACCCAAGTCACTGGAATAGCAAACAAAGAAGTCAATTCCTCAAATAAAATCAAATTGGATTGAGAAAGACATAGGCTCCAACATGAATATTCATGAGATGGATGATTTTTCTTCAGATGAAGATTCTTCTACACAGAATAGAACTACTGCAGTAACTTCTCCACAAGACAACATAACAGACCGAAATGTTTCACACAATTATTAAAGGATGTTCATGAAGATGAACAAAAAAAATAGGAACAAGAAATTCCACTCAATCCGATTTTTCCTTGGTCACTCATGACTCTTTTGAACCAACACCCTTTTCTGAACCAGTAAAAAGCATGAGGAATTGCATCAAGCAATAGTGGATGAATATGATCTGGTAATTGCAGATGGCACATGGAAACTTGTTGATTGTCCACCAAATGTTAAACCCATTGGCTGCTAATGGGTTTATTGCATGAAGTATAAAGCAAATGGTGAAAAATGTAAGTATAAAACAAGACTTTGGCTAACGGTTTCGCTCAAAAAGAACAAATTGACTATGAAGGAACAGTTTCCCCATCAAAAAAATGGAATACAATCAGAATGGTTATATATTTGGCTGCACAGTATAGCTGGACACTCGATCAAATGTGCCTTTCTAAATGGTGATTTGGAAGAAGTCTACATGACTAAACCCCTAGAATTTGAAGTTGAAGGAAAGGAAATAAAGGTTGTAAATTTATCAAGGCTTTATATGGCTTAAGATAGGAACCTAGGGCATGGGATGCCAAAATGGATGGATACCTCGAACATGATTTTCAGTGTAGTGAATTTGATGATACTCTATATTTCAGATTGAAAGATCAAAACTTGGTCATCATTGTTCTCTATGTTGATGACTTAATCATCACTGGCAATCATAAAAATCACATCAAGCAGGTAAAACATGAACTTAATAAAGGGTTTAAAATGGAAAATTTGGGGCCACTTTGGTACTATTTTGGAGTGGAAGTTTCAAACGACAACATAATCAAATCTTCCTTAGTCAAACCAGGTATGCCACAAAACTGTTGAACAAGTTTGCCATGGTTGACTGCAAACCCTCTCTTACTCCTATGGAGCAAAATCTCAAGCTTCCAAAATTTGAAAGGGGGAGGGGGGGAATTGGTAAACAACACTACCTATCAACAATTGATTTGGGAGACTCATTTACTTCACTACCACTTGTCCAGATTTGTGATATGCAGTAAGTATTCTTTCTAGATTTTGCAGGTGATATTGATTGTATAACATCAACATCTGGTGTTTAACAACAGTTTCTTGGAGTTGTAAAAAGTAGGCAATAGTGGCAAATTCTCAGCAAAAGTAGAATAGATTTCAGTTTGGGAAGTAGCATGTCAAATTTTTTGGCTACGTCGAATTTTGTAGGGTTTTGGTGCTATTAAGAAATCACCAACTGCTTGATAATTAATCAGCAATTAAAATGGGCAAGAATCCAGTTTTTCATAATAAAACCAAGCATGTGGATGCCGAGTATCACTTGATCAGGATTTTCATCAGCAATAGCGTCATCAAGCCAGAGTATTGTCCATCCGAAGGTCAAATTTTAGATATTTTCACTAAACCATTAGAAAAAATAAAGCTAAACCAAGTTTACAGAAGAACTTGGCATTTGTAAAAATAAATTTTAGGATTAAAGGGGGGAAAGTTAACCACCTAATCCCAAAGTTTATTTAGATAATCGGATAATTTGTTTTTCTAGATAAATAAAGTTATTCTCTAAGTTACTAGGAATCGGATACAGATATGAATACGGATCCGGATCCGGATCCGGATCCATTAGTTTTTTGAAAATCTAGGATCCGGATACAACAGGGAAACGCCAAGTACAAACAATATAAATATAGTTTTATAATTTTAAAATCAAACTATTTTTATAAAAATAATATAAATTATCATTATATATATATATTATTAATGTATATTTAATATTAATTAATATGAATATAATAATTATATATATAATTAATATTTTAAATTAATAATCTTATAATTAATGTATCATTTATAAGTATTTAATCTTAATTATTTAGACAAGTTTACATTAATTATTTATTATTAACTAAGTTACTTTATAAACCATATCACTTTAACACATTACATGAACATGTTACTTTAATATTAGTTAGTATAAACCTTACTTTTTAAGTTTTAACACATTACATTAACATATTACTTTAATATTCCTTTGTATAAACTTTACTATACTAGAGAGTGAATTATTCAGAATTACATGGAAATGCAGATATTGGCCCAAAAGGTTGATCCAACTAACATCGTGATGATGGGAATTCGATTTTCAGTTTTACAATAACTGTAACCGTTGAAAAATCCTTTGCTGGCAGAGTAATCCATTTACCAGCGTGAAATCCAAAAAAATCATTCTCTGGCCTATCGTACAGTCCACGAGGGAAGGGGTGTTGTTGATTTGTCAACCATATGAATCCTGGGCAGATCCGTATCCAGATCTGTATCTGATTCGAGGATCCGCGTGCATCCTGCACCCAGGCCTGATGAATCCGGTAACATTCTTATTCTAGAATATATTAGTTCTAGAATAATAAAGTGAATTCTAGATTGGTCTTATTTCCTAGGTGATAGGTAGGCCTTGTCACAACCTTGCCATGGTGATTATCTTGTTTGGTGAGAATGTTGAGTGAGAAAGTCAACGATGTTGGTAAGGGTGGCAGTGACACACTTGGGAAAAGATGCCAAACATGAAGAGCATTGTTGTTGTCATCATCATCACATCCAATATTGACAACTTGGAGTAAAGGTGGCCCATCACTAGGTTGTACATTTGGAGAGTGCTCACTAAAAGAGGTCTCATTATTGCATTGTTCATTAGAAGGTGTATCACTAGGTTGCATATCCTCATCAATAGAGGGAAGGTTGGAAGAGACCTTTGAGTAGAGGGGTTGGTTGAGTAAATAGCCCCACAAGTCCTTGATGATTGTCCAAAATAAAAGTTGGTTGGTACCCATAGATGTACCAAGATTTGATGAAAATGTGGTGATATCCACTACAATAAGGTAAGAGTCATCAAGAAGTAAATTGGTTGAAGAAGAGACATGTTTTATGGAAACACGTTGATAATCATCATTTGAAAAAAGTGATGGAAAAGATGTTGCTATACCGTGATGAATATGCTCATGAGTCAGCAAATATTGCCTCAATTATGCTTAATCACCTATGTTGCACGGGGACCCGTCCCCGCCATAATTTCCTGCCGTTCCAGCGTTCTGGGGACCTTGGAACTCATCGGAAATGTTTTGGATTTGCTGGGGACTCCATCGGGATCTTGGGGACTTCAAGGCCGTCCCCTAACCGTCCCTCAAAAATTTAGGGACTTTTTGGGGACTTCCAAAATGTGCCTCGATAAATAGGGGACTTTTGGACGTCCCCAATAAAATTTCAAATCATAAGTTAAAAAAAATATTAAAATATTTTATTTTTATAAAAAAAAAATTACAACTTTTTTTAATAAAATTTAAAATTTAAAATTAAAAAAATGTAAATTCTTAAATTACATTTACCCTAACCTAAAGGCTAACACATATATCTATCAAACTTAAATCATTTACGGTTTACCGTTTTACCATTTGGCAGCTACACTAGTGACTATTATTTTTAAATTTTAATTTTTGTCATTCTGGTTCTTGGACTATAGTCTATGACTATACTTTATAAATTTATAATCCATGGTTTTCTACTTCTAGACTCTTAATTTGGGATTTATATTTAAATTTTAATGAATTGTTCATGTTTACATCGTTATTAAATTTTAGTACTATTTACTTTTACGCTTTCGCTGCTATTTAAATTTTGAAATGATTCTCATGCATCAATGATCATAGAATGATTATGTAGATATTAGACAGTAGTAGATTGTAGGTTGTAAGTTGTATGAAACTAATAGTACTTACGTTATGCAATGATGACGAAAGTTGTTTTTGTGATGCAAAATTCTCAATGACTATTAGATACTATTAGACTATTAGTATTAGTCTTTAGATTTATCATTTTAGTATTTTATTTATTTTGATTCATGTTTAATTTATTTTAATTTTAATTTTTTATTTTTAATTTTTTATTTTTAATAAAAATAATAAATAGTTGCTGCACTTGCCGTCCCCTGAAAATTTGGGGGTGCGCTCTAGCCGTTCCGGAAACTTGTCCCCCCGTGCCCACAGCCAGTGCAACATAATTAATCACACAATGAGTGATGGGGTCATAAAGACAATATCCTCCTCAAAAAGTCTCATTGGGGCCAACCATATATAGGATAGGTGATATAACATGCCTTCCATGAGATGATGGTGGACCTATGCTATTAATCAAAAATCTTGAAATGTAAAAGAGACAGATTTCATGTATTCGTGCCTTCATAAAGAGTTATATTGTAGGCAACACAAGTAGGTGTGCCTCCAATAAGACTATATGAATTGGCTCCAAGGTGCACAGACAGAAGTGATACTTAAACCAATCCAACATAGATTTAAGACATCAGAACACTGTAATGCATCACCTCTCCCTTGGGAAAAACACTGGCCATGGAATGTGCTTCTTTTATCCGATTGAAGCAATGTTGAACATTGGATTGCTCTTGAATATCCGCATCTGGATTGCAGGCATTGTATCTCCTTGACACAGCATCTTGCAGGTCTAAACCATTTGCAAGGTCTTTGTCATGTTGTCTATTTACATGCTAGCTTTGACCTATTGCAAGGAACTGCATCATGTTGCTGGGCCGTGATGAATATGCTCATGAGTCACCAAAGGAGAGGCAGCATAATTTATGTTGGTTAGAGCTTTCAACAAGAGTAGAAATTATGTAGCAGATCATACTTCCTGGTAACAACTAAGCCAAGACCTACTTGCTAGGTTGATTTTCCTTGAACCATAGCTGGATCATAAACATTGTATCCACATGGCACTCTGCCTTGCTGGTCCTGATTGCTGTCCATCTCAGCCAAATGGATTGCATGTTGGGTGATGACTACGCAATTGATCATGTGCATCCTTGGTTAAAACTGTGTTGCTCATAAACTTCTTCTAGGTATATAATATTTTAATCTATTAGCTATAGCCTTTGAAATGATCTCATAACATGTTTTGGATAGTGATTTTGGGCTAAATATATTGATAGTTTAAGAAACAATTAAGGTGAGTATCTAAAACCTATCCAAATTGACTCTCCTTTTTTTGCCCTTATCATGTTTTACTTTATCATGTCCCTATATCCTACATTGGACGAAAAACAAACATCTTTTCGAAACCATTGCACCTCAGTCTTATTGTTTTCTGTTTCAAACACTATCTGCCTAACCAAAAGCTTTCTAACTCTTCTTGCTGGGCCCTGCTCTTGAGCTGGTTATTTTTGTATTTTTTCAAAGAAGTTCTTGGTTGCATGTTTTTTCCTCTCTCATATTCAAAATCTCTGCTAAATCAATCTTGAATTTCTGTTTATTCGGTTTGAATTCCTTGGGCCTTGTTCATATATTCCTGAGTGACATAATCTTTGTTTTTCACATAAATTACATTGCTTCATAGAAACCATTTCCTGATCTGTTACTATTTTGTTCACTTACATATTGCCTCTGAGATTTCTTTCCTCATTTGGTTTTGAATATTTGCTAGCTTCAACCAAACTTTAAGTTGCGGGAAACACCTGGTTTGGCCCCGTCTCAGTACCCAGAATGCCTGGAAACCTTGAAATTGATATGAGACACCTCAGAAATGGCAGTGGAACCCCTTTGTTGTAAAGGGTCTTTGGAATGAACGGGGTAATATTTGTGTGTGTCCCATGCCCCTCTTGGGTACCTAGGTGGGATTGGGTACTTCCAAAATAGTGCCCAAAACATCACTTGAAATGCCTTTGGGAACATTGTTGGCCAACTGTACAACGTTTCCAAATTTGGAAACCTTGTACAATATGTGTGATAATGTTTCCAAATTTTGAAAAGCCGTGCAGTACTCCTGTTGGCATTTCCAAGGTGTTTCACCCATTTCCAGTGATTTTTTGAGTACTCTTTTAAAGTTTTTTGGGACCATGAGAGTTTCGTGGGAACCATATGAAATTATTGGTGTATAATATATATGCATGCAAATGATCATTTATGGCAAAACAGAGATGGGGGATTGCTTTTTGAGGAGTATCACCTTGGTATTGGAATTTTCCAGGCGCCCCAGATGGGTGTGAGATGCAGACCCATAGGGAAAATATCACCCTGTGAAAGCCAATGACCCTTATCTCAGTAATTTAAATCCCCTGTGAAAGCCAATGACATAATTTGGAGGTGTCACTTATCTCAGTAATTATGTCAGGTGCTTTCCTTGCCAAGGTAATTTTGGGAATGAACTGCATTTGTTGTTCAAGTGTTTGTCTTTTGAGTATTTTTTGAGAGCATGTAGATTTTGTCGCTCGACAAAAATACGAAATTCGTTTTTGAAGTCATTATCACAGTTAGTCTGACGTGGATGCATTTTCTGTGACATTTACAGAATGATTTTGAGTTTGAAAAACGGGATTGGCTGACTGTTAGTAAAGATGAATTACCAACTGGTACCAGATTGGTAAGTATGATTTCACACATGCTTCTGTTTAACAAAGATGGCAAAGATACTATTAACTAGAAATAATTTTTGTTGGCCTTGCTTTTTTTAGCTGTGCAGATTGAATCTGTGGGTGGTTATAGGGAGGAATCCTGTATTTGCAAATTGTGCCCTTAAATAAAATGCCTTGTAATCTGTGTTGTTTTTTCTTGAATTTATTTGCAGATTATGGGGTTGAATCCTCCATTTGGTGTTAAAGCTGCTCTCGCAAACAAATTTATTAACAAAGCCTTGGAGTTCAAGCCAAAGTTGGTCATCCTTATTGTTCCAAAAGAAACACAGAGGTATATTATTTTTCATTATGGAAGGGTATTAAACTGATGAACTATTTTTAATGCAGAACTATAGGTAAATGAAGTTTGGTCATCATACATCTTGTAATAAAGCCTATTACATTTTAAAGCTGAGAATACTACAAAATATATACATCTTGAATCAATTATGTTGCCAATCTTAGTTATGTTTCTGTGATATGACATTTCTTGGTTTGAAACTTTTCTTGAACAGACTTGATGAGAAAACGGGACCAAATAAATATGATCTTATTTGGGAGGATCCAGAGCTTTTGAGAGGCCAGGTGTTTCTGCAGACTTCATTAGAACAAAAATGTGCTTCATTGTGTACATTGATGATAGTTAGGCACAGAGAAATTTGATTCTAATAACTTTCAGCAATATACGACACATGTTTAGACAATTTTGTTTTCATTTGAAATTCATTCCATAATAATTATTGTGTTTGTTTACAGTCATTTTTTATCCCCGGTTCTGTTGATTCTGAGGACAATCTACTAAGCCAGTGGAACTTGGTGGCACCACCACTTTATCTATGGAGTCGACCAGATTGGACTGAAACACACAAGACAATAGCAATTAAACAGGGACATACTGGTAAGGGGACACAAGAGCAAAATATGGCAACAGCTCAGAACAATGTTCTAGATACAAAGCCTCCCAATGATGGAGAAGGAAATGCTTTTCAGACGTTTGAAGGGAAAGCCACCTCAGAAATACATTCTGAGAAAGATCAGCAAGATTCTGGCATTGGCATAAAACCTGTTAACCTGTATGGGGCTGACAACAGAGAAAATGAGAAAGAAACAAAACTTGACTCTCTATCCTTTGTACAAAGAGTAGACGAGTTACAATGGAAAGATAGTTCATCTTTCAAAATTAAAGAGGAACACAAGGAATCCCCATACAACAGACATATTGCAGATAAGGAAAAGGACTCTGATGTTTATGATCCTGCCAATGATCGCCCAGGTAAACTTTTGGAGCAGAATCATGCAAGGAGACAGGACAAAGGAGGCCGTGATGATGAAAGTGGGCGTAAGAAAAATCAGAAGGAAATATCACCGTCTAGAGAAAGAATAGATAGGCTAGACAAAGAAAAATATGAAAAGGGGAGATATGAGAAAGGTAGACATGAAACAGACATACGTGATAAAGACAGATCTAAAAATGAGAGGTCTGACAAGGGCCGGTTTGAGAAAGAACGAACTGCTACATCACCACCATCAATGAGAATGGAATTTGGGAAGGATCAAGATTCAGATCATTTTCAAGAGCAGGGTTCTTTACCTATCAATGCCCTAGAGAGTTTTGGAAGGGTGTATGAGCGAGGACCTGGTAATAGGGAAGACCTTGTTAGAGGACATCATATTGGTTCAACTGATTTGGGGCAAGAGTTTGTAAGAGGCTACCAGGGAGTGCCACCTAATAATGTTGATGAAGGCTATAGTATGGGTTATCGGAGGGTATCTGGTGGTGCGGATGATGCTCTTGGAAGAGTAATGCATAGAGGAGTTTCTGAGGAATATGGAAGAGGGTTGCAACTAGGTCGTCCTGGTAATGTTGAAGAGGAATATGCAGCTGGCGAAATAAGTAGAGGTATTCACAGGAATTTCCCTAGTAGTTTGGGATCAGAATATTCAGGGTCTCCGACAGATTTGCGAGTGCTGCAGAGTGGCGGCAGAGTATACAGCAGACAAGGTCAACATGATTTTGATTCTGAACGACCAAGGTTGTCTCAAGATGACAGAGGTTCTGAGTGGTTGATGGGTGATACTGCTGAAAGGGGCAGATATTATATTGACCAGGGCTCCCATGTAAACAACATCTACTCCAGAAATTTGGATCTTGTGCCTGATATGCCTCGCTCATTAATGCTAGGGCAACAGCACGAGGATTCCGCTCAACTCCATTCTAGATTGCCATATCATTCTGATGCTTATGAACGCACAGGGCTAGCCTCATCTGCAATGGACCGTTATGCTCCTCGACTGGATCAACAAATGAACTATACAAGATCAAGTTTGCACCAGAGTGATCAAGCACCTAGGAACATTTATGGGGCTGGGCAAGTACATGCATCCCAAAACTTTCCTTTTGATTCACGGGGTTTGCCACCAGGACGTCAAAATCCTTATCCACATCAGAGTTCATCGGGTTGGATTGATGACTAAAATTTGCAGATCCTTAAGGACTTGCATATTTTAATATATTCTTTCTGTGGCTCTATCGTCGCATGCCTATGTAAAATTGTTTACATTTTGAAGATGTCTAACATTTTCCAAGATCATATTTGTAGTCTTAATTTTGAAATGCTTGTAATTTTTTTTTTCTAGTGTATGGGAGACCATAATTGGCTCAGTCACGGTAACAGGTTATTATGTTATAACTATTCAAAATGCCAGGTCTAATCTTTGTCACCCATAAAATAGTGCGTCTAAATGCCACGAAGTTTGAAGCCCCAATTATTTGCTTGTGGTGGGAGTGTGCAGATTATGAGGACAAATGATTACATTGTAGAAGCTGCGTTATTTCACCGACCTGACCGTTGTTCAGTACTGCCCTCTAATATATCTACCATCACTTCATATCAAATTGATGTTGTGTTTTCAGTCTTTGCATACTGTTGAAATGCTGGTTATTGGTTTTACAGTATCATTTTCTATGCTACTGATGTGTTTTTTGTCTGTATATTATTGAAATTCTTGTTATCACTTTTATGGCAATCATCTAGTTCAGTTAGGCTTTTCTAGGTAATATTTTTTTTTCACGGGAATCATAATAGTTAAATACGTGATTACTATTTTTGGGAAACTTAATTCACTGGTCTTAGTAATTATTTACGTTTAATTGTTCTAGCAGCCAACGATTCCAGTGAACGTAGAACATTAAATGCATAACCCTTCATTACGACTAATTTACAAATATCTTAATATTTTATTTCCTTTTTGGGGTTATACATTCTATTTTCAGATATCATATCTTATGCTTCTCTTACAATTGAATAATATACAGAGTTAAGTTTATGGAATAAAACTAGTTAAAATGAGTTGTGGTATACACTTGCATTGGTACATCTCTCTCTTCCCATACTCCGCTCCAAATATCTTACTATTTTATTTCCAATTTGGGTCATACCTTCCATTTTCTGTTATCATATCGTATGTTTCTCTTACAATTGAATAATATACATAGTTAAGTTTATGGAATAAAACTAGTTAAAATTTGTGGTATACACTTGCATTTGTACACCTCCATCTCTTCCCAGACTCCCTCTATACCCCATCCAAATGGCCTCTTTAGGAAGGGAAATTGTTGTATCCACTGACCCACACCTACACCCAAGGGCATATTTGTAACTTGGATATTACATCAATATGGGTCCCAAATTGGGAGCATTGTGAGTTGGGTGGGATTTCCCAGGATCCATGTCCAATTAAGGAGTTGTCAGATTTGCTATGACCAAAGACCTGCTGGCCTTTTTCTATGCGAAATTTTTAGCCCGTAAGTGTAGCCAATGGTGGGTGTGCATGCTCCCTTGTGCGCTGTATCCCTACCGAGGGTCTTCTACAATTAGTATCAGCCTGACCTTCCCTTAGCCTTCCTACGCGGGCAGGGTGAAGGATAGCACTGATTGCCCATCTTACCAGAGATAACAAAGTTGAGATCCTCCCTATATGCTCTGCTCAAAATTGAGGTGTCAGAAGGCCATACCCACCCGCTTATTCCAAAGGGACTTGCATCTGTTGTGTCGATTTGACTGCTTAAAGCAATCCACAAATTAAATGTTACACTAGAGAAATTGTTCTCTACTTTTTAACTAATAACATCCTCGTTGTGTCTAAATTCTTAATTTGTAAGTTACTTCGTTTTCTCTGGTTCTCAAGTTAGTTTATACTCAAGAACAATATCCCCTAGCTTTTTAATATTTGCTCGTCTTCTTGCCATAAGTGAAGAACTACCTTACCCACTTTCCAAGTTGCATCAAAATCAGCTACTAACTAGAAGGCTAGAAATTCATTGAGGCAGTGGACCTTTGACCCTGCTGGTTCATCAGTAACATAGGATATGGACACCAGGAATGCATTGGCCCATTCAATCACCATTAGGTTGAGAGTATAACTTGTAATTGTTAGTCAGTAGCATGGGACATGTACATCTGGTATGCAATAGCCTAATCAGTGACCAGTGTGTTGGAGCTCGAGTGAAGGCACTGCCATGCTCAAATTTGGAAATTTTTAAATTTGCATAGGACCATGCTCAAATTTGCAAGATTAAATTTCTATCAGTTATCATTGGAAATTGAATCTGATAATCTTTAGTACATGCAAGATCTGTACTCTGCGTTTCAGTTGACTGGCTTTGGATGCTAAAGGGTTTCTAGCATTCCAATGTTCAGCTATTCTTTTTATGATTATGCCAATTATAAATCTGATGTTCAGCGACTCTCTTATGAGCATGCCATGCAAAAGCCTCCGAGCAGGATTGTGTGTGAAATATTGTTCTTTTAAGAAAAATAACATCTACTGTTTACTGGGTGTCTTGGTTCTCTTCCAGGGAACGACAAGCATTCTATTATAGTTTCAATCTAGTTGGGGGATGCCATTCTCTCTACTACGAGTGTCCAAGTTTTCATCTACTTGGGGATGGCATTCTCCTTACTGTTAGTGTCCATCTGTGATATGATAAAACTTGAAACATCCAAATGTCACTGGAGAGCTTTAGCACCGATCTACAAGGTGGATCAGATACCCCTTCTACAAAACCATAAGTGTTGCTAGATGAACAACAACATGGTGGGATTGGACAAGGATATGGGCCGATTAAGGAATCCACAGAGGCGGTAGTGAAACCCTAGCCACAAATCTCTTAAATTAGTATAGCTCATGGTGGTTAAACCCCAGCCACATATAATACTTTTAAATTAGTATAGCTCATGGCAGTTAATTGTTAGACGTTTTCAATTGTTTTCTACTCTGTTATGTGCGCCGATTAAGGAATCCATAGAGGCGGTAGTGAAACCCTAGCCACAAATCTCTTAAATTAGTATAGCTCATGGTGGTTAAACACCAGCCATAAATAATACTTTTAAGTTAGTATAGCTCATACTTCTAAATTAGTATAGCTCATGGCAGTTAATTGTTAGACGTTTTCAATTGTTTTCTACTCTGTTATGTCGCATTCGGTGAAGTTACACTCTAAAATATCTGTTGGTGGATGTGATCAATTGTTCTACTCTGATCGATGGATCATATACCCTTTCTAGAGAACCAGAAATGATCGATGGATCATAATACCCTTTTTACTCTGATCGATGGATCATATACCCTTTCTAGAGAACCAGAAATGTTCGATGGATCATAATACCCTTTCTAGAGAACCATACATGTTGTCAGATATAATTGGTAGATGTTTTCAATTGTTCTACTCTGTGTTATGTGGCATTCGGTGAAGTTTTATTCCCAGATGTCTGTTGGTGTTATGTGGCATTCGGTGAAGTTTTATTCCCAGATGTCTGTTGGTGTTATGTGGCATTCGGTGAAGTTTTATTCCCAGATGTCTGTTGGTGGTTAATTGGTAGATGCTTTCAATGGTCTACTGTGTTATGTGGCATTCGGTGAAGTTTCACTCTCATATATCTGTTTCTAGTGGATTTATTACAAAAAAATCTCCAATATTGGTAGATATTTTTGTTTGTTTTATTCCATGTGGAATTCATCAAAGATTTTTAAAATTGTTCAACTCTGATAATGTTTCAGAGGTTTTGTTCTCTAAATATGAGTGCCTGTTTAAATGGCTTGAGGTTTTATTCTCTTAATATGAATGCCTATTTAAATGGCTTGAGGTTTTATTCTTTTAATATTAGCCTATTTAAATGGCTAGAGAAGTTTCTTGGAACTTTAAAAAAGTGTTTAATTGTAAATCTTTCTCGGAACTTTAAAAAAGTGTTTAATTGTAAATCTTTCTACTCTAGAAAAGATTCATTCAAAATATCTCTCTTTTTTTGTTATCTCTTTATTTAAATTTATATATATTATTAAATTATAATATTTTTCATCTTTAATAACTGCTTATTATTTTTTTATTCTTAAATATGAGTGGTGAGAATTTTTGAAGAACAGATAAATTCTATAGATTGACTATCACTATTATACCAAATACAACTTTTTTATTAGCATGTCAAAATTTTTATATTTTCAAAAATTTACATAACACCAAATACAACCTTTTTATAAGCATGTCAAAATCTTTAAATTTTCAAAAATTTACATAAAATACAGTAATAGAGGTCTAGAGTAGTTGGTATACGAGCGTTGAGAGTTATTTGTAGACAAAAAAACATGTCTGTCCTGAGGAGAGAATTGGAGAGACCATCTTCCAATGAGAGAGCAACCAAATGAGAGTTATTTGTAGGCAAAAAAACACATCTCTCCCGAGGAGAGAATTGGAGAGCATCTTCCAATGAGAGAGAAACTAAATGGTCTCCCAAAGGGTTTTGAACCATGATTGTAATGGTCGAACATAACAAAGCAAACATGATTGAAACTAAAGTAGACAAGAGCAACAAAGTAACATGGAAAATTAAGACACTAAGAATCCCTGTCTTGGGAATTTAGCATGCTTGTTTGGGCTAGTACTTATCTTGGTCGGTTTTGGTTTGGGTGAGATGCACTTGCTCCTTTTGAACCTTGCCTTCTTGAGCCTTTTCCCTCCTACCTTGTTCTTGGTGCTCTAGGTAGAGGAAGGGGTCATCGGGTCTTTTAGGAAGCCACGAGGGACACTCCCATTCAACTAACACTTTTCAAGTGTAAGTCAACCTCTCTTCGTGAGGGTTGCCCCTTGGTTTGGCCCTCAATACCCATCTGGTTGGCCAAGTTCTACGTTTGGCCAACTAGTTTTGGAGAGTTATGGCAATTGACCACCTTTTGTTTCTTAGCATGGTGTTTTGGGCGAGTTGGACTGGAGGGTCTTTTGCTTGATGAGGAGAGTTTGTTGCTTCTGTCACGTCATTCAAATTGGAGGACGCCAAAGGAGGGAGAGGAGGGGAAAGGGTATTTTCTTGGATAGATTCCTCAAGATCGTGCACGTGTGAACTAGGTAGGTGTTTATATCAACTATTTTGCCTTTGACTCTCTCCTTGGCTTCTTCTTGTCCCTGGAGTGGTCTGCCAAGCAAATTCCGAGTGGCCCGATGGCAAGTGCATGTGTTCCTTTTGTCTTGTGCCTCCATGATGGCCGACGTGCATTGACATGTCCTCATCAAATTGTTCTTTGCCCTGACCATGCTAAGGAGGGAGTGATTGGTGCCTGAGACCTCTGTCACCTCTTCTGGCTTGTCCCCTTTCCCTCACCATGATAAACAACCCCGTGTAATCTATGCCTCTAACTTGAAACCACTTGAGTCTCACAGCCCCACTAGGACCCTTAATGACCACGCACTTGCAGAGCAAGAGGTCGAGGGAATGAATGTTGGGTTGCACAATAATGAGGGAATTCATGTCTCACTTGATGCGTAAATGCCTTGTCCATGCATGAACCTCTTATCATCTCATCTGGCTGCAATGAATGTGCCCTGGTGAAGTTCAAAGAATGGTCACCACCCATCCATTCCCATTAAGAGCTAATGCATTGTTGGCATGTGATAATTGCCTCACCTTGATTGTCATGTTATCACCCAGATTTGGGGGTTCACCAAACCACTCAAGCTAATTCTTTTCACAAAAAAATCACTCTTCAATATTATGTTCTTATGGGCTTAAAGTTATGTGGTTCACCAAACCACTTGAGCTAATTCTTTTCACAAAAAAATCGTTCTCTTCAATATTATTTTCTTATGGGCTTAAAGTTATGTTGAGTCTCCTTGGCATTCACTTAAGAGTCTATTTCACGACAAACACAAAACAATAGAAATAATTTTGTATTATTAATTTTGAAACTAAGTCACCTGATACAAGGATAGGGGGATATGGGGATTCGAGGAATTAGATTCGGGTACGGTGATCCACGAAACATGTTACTTCTGGGATACGATACGTTATATATATATATTAAAAATTAGATTTTTTTTTACACAAATTCATACAAAATTCATTGATTCAAACATAGATTTAAGAGCCATCATCTTAGATACTCATACATGATCATTGATACATTGATACATCATACATTTGTCAAATTTACTCAGAAAGACAAGATTGAAGATAGTAAGATATTGTAGTTTTCTCATTAAGTCATCATAATCAAAATGTGTTACATAAGTACACTGCCAATGGCAAATAGAAATAGAAAACAAAATACAAAAAAACTACAGTCTACAAGACTACAAGCCTGAAGCCTCAATGAGTTAGAGACTCAGAGTCAATGAGTCATCAATCCTCATCATCATAATTAGCATCACTGTCCTCATCCTGATCATCATGCTCACTACTGCTCTCCTGTGGCTCTGTTGCATCCTCCTCCTCTACCATCTCTGCATCTTCTGGTGTGGAGGATGATGCCTCTACTCCATCATCAAATGTGACAGGCTCTAGCACTGGCGCATTGAGATCCAAGTTGGCCAATGCCAAGTCAACACTGCTGTCTAGACCCATATCATCAGGAAAGACATCCCACATCTTTGTCTTTCCCTTCAACCAATCCTCCCTCTGCCTGTAGATGAGACGAAGGTTGGTGTGCACATACACCATTGTCTTTGCCCTGGACTGCTCAAGCTTGCTCTTCTTCACACTATACAAATTCCTATATGTGCTCCAATTCCTCTCGCAACAAGAGGATGAAGTCACCCAAGAGAGGAGCCTCATGGCTAACTGCTGTAGAGGAGGGTTTGTTGCCCCATGAGTTGCCCACCAAGAATAGGGCTTCTTAGCCCCCCTTTCTCGAATCACATCATAGCTTGCAAATCGCCCAATGCCAAGGGAAAACTCTGAAAAGGCATCCTCCACCTCATCAAGGGATGCCCTCTCCTGAAAAATCCTCCTCAATGTGTCTTTCCTCCCCTGTGAGATTTCACCATCCATGTGAGGAGGGAATCTGCGGGAAGGTCCACCATTCAACGACTCATGGCTGTAGTATTTTGAGTTCAAGGAGTGAGCCAAACAATGTAAAGGTGTGCAATTCTTGTTCCATATGCTGACAAGAATATTTTGTATGCCGGTGAAGAAGGCCTCAGGTGATGTCTCATACTCTGGGCACTGATTTTGTAAAACAATGGTCCTCACAGACTCAATTATGGAATCCCATCCCTCATAAACCTCTCCTAGGATGGGTTGGTCTATATCTGCAAATCGGAGCAAGGAAATGACAGGCTCCATGATTTGAATAACTAGATCCACCTTCTCCCACCATATATCATCCAACACTGTGTCCTTCACTTTCTTTGAGGCTACTTGATCCGTCTTTCTCCAAAAAGACCAAAACTCTGAAATAACCATGGACTCAAGAGTGGTCTTGACCTCCCTCAACCTCTTCAACATGATGAATGAAGAGGCATACCATGTATCCACAATCTTCAACAATGATAGATTGTTGTACTCCTTGTAGATAGTGAGGGCATTTGTATGGTTTTGTACGAAGTTGCGGATATGTTGTGCATCCTCAATAATGGCTCCAATCCACAGCACATCAGAAGCAATAGATTTTAGTGCCAAGTTCAATGAATGGACAATGCAAAGTGTCCAAAATATTTGTGGATAGTTTGCTTCCACAATCATGCCAGCAGCCTTGCAAACAGGTGCATTATCTATAATGATTTGCACACAAGAATCGACACCTACATTTTCAATAACTTTAATAAATAACTCACCAATATATTGTGCATCCTTGTACTTTTCAAGTGCATCCACTGATTTCAAGAAAACTGGACCATTCAAAGATGACACTATGAAGTTGATGAGTGGGTGGCGTGCTGGATCTGTCCATCCATTAGAAACAATGCTAACCCTAGATGTTGGTCATGCTGATTTAATAGGCTCAAACATTTTGTCCACCTCTTTCTTTGCCTTTGTCAACAATGTGGTTCTGAGCTTCTCTAACCCAGGAGGCACATACCCTGATGGAGCCCCATGACTAAGAGCTCGACACATCTCAATAAATAGAGGTGACCGTGCAACATTAAGGATATGAAGTTCTGATAGAAAAAAAATGCAATGGTGAGATCAAGCTCTTCCCTCTTATCTTTTTGAAAAATCTTGTCCATTGAACCAACTGTAGTTGCCTTTCTCTTTGCTGATTCTTCCCTACTAAAAGTCTCAAAAGGGAACTCGTTGCTGCTCTTCCTTAAGAATGGAAGGGGGTCATCATTCTTGTTTTTTTTGATTTTGATGTCACATTTGCCTCACCAATATATTGCTCTTTCTCCAATTCTTTCCTTTGTGCCCATTCAATTGTTGTACAACATTTAATGCCACAACCTGGAATACCCAGCAAATGAGCTTTCACACGAAAATATGTGCAAGTGAAATGGCCATTGCAAAAATTGCATTTCCATGAACAATGTCCTCCTCCTCTCTTTTTTCCTGCCCCTCTTTTGTCACATATTTCCACAATGGGTATTTGGGGTCAATAGTTTGTTTTCCCTGCACATTTGAAACTGCTATTGCAGCCCCACTTCCAATGGATGGAATACTTGCAGACCCTGATGAAACAGGGACAGGAGGGGCATTTCCAATGGGGACATTCTTCCCCTTTCTTTGCCCCTGTCTTGCTGCCTTTGATTGAACCATGAACACTGCAAAAAATAAACAAAAATAACCAAATATATAAAACATATGTACATGCAAACACTAACAACAAACTAAATGCAAAATATAAAGGGACAGTGCACTTACCGGATGCTCGAATATATTCGAAAGAACTCCCTTTCTCCTTGCTCACCCTAGCTCCTTGCTCACTTGAGCAAATGAAATAGGTGAGAAAAACCAACAAGAAACACACTTTTATAAAAAAAAATATCGCACTTTTTTGGGATCCGTACAAGGTACGATCGGGATACGCCATACCCTGTACAGATATGGCCGTACTCGGTGAATCGGGTATGAATCCAGCCGAATTGTATCCGATTCGCCGGATTCGGGATTCGGTCACCCTAGAGGACGAATCCGGTTTCTTAGTTTTGAAATTAAGTTTATTTTGAAATTTTGTATTATTATTTTTAATTCAAGATGATTTAAATTAAATTAAATTTATGATATTAAAATTTAATTTTATTATTGTGATTTTAAATTATATATAGAATAAATTAGATAGCCAAATAACTTCAAAAAACATGGAAATTTGACAAAAGCATGCGTACTATTTACTTCTTCAATCATTATTTTCCTTGTACTAGGAGTTGGCTGCACAATTTCCGTTATGGCTTCAAGTTGGTGTGTATTTGTTTCTTCATTCAATTTGTCACAATCAAGTTTGCTGATTGGATCTGGTTTGAAGTTCTTGAATGATTTCCCTTGTTGATATTTGTCACCAAGGTTTGCAACACATTGCATTATGATTTTATTACACAAGCACATGTGAAGCAAACCACCAAGAACCATAATTCTTAAGAGCCTTCTAGGATTAGTCAAGGTTTTGGAAATTGACCATTCCTCGTAGCTTTATTTTTGTTAGGTCCACATTGGTATCTTCATGAGTTATAATATGAGTCAAATATTCCACTTCATAAACTTCAAAGGCAAAGGCACACTTGGAAGGATTTGCATACCATTGTAGCTTTTGCAATAGTTTAGGACCACCTCTCTCTCTCTCTCTCTATCTATATATATATATATATATGTTCTTTCCAAAATTTGTTGTAGAGGAATATATCATCAAAAAATATTTACACAAATTTTCCAAGGGAGGTATGAAAATATAATGTAACAAAGTGTCAAAATGTGTAAGGTTCATTAGTATGGTTAAACAACAATAATAAAAATTGACCTTCATGTGTTCTAAAGGTTGTTTTAGGGATGTCCTATTGTCTCATTTTAATATGATGTTATTTAAAATGGAGATTTAACTTGGTAAAGAAAATTGTGCTTTGCAATTCATCTAATCGTTCATTAGTGATAGTAATAGGAGCAATGACCTATTTTCTTTCTAGTGGAATTAATGACACTCAAGATTGACTTATCTAGATTTATATATGTTTGTTTTACCACTAATACATGTTTGAGGCTAGTTTCAAGATTAGTCAAAAACCCTAATTTCTATACTCTATATTTCTAAAAGTATAGTTAACTAGAAGCTAATTTTTTTTATTAATAGGAAAAATACTAAAGCCACTTATTTAAAGAAGCTAAACATAATAATTGCATGCTTTGAAACCATATATGAACATAACACTCAAAAAGCATAAAAATAAAAAGAAAAACTACTACAGACTTAAAAATGAGATAGAAAAATAAATGAGAAACTTCTTTAAAGGATAAACTTCCCTTCGTAATAGAACAAATGCACGAGATGAGATGATTTATAAAAGTGGGTCTTCTGGTATATATAAGAGATAGAGCACAATTACAATTAAAGGTTCTAGCAAACCATTAAAGGGCATATCTAAGAAAAAGGACAACACTAATATTCTTATTCATGGAATTTTCCTTTGTGCCCTCAAACCTTGCTCATATGGAGGACACAATTGATATCATCTCAACTTTAAACCTTTATAGTTCCTACTACAAATAAGCAATTTGAGATTTCTAGTTTTGTATTTGTATATCACATTCCAAATGTTGCACTTTTCAACCCTCCAAGAATTTTTGGTTGGACTCCATATTCTTTTTTTCACCTCAACTCCCTTCTCCTTTAATGCTTAAAATTTTTGCAATGCAAAAAAATATAACCTCCATCATTTGATAGTTTGACACTTTCCTACAAACACTTCTCTTGATTTTGTAAGGACTTCTCCCAACCGATTAAGGAAATTTCGTGTGCAAGACTACCCTTACTTTACCTTTGCTCATAGCTTTTTCCTTACTTTTAAATTTACTCTTACCCTCTTCATTATCACATTTTTTACTCCAATTTCTTTTACCTTCAGTGTTGTATCAACACTTTCCAATTTATCACCTTTCAACATTTCAACTTGGTTATCATTGTTTTTCTATAATTTTCTCACTTCTGTATTAAATTTTGCATTCTTCTTTTCATGTTTGTATTTCTCTTTCAATTTGTTTTGAATTCTCATCTTTTAAATTTCCAATTATTTTTTTTTCTTTTTCAAATTCTTTGTAAGTACAATTTTAGGACCAATTATGCTGTTTAATAGAGGTATTCAAAATCTTTCTATTTTCTAGACCAATGTCTATGACTTCTACCCTTGAGCTTCATTTATAGACCCATGTAATTCTTTAAAAGTCATGGCAACACCAATTTATTCAAGACTGACTATATTATTGAAATCTCCCATATCTTCCGTAATGTTCTCTAGAGGCTATTCATGTATTTCTTTTAAAGTCATGCAACAAAAACTCCTCGAGGGGTGCTTAAATAATTTTAATTGCCACATCTTCCGCATTGTTCTCTGGGAATTGTACAAGTTTCTTCATTTAGATCTCTTAATGTAAGTTTCAATAGTCTTTGTAAATAGGATCAAGTTGATATAAATCGATATTTTTTTGTAGTGTACCTACGAAACTAAATTTAACCCTCTTCGTTTTTTTGTCACTCCGTAATTTGAAAGAATGGCAAGAACAAACGATAGAGAACAACATCAAACCACTTTGGAGTCCAGGACGTAGCCTTCCTAGACTCAAAGAGGGCTCTCTCTATTTTTATGATTTATGATTTAGCTTGATGATTATAATTCCTGATATTAGGCTAGTTATAGAAATGAGGGTTGTTTGTTTGATTGATTGAGTTGGTTGGATGAGGAGGTCTATAGGGACTATTACATTGGGCTATGGAGTCATAAACACTGAATTGTGCATCAAATTTTCGAGGGCCTTCACAGGGCAAGCTAATTGTGCTAGATGGATCTTACTAGCAATGCGAAATGGGAAAGGAGAAGGAGATTAAGGTTCAACATAAATGCAGAGCAGACTGTCTCTGAATTCTGCATTCAAGTCTCAGAGGAAAACATTAAGATAACAACACAGACAGAATTAAGGTGCTCTCTTAACAAATCTTAATCTATATTTTCTGTTTTGAAATCAGATAAATTGATGCACAACATGGAAAGACAGAGAAAAAACATTAATATAGAGGAAAGAACATCACCATTAACATAGCTCAAAAATCCTGTGAACGACCTCTTATTATTGATGCCGAGATCAAACAGTTACAGAGTTCCAATACTTCTCACAATGCAAGCTTCAGCAGGGTCCAATTTTCCAACCCTTGATAATGAAAATTGTAGCAGTATTTAACTAAAACTAAGTCACTTGCCCTGTCTTACTCGACAACCTTTCACTGATTACACTTTAACAGAGAAATGGACAAGTGTGGCCATGCAAGGCTTGATCAGACATCTTCTAACAACAACACCGCCTCTGGAATTAATTTTGGGCAACTCTTCGTAGATCCAAACACTTCAATGGCTCCTCGGAAGATCAAACAATAAGCTTCGGAGGTGGCTATGATGGTGTCGAAGAGGCAACCAATGAATACTCTGAAATTTGGCTCTTTTTTGTAGAAAAATAATGTAAATAATCTAGCACAGTGCTGGCCACTTCTCATGGATTAGTGTCGGTGCTGGTGTGTTCTATTGCTTTTTCGCTTCTGCCTAAATCGACCTCCCGTGCTGACATGCCTTGTCAAGGCTTATTTCCAACATAAGTCCTTTATGCCGTCATAACATAGCAAGTTTGTTTAAAACACATTTTGGTGCCCGCCTCGACCTTCTTGCCTTGCTTCAACCCTTTTTCAATTAAAACAACAAAAAACTCATTTCCCCGGACCTGAAAATGTTTAAATTGTAGTTCTGAAGCCGCATCGCATCCACTCACTTCGCAGTATTTACAATTTAAGTTGTGAAGAATGTAATCGACAGTGCGATACGAAGTGAGAGGTGACGTGGAGGGAATAGTGGGACCAGAACACAGCCCGCAGATCACACATTTTAACGTTTAGCCATAAGCGAGGTAGGTAAACACTAAATCATGTGAAGTACGAAGCGCAGGGAGAAAGGAGGTGACATGGAGGAGAGGTGGGGCCTGACTGCCGCCTGCAGATCACAAGTCTTAAATTTTATCGGTAAAGATAAACTATAAGGGATGCGAAGTGTGAAGTGCGCGGATGATGGAGTGACGTGGAGGAAGGTGGGACCCGACAGTAGCCTGCAGATCGCAACTCTTAACACTAAAAAACGAAGGTAAACTTTAACAGATATGAAGTGCGATGTGCACTGATTGGATGATGATGTGGCAAGATGGGGCCCACTATGTCAGTGAAGTTATAAAGCAATGAATGTTTCAGCGGTAAGGTATGTTTATGATGTTTTATATGATTTGTCAATGTATTTCAAATGACTGCGGAGTGGGGGGTCAGAGTTGTTGTGGTGGGGCCCGACCACATCGCAAGTTAAAAGAAATACCTTGCAGATGCTTAAACGATAAGTTGTAATGTTTGTGAAATGCGATGGATGGCATGGGGAAGGGGTGACGTGTCAGGGGGACTGGTCCACCTTAATCGCAATTAGGGAGATGGGAAAGAAGAAGGTAAAACAATGATATGGTGGTGAAAAAGGTAAAGTAGAGAAATGAAGCGGAAAGACGGAAAAGGTAAGGTTTTGGTGACTTTCAAGGGAAATGAGGTGAAAAAGGAAGTGTGGCGGGTAGCTGGGTCCCACTCCATCACATATTGCCTTTGGAAGATTATCTCATGAACTTAAAACCCAAGGTTGGTTTTCAGAGGGGTCCTAAGGTGATAAGTGGTGATAGAGAAGGGGATGCGAAATTGCGGAAGGGCGACATGTAGCAGGGATGGTGGTAAGGGATACCACTCATTTCGGAGCCCCCCCATTTTTAAAGTTCGAAAGTTGCAGGGAGTGCGAAATGAAATAAGGATCGTTAGATGAGGAGGGGGTGAGTGGAGATGGAGGAAAGGTGGAGGGTGATGACATTTCTTTGTTGTTCGTAGGAGAATTGTTCACAACTTGCCCGCGTTCACGACTTAACCCGCTTAGGGTGCACGACTCGACCGAAAAATGCATGACTCTCCCCTTATTGTTTTTTCTGCCTTAACTACGTCTTCGCTGCCTTTGTGTTTGCCAACGGTCTAATTCTTTGAAAAACATTTTGAATATTGACATTTATGTAAGATATGAAAAATTTGTAAAGAGGAAGTACACAGTCACCTTGTGATACTATAAATTACAGGGTTCTAACAGTGGCTCTAGCTGGGGATGGAAACTCCTTCACGAGGTGTCAAGAACACCACAGACTAGTGGCCTAATCCATTGAGTTGATCTCACCCTTGTATCTTGATCTGTCAGGCACTTTGTGACTGGAAACTAGCTGATTGTTCCTCTTGACTTTGAATGATAGAAATAGACCAGATGCTTGGCCAGCTAGCTTATTAGCATACTGAGATCTGAACTGAAACTACAACTGTAGTTATCCACTGCAATCCATAATGCTGAACATACTACTGCACCTTGAAAACTTGAATGGTGAGACGAGAACTGTGTTGAAACTAGAGTATGAAACCTACTAATCTGAATATGAAAATCAATATATGCCTAAGATTTGAAGGATGCTCAGAGTGCTGAGCTTATTTTCACACCTCCCTACCCTAACGTATCTTGGAGATGATATATACACTAAGTGAACTCCTTTCTGCAATGCAACCAATCAAGTAAATGACTACATGATTGATTCTTGTTCAGATTTTTGAGTAGGCTGAAAAAACAGAAGGGCCACTGCCACCTTGCCTTTGAACATCAGTGCTCAAACTTTTCCTTAAACTCTGCAACAAACCATTCCTGGCATAATATACTTCTTCTTCAGATGATTCTGAGAAACCAACACAAGGATCTTGGAACAATACCTGGCCCTGAGGATTTAAATAACAGACTTCATCTAGGGCTACTCCTTTTTCCACTTTGTCATGCTCAAGATCCTTCTGAAAGAGAATATCTACATATTCTTCATGGTCATTTGACATGGCATCCTCATTATATACCACTATGCTATCCTCAAGAAAACCTGATATGTCTTGACTGAGTTGGCTGAATTTTGTTGGAAGGCCATCATTATGATGAATAGGAGCACTTTTTGGCAATAGGCCTTCTTGAGAAGGTAGAACAACATCAGTATCAATCTGTACTTTTGTTTCTTCATGAGGAAATGCTTTAATACATAAATCAATAGTAAAACAAATAGACATAATCTCTTCATTACATAAAAATTTAGAGGCTGGCTGCATGCTTAGAATCTGATTGATTTCTTCTTCAGTTAAAGGAGGAGGGAATCTTTGTTTTCTTTGTATTGAACAATAATTGTTTTCTTTCTCCTGTGAAGACTGATCACGAGGATAAATGTCTTCTTTAGCCTCACACAAAAGAGCAGATGAACTATCATTTGTCCCCACAGAGAGATCCTATGGATATTCTTTCATTTCCTGATTGCTTTCATTTTCAATGAACTTCTCTTGGTTATCATGATAGTTAACTTGAGAATGAAATTCATAAATTGCTTCTAAGAGATCCTCAGGATGCCAATTTCCTAGATCTTCATCAATATTTACAAGGTATTGTATGAGATCCTCAGACCGATCACAAAAAATTTCAGCTAATGGTAAATATGGAGAATTTTCTTTATAATGCTCATAAAACACCTTGTGGAAATGTTTTTAAGAAAACAAACTACCAGGGTTCAAACCTTCATACCATTCTCTCACTTTCCCTTCTAATGTTGCCATGAACATCTTCATGAGGCAGTCCTCATGCCATTCGACCTTCAACTTCCATGAATGTATATGAAATTTAAAGAGATGTAACAAAGCATCATCAACATTCTCATCTTGAAAAATAGGAAGATTTATTTTCCAATTTACCTGAGGCATTTTGTGTGGGAATCCAGGGATGTGATCTCTGTTCATTGGAGCATACCTGCGTTGTATTCTTGGATCCATCTTGTCAATCAGTTAGAGAGTGGGGTCATTGTATATTTACAACCAATATGGATTCTTCTACCAGTGGAGTCCTTAGGTCAACTGAAAACTGTGGAGTCGCCAGGTGGATGATTTCAACTTTCTTGTGTCTGGCTGTTGTCCACCATCAACAACCAGATACCAATCTTGGAACATACTTGAATCATACAATATTTTGGCTGGGGTTTTTGAGTTCTGATGAAATATTAAGATTTTTCAATAACTCATCCCCAGTATGGTTGCCATTATGTTGTCACTTCGTAATTTGCAAGATTGGCAAGAACAAACGACAGAGGACAACATCAAACCACTTTGGAGTCCAGGACCTAGCCTTCCTAGATTCAGAGATGGCTCTCTCTGTTTTTATGATTCATGATTTAGCTTGATGATTATAATTGTTGATAGTAGGATACTTATAGAAATGAGGGTTGTTTGTTTGATTGATAGAGTTGTTTGGATGAGGAGGTTTGCAAGGACTATTCCATTGGGCTATGGAGTCATAAATGATGAATTGTGCATTAAATTTTCAAGGGCATTCACAGGGCAAGCTAACTGTGCTAGATGGATCTTACTAGCAATGTGAAATGGGAAAGGAGAAGGAGATTAAGGTTCAACATAAATTCAGAGCAGACCGTCTCTGAATTCTGCATTCAGGTCTCACAGGAAAACATTAAGATAATGACACAAACATAATTAAGGTGCTCTCTTAGCAAATATTAATCTAAATTTTCTGTTTTGAAATCATATAAATCGATGCACAACATGGAAAGACAGAGGAAAAAAATTAATACAGAGGAAAGAACATCACCATTAACATAGCTCAAGAATCCTGTGAACGGTCTCTTATTATTGATGCCCAGCTCAAACAGTTATAGAGTTCCAATACTTCTCACAATGTAAGCTTCAACAGGGTCCAATTTTCCAACCCTTGATAATGAAAATTCTAGGAGTATTTAACTAAAACTAAGTTGGTTGCCCTGTCTTACTTGACAACCTTTCACTAATTACACTTTAACAGAAAAATGGACAAGTGTGGCCATGCAAAGCCTGATCAAACATCTTCTGACAACAACATTTCCTCTGGAATTAATTTTGGGAAACTCTTCGTAGACCCAAACACTTCAATGGCTTCTCGGAAGATCAAACAGTAAGCTTTGGAGGTGGCTTTGATGGTGTCGAAGAGGCAACCAATGGAGGCTCTGACATCTAGCTCTGTTTTGGAGAAAATTGGCATTTAGTAATTAATCTGGTGCAGTGTTGGCCACTTCTCATGGATTGGTGTCGGTGCTGGTGCGTTCTACTGCTTTTTTTCTTCTACACAATAGTTCTTCCTAAATGTCCTTTGCTTGACTCGACCTCCCATGCTGGCACGCCTTGTTGGGGCTTATTTCCAGCATAAGTCCTTTATGCCATCATAACATAACAAGTTTGTTTAAAACACCTTTTGTTGCCCGCCTCAACCTTCTTGCTGTGTTTCAACACTTTTCAAATAAAACAACACAAAAATAATTTTCCTGGACTTGAAAATGTTTAAATTGTAGTTCTCAAGCTGCTTCGCATCCATGCACTTCGCAGTATTTACAATTCAAGTTGTGAATAATGTAATTGGCAGTGCGATGCGAAGTGGGAGGTGACGTGGAGGGAAAAGTGGGACCAGACCGCAACTCGCAGATCACACATTTTAAATTTTAGCCATAAGCGGGGTAGGTAAACACTAAATCCCGCGAAGTGCGGGCAGAAAGGAGGTGACGTGGAGGAGAGGTGGGGCCCGACTTTCGCCCGCAGATTGCAAGTCTTAACTTTTAGCAGCAAAGGTAAACTATAAGGGATGTGAAGTGCGAAGTGCAGGGAGGGCAGAATGACGTGGGGGAATTGTTAGGTAAACATGACTCGGGGTAGAGTCAATGTTGACTAGGGTGATAGTAGTGGTTTTGGGGCGCATGGTTTTGTGCACCCATGGTTTTGGCCCATGGTATTACATGTAATGGAGCCTATAAGAGGCTGGGAATACTTCATTGTAAGGTAGGCCTGGAGGTGAGTGGTGAAGGCTCACTTGGCCGGATTGGCCAAGTTTTTTTGGCCAATGGTTAATGAAATTTCATTGGTTGGGTTTTTCCCCAGATTTGGGGTTTTCCTGGTTAAACATTGTGTTTATGTTTATGTGATTTGTTGCTGGGTTTTGTATGTGTATTATTCTCTCAGTAAATATTATTTATTGCTGCAGTAAATTCCTAACAAATGGTATAAGAGCCATATTTGGCTTCAAAGGGACGCTTTTGCAGCCAAGGGTTTTATTGGCCTGTGAATGGAGAAATCAATGCAGCCTTTTGCAGATCTGGCCATACGGAGCATGGTGTTTCTAGGAAATAGGAAATATCCAATTGATTGATTCCATGGGGAATTCCATGGAGGGTTTCTCAATGGATAAAGAGAACAATGGTGCTGCCACAACTCAGATCTGGCCACTAGTAGTGATAAGAAGTTGGTTCGAGAAATTCAGAGATGAGAGGATGTTTGCACGTGGATTAATTAATTGATGAACCATGTATCTGAAGAGAACTCCTAGAGGACTGGTGGTTACAGAGGCTGGTGACCCATGTAATCTGGTAGATGGGTTCTTTTTATATGGACATTGATTTCATATGTACAAAGAGCAACAATGAAACAAATATATATATATATATATATATATATATATATATAATGGAGTTAATTTTTTACATGTAAATGGGCATACTGCTGTAAGACCTGGTATGGCATGCGTACCCCTAGGTAATCTCTGGTAAAGTCTTGGTTAGACCTAGGTGATAGGGGGGATGTCAAGTTTACAATTACCCTAGGTAAAAATTTGAGGGGGGAAGAGCTAGAGTGAGCGGTGTTGTCTCATTTAGTAGGTTTGGTTGGATTTAGTCAATAATCCCCAAGTCAAGTTTAAGGGGGGAATTGTTAGGTAAACATGACTCGGGGTAGAGTCAATGTTGAATAGGGTGATAGTAGTGGTTTTGGGGCACATGGTTTTGTGCACCCATGGTTTTGGCCCATGGTATTACATGTAATGGAGTCTATAAGAGGCTGGGAATACTTCATTGTAAGGTAGGCCTGGAGGTGAGTGGTGAAGGTTCACTTGGCCAGATTGGCCAGGGTTTTTTGGCCAATGGTTAATGAAATTTCATTGGTTGGGTTTTTCTCCGGATTTGGGGTTTTCCCGGTTAAACATTGTGTTTATGTTTATGTGATTCCTTGGTGGGTTTTGTATGTATATTATTCTCTCAGTAAATATTATTTATTGCTGCAGTAAATTCCTAACAGGAAGGTGGGACCCGACAACAGCCCGCAGATTGTAACTCTTAACAATAAACAACGAAGGTAAAATTTAATGGATGTGAAGTGTGATGTGCGCCTATTGGATGATGATGTGGCAAGATGGGGTACACTGCGTTGGTGAAGTTATAAAGCGACGAATATTTTAGTGGTAAGGTATGTTTATGATGTTTTATATGATATGTCAATGTATTTAAAATGGCTGCGGAGTGGGGGGGGAGGAGCTGCTGTTGTGGGGCCCGACCGCATCACAAGTTAAAAGAAATACATTGTGGGCGCTTAAACGGTAAGTTGTAATGTTTGCGAAATACGATGGATGGTGGGGGGGGGTGACGTGTAGGGGGATTGACCCACCTTAATTGCAATTGGGGAGATGGGAAAGTGGAAGGTAAAACGATGATATGGCAGTGAAAAAGGAAAAGTAGAGAAATGAAGCAGAAAGGCGGAAAAGGTAAGGTTTTGGTGACTTTCAAGGGAAATGAAGTGAAAAAGGAAGTGCGGTGGGTGGCTGGGTCCCAATCCATCGCATATTTCCTTTGGAAGGTTATATCATGAACTTAAAACCCAAGGTTTATTTTCGGAGGGGTCCTAAGGTGATAAGCGGTGATAGAGAAGGGGATGCGAAATTGCGGAAGGGCAACACGTAGCGGGGATGGTGGTAAGGGATACCACTCATTTCGGACCCCCCCACCCCCCATTTTTAAAGTTCAAAAGCTACGAGGAGTGCGAAATGAAGCAAGGACCGTCAGATGAGGAGGGGGTGAGTGGAGATGGAGGAAAGGTGGAGGGTGATGAAATTTCTTTGTTGTTCGTAGGAGACTCATTCATGACTTGACCCATTTAGGGTGCACAACTCGACCCAAACGTGCACGACTCTCCCCTTGCTGTTTTTTCTGCCTTTGTCTTTGCCAATGGTCTAATGCTTTGAAAAATATTTTGAATATTGACATTTATGTAATATATGAAAAATTTGTAAAGAGGAAGTACACATTCACCTTGTGATACTGTAAATTACTGGGTTCTAACACGTTTGACTTTCATCTAGGAAAAAAATGAAAATTCTTAGACAATAGATGAGGGACATCTATGTCTAATATTTAACCCAATGTAGGACCTATCTAATATAATTCCTACTTGTTATGATTCATAATGGTCATAAGGACATTTTGAATCGATTTTTTATACAGTCCGAAGGGAAGTTCTTGCATTTTAAAACTATTCCTAGGAACATATACCTTTTCCCCAGTAATTTTATTAGATGTCTCAATCTTCTCTAGCTTGGGGGTTTTCTTGGATTTAAACATTGCTCCCCTTACACATGGAATTTTTGTTGCTTTGGCAACCAAATCAGGGTTTCAATAAACCCTCTTCCCAAAAGTTATCAATTACATGGCCCAAACATCATAATTAATAATGACATCATCTATCTCCTAAGTTTGAAAATTGAACTATCTAAAAACAAAATCACACACTTATGTTGTTCTCGAGATATATAACATACACATTAGCCAATTATATTTTTATCTATCCATTCATCAACACACCCTTCGAAGTTTTTCAGTGTGAACCTATTATCTTAGGAACTCCTTGTTTCAACTAATTCGATGATAGAGGATGCCCCTATTTCAATTGTTTACGTAGTAAATAATGCCATTGTTTCAACTACATCCATGGTTGGCTTGCTTCAAAGTTGAAACTATGGACAAGAAGCATGTTTACTACAATGTAAAGAATAAAATTCATACTTACAAGTTAAATACTCCAGATCACTTGGAATATGATGATGTCCAATATATATATATATATATATATATAAACACTCAATCCTAAACATGGCTAAGCAAGATATCCAATGTGTATTTGAAATCAAATATAGGTGCGGGACACTAGGCATGCCTACTTTGCCCTAGGCTTGAATTTTTTAGGTTCTTAACTTACATTTTCCTGAATTTTGGAAATTAAGATAATTTAGTTTCAAAGATAGTAGAACGTAGGGGTGAATTCATGGAAAAAGTAAAAAAAGAACATATGATAGAGGTAGACTTTAGATCCATCAGGTTTGGAATATGGTGAACCGATATCTCCTGGAATATATGTTTTCCCACTTTGGGGATAAATTGGCAATTGTAGATTATATTTCTGTCCGGAATTAGGCTGTCCATTGATGCTATGTACTGGTCTCTATGTGGCATTATCACATGTATGTTTTCAGTTTAATGATGCCATATGGTTGATATTATTGTGAATGAGTCTACCCTTCGGTTCTCTCATCTCACAACCATATCTCAATGTCTCGAATATGTATTGCTTATTTCTTATTAATAGACAATGGTTTTTTTCTTTTGAAAAGAATTTATATCCATTTTTAAAAGTTCCTCAACTTGGCCTTGACGGGGGAGTTAAGCAATGATTATGCACATTTTCTTTCATTGTGAAAAAAAATGTTAGAGAGTAGTTTTGAAAGCATATTAGGTGAGTAAAGAGATTAATTAAAGAAATGTAAGATGTGGGCTGTGTACCCAACTTAGAAAATTATAGAATAATGAGGATATTTTTCTTGTATCATGAATTTAGAAAAATTGGCATACATTATTTTTAGGCTTACGAACTTTGCACATTGTGTAAAAAATGGTCAATTTTGGGTGTTTTTTTTGCACAATAACATCTTCTAAGACTCAAATTGAAAATATTAAAACTTAGGAAGGTGCGTTGAAATTTTCAATAAGAAACAGTGAAATCGGAAACTGGAAAGGACAAAAATTACCCACACATTTGTGAGGAAATTCAGTGAGGAATGTAGGTGTCTAATTTATTTTTCCCTTAAATAAATTGGACAATAAATTGTAATTTTATCTCATAACAACTTGTGTCAATTAACTAAATCATGATGACTGAGTTAGCTCAATAAATTCGAGTTGAGGGTCTAAGATGAGGCATGTAGAGTGATCCTAATATTTTGGGGGTCCAGTTGTAGTTAATGCACTAGTGGGGTGCAAGTGTAATCAATTAGCTTAATTAATTGAGTTAAAATCAATTTAACTAGTTCCAACTGAGTGATGAATTAGTGAGAGTTACAGTGAATTAAATTAGATTTAATTCACAAGTAGTGATCCATCAGATAACTGATGTTCCACTATTAATAACTGCATGCATGTCAGTTCTGAGGAAGACCCAGTTGAGACAAAAGTTAAAGGGAACATAAATATTAGTTGTGTTTTTAGAGAATTGTCCGAGTGCAATTATAAAGTCATGATGAAGCCATGATGGATCGCACAATCAAGGAAGGCTGATTTTACTATTTAATAGGGGCCCAATTATTTAGGAATTGCGTCAGCGGGGCAGGTCGAAGGAAGGTTGATAATTGGCTATGTGTTTGTCTAATTTTGCCTTGATCAATGGGAGAGAATTGGAAGAGTGATGGAGAATCTCATGAGAGATTAAGCATTGTATTGTTTCATGATTCCTTGACTTTATATAATATATGATAGCGGGGTTTTGAGCAGTTGGTTTCCGCAAGAACATATTGTGTTGCATGGTTGATTAACTTCTTTCTCTTACTTGCATGTGATTGGGCGATCATGTTTTGTGTTCCACAAATATTGTACAAGGATTCAGTATCTTGTTTTAGTACATCACAAGATCGATTTGACTCCATTGGTATAGAATTTCTATAAATTTCTACACGGTATTAGAGCTTCTATATAATTTCTGCATGGTATCAGAGCAGAAATTTTTTGGGCGGGGAATTTGCAGAGAATATATTAAATTTTTGGTACAAAATTTTCAAAAACAAATAGTATATTTGGATTCCTTGCGAAAAAATACCAAAATTGGAAAAAACAATTGGTTGAATCGGAACATGAGGGAGATATCGTCGATTTAAAATGAACTCTTTTTTTAGAAAATTTGTGACAACAGGACAATTAAAATGCGCACGAGTTGAGAACTTGTATGCACTTGAGGTACCAGATGCATGCAAAGATTTAAGGGGCAAAGCAGTGGTTAGTGACTTGGTGGTTGAGAGTGAGCACAAATTACCTCTCACCATGCAACCTCAGAAGAAGTCTCAGAAAGTTGTGGAGCAACCACAATTGGAGAAAGAAAGAGGAGACCAAGTGGAAAAGCGTCCACTCAAGCAGAGATCTCCAGGATGGGTAAATTTAGAGCTAGATGGGAGGTGGGGTGATGTGAAGATATAATCCCAAGAAGAAATTTGGGCAGGTTCCATTGATGGCGTGTCTCATGGTTTGAACTTGGTTACGAGGATCCCACAGTACAACAGTACCAGGAAGGATCAGTTGGATTGCTCCAATCAGATGTCCGAAAGATAGAAATTAGAGTGAAAAATGTCGGATACTGGAGCGTAGATCAGAGTTGGCAGCAGTGCAGAGGGCAAAGATGCAGATGTCAACAAAAGTGCAGAGAGTCCCGTAGACAGGTGAAGTAGCTAGCAGCAGTCAGAAGATTCTGATGATAGATGCATTATATTGATTCAGTTGTTCGGAGGCTATTCAGTTCTAGGAGTTGCAGGCGCAAACAAAAATAAATAAGTGTTGCATGTAAAACATTCCAAAGGTACCAGATCGGGATAGATTGAATTCCTTTCTTGTTGAGAGGGAGTGTTGAAATTTGCAACAAGAAATAGTGAAATTGGAAACTAGAAAGGAAAAAAATTACCCACACATTGGAGAGGAAATTCAGTGAGGAATTTCAGTTACACACTGGTGAGGAATGTGGGTGTCTAATTTATTTTTTCCTTAAATAAATTGGACAATAAATTGTAATTTCATCTCATAAAAACTTGTATAAGTTAACTAAGTCATGATGACTGAGTTAGCTCAAGACATTAGAGTTGAGGGTCTAAGATGAGGCATGCAGAGTGATCCTAATATTTTTGGGGTCCAGTTGCAATTAATGCACTAGTGGGGTGCAGGTGTAATCACTTAACTCAATTAATTGAGTTAAAATCAGTTTAACTAGTTCTAACTGAGTTATGAATTAGTGAGAGGTTCAGTGAATTAAATTAGATTAAATTCACAAGTAGTGATTAATCAGATAAATGATGGTTCTCTATCAATAGCTGCATGCATGTTAGTTCTGAGAAAGACCCAATTGAGATAGAGGTTAAAGGGAACATAACTATCAGCTATATTTTTAGAGAATTTCCCGAGTGCAATTATAAAGTCACGAGGAATCCATGATGGATTGCACAATCAAGGAAGGCTGATTTTCATATTTAATAGGGGCCTATTTCTTTAGAAATTGCGTGAGCAAGGCAGGTTGAAGGAAGGTTGAGAATTGGCTATGTGTTTGTCCAATTTTTCCTAGATCAACGAGAGACAATTAGCAGAGTGCTAGAGAATCTCATGAAAGATTAAACATTGTATTGTTTCATGATTCCTTGACTTTATACAATATATGATAGCGGGGTTTTGAGCAGTTGCTTTCCCCAAGAACATATTGTGTTGTGTGGTTTATTTACTTCTTTCTCCTACTTGCATGTGGTTGAGCAATTGTGTTTTGTATTCCATAAATATTGTAGAAGGATTCAATATCTTGTTTTAGTACATCACAAGATCGGATTGACTCCATTGGTATAAAATTTCTATAAATTTCTACAAGGTGGAGAATGAAAACCACACATTATTCAATTTGAATAACTCAATTTTTCCATGATGTTCTCTACACTCTGGTTATGGAAATACTTGTGCATGTTCTCTTGATGTAAATCTAGTTTTCTTAATGAAATATATGGTTTTTATTTACTAAAAAAAACTCAAATTTTCCACGAAATAAATATTGGGCATGCATTTTCATGGAGTAAGTCAATTTTATTCAATTTCAACACTCAATATAATAGTTTTTGACTTGGATGATTGTATGCCAACAAATTAGGTGAATTTGAGAATCCCGATATATGGTTTTGCTAGTGATGCAAAAATTGGCAGACAATAGATATTACTTTTTCAAAAGGAAAATTGTACAAAACTTGGCATGTATTTTTACAAGCCCACTCACATAGTTTTGTAGCCTATTTTAATAATGGACTTGGAGTTTTTTAGAAATTAACTCAAATTCTACCTACATGGTATTTTTTTGTAAACATTTGGAATATCAAAAGTAGTAATTTTAACTTGAAAATTTAGGCTAGTTGAAATCCCAATGCCATTGAGCACAAGCATAAAGATGCTTCTAAATGAAGAAATGGTCTTTATCTCTCCTTTTGATTTGAATTTTTGTAGAGTTTGTCATTGTGGGAAACTAGACACCCATGCATAGGCTCTGTGAATATGATGAGTTCAAAGAGAATTTTCCATAACCTAATAAAGTTGAAAATATTGTCGTTGAAGCATTTGATGTAATTTTTTTGTCACAAAAAAACTGTGTAAATTATCACTTAAATTAATGTATTCACAAGTTTTGTTGTTTGTTTTGAGTATACAAGGATAAGCAAGATATCCTTTATGAATTTGAAATTCATATGTATGGAAGACTTACAGGTACTTATAGTTCAATTCTTAAGACTCAGGTTCGCTTACTTTGCCCTACACTTATTTTTTAAACCATTGACATGCATTTTCCTGAATTGTGGAAATAAGGACAATCTTTCTTCAAGTAGAATATAATGCATGAATGGATTCATCACACAACATCAACATGACTTATAAATAATTGAATGTATAATTTAGATAAACTTTTAAAACATGATTTGGATGCCCAACTTTCCAACCTTGGTAGGTATTTATGTGATATTGTGTGCATTTTATTTCAATGGGAAAAATAGTGTCATAAGTAGTTTTGAAGGAAAATTATGTGCATTTAGAGATGCATTGAATTTGGATAAGGGATAGTCTATGTGCCCAACATAAAAAAATTACACAACAAGAAGGATATTTTTGCTTATATCATGCATGTGAAAGATTTAAATGCATTTTTATTTAGATTCATAGGCTTTGTAGATTAAGTAAAAAGTGGACAAATTTTGAGCATTTTGCACAATAACAACTTGCACGACTCAAATTAAAAATACTGAAATGCAGGAAGGCGGAGAATGAAAAAATACACATTCTAATTTGAATAACTCAATTTGGCCAAGAAATAAACCTCGGGTGTATATTTAAGTGAAGCAAGGTATTTTTCTTCAATTTTAGTGAAAAATACAAAATATGTTAACTTGACGTATTATACGCTAGAAAAATGGGGCAAATTGGGGAACACATAAATCTATAAACACTACATATGAATTTTTCAAAAAGACACTTGTACAAAACTTGACATGCATTTTTCTAAGCCCCTTCACACAATTTTGTAGCCTATTTTAACAATTGACTTCTAAATTTTGAGAAACTAATACAAATTTTACATCCTTGATAATTTTTTCTAAACACTAGGAATATTAGGGATTGTAATTTGAATTTGAAAATTCATATTATTTGAAAGCCCAAAATCCAATGAGCACTCTCCTTTTGCTTTCATTTTTTTGTAGAATTTATTGTTGTGGGATCTAGAAGCCTATGCATGAGCTTTGTAAATTTAATGAGGCCAAAGAACATTGGCTATAAAATCAAAATTAAGTTGATGATTTGTAACTTGCCATGGATATTCTAGCTGAGCAATTCATCATAATAGATTCTTGAAAATAAGAAAATACTAAGAGGGGGGTGAACCAGTATTTTAAGGCCTTTTGAATGATTTCAACTATTCTTAACAATGAGCATAATTATTTAATTAACCGACATTTAACTCTATGAAATCAATGCACAAATATACAATTAAAATCACACACATAAACAACAAGCAAATTTAGACAACATGTTTACATGGAAACTCCTAAAGGGAGAAAATCACAAAAGCACCAACTTATTTTTACATCCATTTTTGTAGGCACAAACCTAGAGGGGGCTCCAATCTCTCTTTTATTTTGGAAGCTAAAAATTGCTGGAAGCACCAACTCCATTTTCTCATAGACTCCAACATGTTTTTTTCAGGCCATGTTTGAAGGAGACACCAATCCCCTGATAAATTGAGTCAAAAATTTATTTCCACTGGATTACTTGGTATTCTCTGTTGTACCTTTCATGTGTTTAACATTGTACTTTCCTCAATGCGCCTCTTTCATCTTTAGTTGTTTATTCCAAATTTCTTAAGCAATTTGTCTCTAGGCCTTTAACATTTAGCAAATTAAATCGACAATTCTTTCTCTTTCTCTCTACGTCTTTGTCACTAACCAAATCTAAAATACGATCCGGGTCTTAAAAAAATTACCTATTACAACTTTGAAATTTCAATATATATGAAATTTCATGCAACTGTTTAGTATGCGTGTATTCTCAAGCAACAAGGATTAAAGATATTTGGTTTCAGTCTTTCATGCTTTAAGTGGTCCACTCGTTTCAAATTCTATCAGAATCGAAATGCCAATCATCAACAATTTATTATTATTATTATTTTTAATTTTAAATTAATTTGGAGCATAATTTCAGAAATAAACTTGGATGCTGAAAGGTCTGATAGCTTGGTTTTTCTCAGGAAATTATTAGTTTTTCACCTGTTGTAAAAACATTAAAAAAATTTGTGTTTATACCAGAGAATGGGGCATTCAAGAGTTCAGAGGCCTTTAACAAGCTTAAAGTCCCATACAATAATTGAGTCCTGAAGAAGAGGGGTCCATAAAGGAGTTCGAGGTATTTCTTTAAGAGGGGCCCGATAAAGGAAAAGTGTCAAACAAAAATTGAGGGCTTGAATAACTTAGTCATTCAATATTTCAGGACTTGTTTTGATTAATAAAGTTAATATAGGTGGAACACTTGAACAAGAGATCAACCCGAATAGACTTTGTTTTTTTGTGTCAGTTTTAAACTTAAGAGTTTTTCTTTCACACCATTTTTTTAGTTTTGAATAAGAAGTTTGTACCCTTTGAAATTCTTTTAGAATTAACTTTTTATATGGAATTTTGAATCCATTAACATTGAACTGCTTGGAAATCCATTAACCATTTGGAGTTTTCAAATTTTTTTAGTGCCATACATTGTTGGAAAGGTATTTTTTTTCCCATATTTATATGATCACTTTTCAAGATCTTATGAACTAGGTCATTGATGTATCTCTCCCTTTCCAATGTCTCTCCTTCAATGTTTTCTAATTCTCCCCCTTTGACATCAGTGGAAAATGGTTTGGTCTAATCATTCTTCCCATGGGGAAGTAAGCTGGTGATGATTGCTATATATAAAAAATACTTCTTCCAATTGATCATGAATTGTCTCTCTGGGTTGTTCATCCATATTTTTGATATTATTTGGCTAGTCATTCTCTATTTTTTAATACACCCATTTTCTAATATATGAGCCACAAGAATCATTGTTGCTTTTCATGTGACTGTAAAAAATACCCCTATGATTATCTTTGACTTTTTCAATAATTCAAGCATCTTTAGATGCTCTTTTGAAGTAAAAATAAGGAAGAGAAGAATAATATACTACTCCCAACTTTTGTCCTAGATATTCCAAGGGATTCCTTGCCAAAGGCTTGGTGAAGATATCAACTATTAAATTGTTCTTTAGTTAATATGCATTCCAACTTTACAATCTGATCAACTACCAGTTCTCTGAGAAAGTGGTACTTGATGGGAATAAGCTTGGTTTTAGAATGAAGAATATTATTCTTTGATATGCTTATTTCACTTGTATTATCACATTTAATAGGAATAAGTTCAACACTTGTTACCTTTATGTCTTTAAAATTCTACTTCATCCATAGTACTGCGGTGAAACATGTTGTAGATGCTATGTATTCAACTTCATCAATATATAATGAAACTGAATTTTTCTTCTTAGTCAACCATGCCACCAATGTTTCTCCTATAAATAATGCACCGCCACTTGTACTTTTTCTATAATCTATGCGACTGGCCCATTATGCATTGTGTATATTGTCAGAAAGAATTTTTTCCTCTTGGATACCACAGTCCATAGTCCATTGTGCCTTTTAGATATATGGAATCCTTTTTGTTGGTAAGAGATGGCTTTTCTTTTGTGCTAATTGATATCTTACTACTAATCCAATAGCTAGCATTATGTCTGGTCTTGATGATTTTATATACAACTAGTTTCCGTCATAGACCTATACAAGTTTTGATTAAATTTTGGTGATTCATAATCCATGCTTATCTTACATCCAATGACCATGGGAGTGTTGACATGTGAACATTCCTCCATTCTGAATTTTTTAAATAATTATTTTTAATATTTTTCTTGGGAGATGAACATGCATTTTGAATTTTGTATGATTTGTAAACCAAGAAAGAAAGAGAGTTCTCCAATCATAGGCATTTCAAACTCATATTTGATTTTATTAGTAAACCCTTGGATTAGTGAGTTTTTATTGCTTCCAAATTTTTTATTTTCAACATAAACAACTATAATCAAGATATTTTCATCATTAGATTTCATGTATAAATTACTGTTAGTTGTCCCTCTTTTGAAACCTTGATTTTGTAGATATTTGTCGAGTCGAGAGTACCATTCTTGTGGTAATTTCTTGATACCTTAAAGTTCCTTTTTCAACTTACATACCTCATCAATAATTTTAGATAATTGGAAGACTACTGACTATTCTATATATACCTCTTCTTCAAGTTCTCCATCAAGGAAATAATATTTTAGATCCATTTGATATACTTTGAAGTATTTATGACAAGAAAATGCAAGAAACATTCTAAAAGCTTCTAGTCTTGCCACTAGAGAAAAAGTTTCTTCAAAGTATAATCCCTTTACCTGTGCATAACCTTTGCATACTAATCTTGCTTTATTTATGATAATATGTTAATGTTCGTTTAGTTTTTTTCTTGAAAACCCATTTTATACCTACGATATTTTTGTTTGATGGTATTTGAGTCAATTCACATGTCTTATTCTTTTCTAGTTGGCCCAATTACTCATTCATAACATCTATCCAATTTTCATCTTTTCTTGCTTCAAAATTTCTTTTGGGTTTATCCATGGACAACATAACAATCTGTGCTTGATTTGAAGTGTCAACTAGTTTTCTTATTGTTTGGAACTATACATGGTTGTTACTAATAATATGAATTTCAAGATGATTCTTTTCTACATACCTCGAAGGTGACTTCAAATGAGTGTCTTCTATCTCCAAACCTTCTCCATTTATTGATTTTTCAAGGTGTTCTTCTTCCTCTTCATTGATTGTCTGATTGGATGGATTAATAAAACATGTTTGTTTGCTCTTGAAAGGTAGTTCCTCATCAAATTTAACATCAATATAGTCAACTATTATGTGAAATTTTTATTGTAGCATCTATTCCCTTTTCTTTTTTTTGAATACCCTAAGAAAATTCCTTCATCTCCTCTAGCATCAAACTTACCCAGTTTTTCATCATTTTTATTGATGTAACATTTCCTGCCAAACACTTTAAAGTGTTTTATTGATGCTCGTTTTCAGTGCCATAATTTGTAGGGTGTCTTAGCACTGTTAGGCCTAAGATGTGATTTGTTTAGAAAATGGTCTATTGTGTGTGTGGCTTCTACCCAATAAGTATGTGGTATATTTGCTTCATCCATCATATCCCTAACCATTTGTTGCACTGATCTGTTATGCCTTTCAACTACTCCATTTCTCTAGTGGTTATCTACAATTGAGTATTGTATTTTTATTCTATTTTCTTCACAAAAATATTCAAATTCATTTGAGGTAAATTATCCATGTCGTTCTGACTGAATACATTTTATCCTACAACCTGTTTGATTCTCTACCAACACTTTTGAAAATTTTAAATTTCTTGAATGTTTCTGATTTCTCTCTTAGGAAATCTACCTATATTAGTCTAGTATAATTTTTAACGATTTACATAAAATAACACTCACCTCCAGGTGCCTCTATTCTTGAAGTTTTGCACATATTCACATGTACCAATTGAAGCAACTTGCTAGTGGATAAGTGTTCTTTTACTTTGAATGATACTTGAGCTTGCATACCCATTTGGCATGATTTACAAATAGGGTTATTTTTCTTTGTGGCTTTATAACTTTCTTAGCTTTATGATATGGTAAAAATTCAGATTCCATGGTCTTCTATACCACAACCAACATTCATCTAGTTTTCCTAATTGACATTCCTCATTTTCTTCCATGAGAAAATATACATTATTTGAGGTTCAGACTGCCTTAGCCATTACTTTTCCTATGGTAGCTTAATTTATTTTACAATATTGAGTCCGGAAAGTGACATAATACCCTCTCTTACACATTTGGATTATGCTCAACATGTTGTGTTTAAGTCCTAAAATCAGAATATCTTGTGCTTTTCCTTTACCATTATTTAATCTTATTGTTCCTTTTCCCATTATCTTGCTTGAAGAGTCATTGCAAAATGTAAAATTCCCTAATTTGTTTTGATTAATTGATAAAAACTTAACTTTTTCACCAGTGATATGCTTGGATCAACCACTCTCTACATGCCAGTAACTGTTTTTATTTTGAGCATATAGGAAAAGGCCACATTTTCCCTTCTCTTCCTCTTTTTCCGTAATTTGGGTTCTCGAATTATTTGTTTACCTTGAGATGATGGTCTGCAATTTCCGATTTTACATTCATTTGCTTTATGTCCATAGTTATGAAAATTTAAGCATTCAATGACATCAAATAGGGGCGCAAATGGATTGATGTTCTTGCTCTTATTTCTACTTGAATTTACAAATATGTCATTTTCATTACTTCTTTGATTTTTTACTTGATTTCTTCTAATATATGCTCGACAATTCACATCCTTGTGACAAAAATTCTTGCATAAATAACAATAACCATATAACAAATTTTTGTCCTTGGGATTAGATGGTCCATATGAGTATGATATCCAGGGCATTTGATAATTTTTTCTTTGAAGAAAGTAGGGCTTCTGATACTTTTTTTCCTTATTATATAACTTTATTATTAGTTGTTGAGTGTTGTTGTTGCTTTGCTGCTGTTGAGTTGTATTTTTCCTTGCTCCTGCTGAGATGTATTCTTTCCTTATTACTATTGAGTTGTATTTTTTCCTTACTACTGTTGAGTGATGTTATCAATTTTATTTTATTTTAGTTGTTGGTTGTTGTCATTACTTTGGGTTGTATTATCATTACTCTTTGTGAGTGGTTTGATGAAAATGATAGGATTTTTATCCTCAAATTTCTTCTTGGTAGTTTCTCCTTCATAACCTAGACCAATCTTGATAAGAGTATATCTTTGAGCATCAAGAATTTCATCCAAAGAGGGAATAGGACCCCTATTGTCATCAAAACTTTATGCAAGCTCTTTCTAGGGTTCCTTAATATGTGGACTGTATTAAGAGAAGTGACCCAGGTTGGATTGGACTTAGATTTAAGTTTCCTCTTATTTGGCTTCTGACATATCAATATCGAAATTCATATCATTTTACTAACAAACTTTCGGAAATGGAGCTGGTCCTTTCCGTAGGTTACAATGATAGAGCAAAGAATACTGCAAAATCCTAAAATATTTCATAAATTACTCTCAACATGTTAGGAACTAGTCACAAGGGTTTGCACGAGGCGATGCAAATGCTTAGGGTAGGGAGAGATGTTGGGTCATGGAATTGTTACCTTTTTATATTTACTATCTTACTCCTTTTTCTTCCTTTTTGACCAATGAGGCCAAATTTCACCACTATAACAACTATGATTCACCTAAGTATGCACTTTTATATATGTCACCTTCTTAGTCTAACTCTGCTTATAAATTGGCATAGGAATTACTGTCTTAGGTGTTTTTTATTATAAAAATGACATATGGGATGTTTCAGGTTTAAGTGGTTTGTTGATGTTGCTATTACATGATTTCACTTTCAGTTTACCTTATCAATATAGGACAAAGACTCTGAGAAATGTTATTGATTCACGAACAATTTTCCTTGGGCATGATGTCCTTCCTTAATTAGTCACATGTAATGAATATAGGAGCACATTGAATCAAAGCTAATTAAGCCACTGAGAGATATTCATGGAGCATATAGATCACTTAGTTAATATTTTCTACAAAGTCATTGTAATTAATGGAAATGGTTGCAACTTTACCTCAACCATGGAAACTATTGTATGAATTTCAAAAATGTATTATTATTTTAAGATCACATGAGAATCGAAAGATTCTTGTGATGATATTATTGTTGTATTAAAAAAATATAAAGAATAGAGTTTTCTTCCCGCGGGGCTAGTGAAGAGAATTAGATATAGGATTGGAAAGAAGGGGAAAGAACCAAGCACGATAATCGTGATGTTTTATTAATTCAAATTTCAACCTTGTGGCATTATACCTTTCTCTAAGTAGTCTGCATGATATTTAGTGCACCATCCCCTACTGAGGAGGAAGGCCCTTCTTCTTAGCATGGATCATTAGTTAAGTAGAATACAATAATTATTTGTATTAATTATTTTGAGTCATATGATTGTTCTTACTGTCAATTTTATTTGTGAATTATTGATTGCATAAATATTTTGAATGGTGTGACAATATAAGTCATGGACTGACCCCTCTTATCAGTGTAGAAACGAGTTATTTACTTTTATGTTACAAATTGGATAAGGATTTCACTTTTTTTGAATGTGTGTGTTCAACATTTGATTAAGTGATCAAAGGGTTTGTAGGAATGTTGTTTTAGAATTTACCAGAGAAATAATAAAGAATTACCAAGAGGAATAAACATAAAAATAGCTAGCAATAAATCATAAAAATAAATAGAGATGTTTATCTGGGAAAACCCCAAATCCGGGGCAAAACCCAACCAATGAAATTTCATTAAGAATTGGCCAAAACCCTGGCCAATCCAACCAATTGAGCCTTCACCACTCACCTCCACGCCTACGTTACAATGGAGTCTTCCCAGCCTTTTATAGGCTCCATTACATGCAATACCAAGGGCTGAAAACCATGGGTGCACAATACCATGTGCCCCAAAACCACTACTATTTACCCTAGTCAACATTGAATCTATCTCGATTCAATTTTACCTAACAATTCCCCCCTTCAACTTGACTTGGGGTTTATTGACTAAATTCAGCCAAAAATGCTAAGTGAGACAACCCCGCTCACTCTAGCCCTTCCCCCCCTAAATTTTTTTACTAAGGGTAATTGTTAACTTGACATCCCCCTATCACCTAGGTCTAACCCAAAATTTACCAGTGATTACCCAGGGATACGCATGCCATACCAGGTCTTACAGCAGTATGCCCATTTACATGCAAAAATTAACTCCATTGTAATAATTTTTTTTTGTTTCATTATTGCTGTGTTTGTACATATGACATCAATGTATATATAAAAATAACCCATCTACCAGATTAAATGGGTCACCAGCCTCTATAATCACCAATCCTCTAGGAATTCTCTTCAGATACATGGTTCATCAATTAATTAATCCACATGTACATATCTTCTCTCATTTTGACAGACTTTGCTCTCCTAGTGCAACGAAATTCGATGGCTTCGATTTTCAAAATGTGATGACTTCATCTTTGTCAGATTACCGTTAGCATATGTTTGCTGGGATCCAACTGTAAAACAATGTAAGACTCCTGCTAGAAAATCATCGTCATTGTCATCGACAATGATGTCCAACTGTTTTCTGCACAACGCTTAGATCTCAACTTCGCCAACAATGCCTTATCGTAGCACTCCACATGCTCATGGTGCTTCATGGCTCTTGCCATAACATGTTGAATTCCACCCACAACGAATAACATAATTACTCCTTGATCTGGGTCAAAAAGTCTTCGTCTATCACTACGAGCGACCTCTGCCACCACTATTAGATCCTTCAAAACATCGTAAACCTTTACAATGTGTTAGCTACCAATTCCACACATTCTTGTAACAATTCACTTTCCTTAATCAAACTCAGACAACGTATGAAACCTACTACACTGCTGACAGAAGTGTTGCTCGATCCCGTTGATGATGACCTTAGGGAACTTGGAGTGGAGTTCACAGATCTTGTGGTGGTGGTGGTAGTCCTTGGTGGTAGTGGCTTCCATCTCGCTTCCCTCCACCTGAGACCACATCACCATATGTGTTCCCTGCATCGCTGTACCGCAAAATACTGCTTCTTAGCAACTGGAAAGCAAGAATATGGTGAGGGGACTGCTGTCGGAATTTCCTTCACCACCTCAAAATAGGTCCGTTTTCCCATCTTCAAAATCAATTTTTCACCAATGCTTTATGCTATGTTATGGCAAAAAAAAATCGCGTGGTTTCGCATCTCCAAAAGGATTAACCTTAGCACGAGCCTGAGGGGGTGGAATATCACTGAGAGGAATTTTCATCCAACTCAAGTGGGCGCTGTTGGGATGACTGGAAGTTCTGCTCTCAATCTCAGAGTCCACTTTCTTCCAATCCTCACCCATTTTAGTCAAAACCTCATGCCAGGGAAAGCATTTCCAAATGGATTTGGATTCAACGTCGTCTTTAGTGCATCGACCTCTGTAATGATAAAATTCGAGGCCTTCACCTCTCCTACCACCCAATCGCTTAGTGTTCATAGACCCAAACGATCAATATTTGTGTTCACCCAAATCGAGCTTCTTCGTGACGACCCAATTGTCGACATCATCTACTCTGGGCCCATGCTCACTGGAACCGTATCTGGACACCTATCCACCCGTGCCATAACCAGATTCACATTGAAATCCTTTGATACCGTCTGCCCCAACCACTATACAACCTCTCACAAGTTGCTTCTTGCTGCTCCATACCATACATAACGGAGGTATAACAATAACGGTAGGTTTTCACTTTCCCAAGAACACCGCCCTACTTCTCTCAACGATTTGATATTATCCACACCAAAATAAAATAAAAATACAACCCTACGGGGGTTTGGCTGCAACATGATTCACAATATATGGCTTCTTTTGACCCATATCTCTAGATCTTCAAGCAAAATCAATTATCTCTCTATCTATCTATCAGGCCAATAAAAACCTTGTCAACAAATGCGTCCCTATGAATTTAACATTTGGCTTTGATACTAGTTGTTAGAATTTACTAGAGAAATAATAAAGAATTACCGAGAGGAATAAACATAAAAATAACCAGCAATAAATCATAAACATAAACATAGATGTTTATCCGGGAAAACCCCAAATCCGGGGTAAAACCCAACCAATGAAATTTCACTAAGCATTGGCCAAAATCCTGGCCAATCCGACCAAGTGAGCCTTCACAGCTCACCTCTAGGCCTACATTACAATTAAATCTTTCCAGCCTTTTATAGACTCTATTACATGCAATAACATGGGCTTAAAAGCATGGGTGCACAATACCATGTGCCCCAAAATCACTACTATTTACCCTAGTCAACATTGACTCTATCCCGAGTCAAGTTTACCTAAAATGTTGTTTATGAATGAAATTGGTTGTGTAACAAAATAATTTATTCTACAATTGCGTGACTCTTTTATGACTGCATTGAAGAGTGTAACAACTTGAATGTTTGCTAAGAGTGAGTTTACAACGACCTTGGTTTGAGATTCATTATGCTAGAAATAATTTCCCTTGCATAGACTTTGCGTGACAACCTTGTAAAATTAAGCCTACTCGGATTGAAAATTAATGTGAAAGTGGAACAATTGTTTCACTTGAAAGTTTCCTTTTGTTTATTGCTCTTTTTCTTAAGCCTATCAATTTACTCTAAAGCACAAATTATTTCTCCTTCTAAAGAAAATTCACCCTCTTCTTATTCACTTAGCTCACATTCATTATGTTCTTCATTTTGAGATTCTAAGGCCATGAGCATAAATTCATTGATCCCTTCTTCATCCAAAGGTGCAATTGTGTCTTCAAAGGATATAATATCTTCTTGAGTATAAAATATTTTCTCATTCTTCACTCTCCTATATTTATTATTTTGTTTAATTTTTGAAAATTTTCTCTTCCCTTCTGAATGGACATTTTGAAGCACAATTGCCTACTCTTCCACAATTAAAGCATTTGGAAGGAAGTTTACCTTTGTACTAACCAATTCCTTTCTTCAATATTCTTACAAATTTGGATTCTTCTTCATTTGAGCTTGGACTTGAACATTATTATACTTCTATGGATTTCTTGTTTGCTTTAAATGTTGTTTCTCTTATTGTAGACTTTCTTTTGTGATTAGAATTTCTTATGTTGTTAGTGACATAAGCAATTGATCGATTGTTAGAGTTTCAATGTTAGAAATTTCTTCAATAGATAATAATTTAGGATTAAACTTGGTAGGAAGAGACCTCAACACTTTTTGAACTATTGTGGATCCCTTTATGATTTCATAAATAGCCCTCATAAAATTTACTATTTGATCAACTCGAAGAAAAATATTTTCTATATCTTCATCATCATTCATTTTCAACAACTCAAACTACATTCCGTAAGCTTTTAATTTAGCCATTTTCACTTTACCATCAACCTTCATGCATGCTCCGTAAATTATCCCACAATTCCTTTTTCTTCTTATAATGCTTTACTTCTACAAATTTTGTTTCAGCTAAAGCACTAAGGATAACATTCATTGTTTTGACATTGAAATAAAATTCAATTTTATCATCTTTGTCAACAATGATGGGTGTTTTTTCATAACCATCCTCTATTACACCCAAACGTCTAAACCAAGGGACATTCGATATGTCCTCATTATGATTTTCCAAAAGATATAGTTAGTTCCATTAAACAAAAGAGATTTTTTTGTAGAATATCCTTCTTGACTAGCCATATTTATGGATTAGATCTTCCTTTCAGCTGTTAAGATGATGCTAAAGAAATTGGATCTGATACTAGTAGTAAAAAAATAAGAAAATACTAAGAGGGGGGTGAACTAATGTTTTAAGGCCTTTTAAACAATTTTAACTATTGAAGGATCATGAGTCATAGATGAATCCATATGAGACAATTTAAATCGACGTGTTGAGTCACAATCAAGACCCTCATCAAGATAAGAGGTCGAGAGAAGGAAAAGTAAAAGGATAAATAAGTACATAATCAAGCAAAAGAGAAATATAATGAAGATGGATAGAAGGGTCAGATGTACAACAAATTAATAAAAAGAAAGTAAAAAATAAATAAAATAAAAACAAAGAGAAAAAAAATAGGGCACAACAAAATAAAATAATAGAAAGAAATCTAAGAAAAATAACTAGTTATTTTTAACAATATGCACAATTAGAAGCATGATTATTTAATTAACCAACATTTAACTCTATGAAATCAATGCATGTTAGGTCCCTATATTGCTAGTATGGTCCCTTATTGTTGTTAGTGTAACCCCCTTATTGTTATTATTGTACCCTTGTAAACCCCATATTGTTATTATTGTGCCCTTAAATTATCATTGTTAGGTCGGCTAGGATTTCATTGTGGCCCACTAGGATTACATTGTGGCCCCATGGACTCCTATATATAGAAAGGAGGTTTTGTAATTTGTATCATCCAAGAATTTTTCATTCATGTAATGTATTAGAGATTTCCTCCTCGAAGTGGCTTATTTCTAAGGCATTGATATCTCTTTTCTTCTATTTTTGGAGCTGGTTTCACAACATTTGGTATTATAGCTTTGGGATTCTAGGGTTTCACTGCTCCAAATAGGTCATCATGGAATTTTTGCTATAAATTTTTTTCTATGAAGGTTTAGAAGCTGAAATTTTTAGAGTGCGAAGCCAAAATCTTGAGGAACATTGTCGCAAAATTTTAGAGCTTCGTTTGCAATATTTTAGAATATAGGATTTGTGGAAGGTAGGTAATTTTGCAGGCTCCTGAATTTAACCTAAATAGGTCATCGTGGAATTTTCACTATAAATTTATTTTTACGAAGGCTCAGAAGCTGAAATTTTTAGAGTGCGAAGCCGAAATCCTGTGGAACCTCATCGAAAAATTTCATATCTTGGTTCGCAATATTGGCGGAGATATGATCTGTGGAAGTTAGGGCTTTTTTAGGCTTCTGAATTTCACCTCAAAGAGGTGATCATGGGAAAAGCTTCATAACTATCTCTCTGAGCATCGGATTGGAATGCTGTAAAAATTGTCGGCAAGTACACAGATTGCAGTTTTCTATCTATCAAGTTCAGAGCCAAAGGAGAAAATAGTGACACGTGGAAAGTCGTACAAGTTCGCTCTACTGAACCAATCCATAATTGGGTCATTGTGGGAAATTGGACATAAATTTGTCTTGAAGAATCCAAATCAGATTAGACCAATGGAATTTGAAATAAGCTTCAGAGGGCTACTAGGGGGCTGAATTTTAGATATTGAGGATCTGAAATTATAGAGATAATTCAATTTCAATATCGAGCTCCTCAAAAGCAAGTAAAAGGTGTGTGTGTGTGTGTGTTTTTTTTTCTTTTTCGAATTGCATAAGTCTTGTTTTAAGAATCAAGTTGAATTGATTCCAAGGGAATATTGTAGAATAGATATCATTTTTGGATTCTAAAATGGCCCCTAAAAAGAATTCAACACCCATTAAGCTTTTAGAAGGCTCTACTATGACTCATGAAGACAAAGAATGGCAACATGACATATCAAAATTACAAGAGAAAGTGCAACAAATTTTTCTCTCGCAAAGAGCAACAAAAAATATCATGGAAGTTTTGAAGAAAGGCATGGAAACTAAGATGGATGGTTTTAAGAAATGCATGGAATATAAGATGGATGGTTTGAAGAATGGCATGGATGGCATGGAAGCTGGCATGGAATCTAAGATTGATGACATGGAAGCTAAGATCGATGAAAAAATGGAAAACATGAAGAAGGATTTAAAAGCAGACATGGAAGGTTTGACAAAGTTGATACAAGAAATGTTTCCTAATGGTGAAAATATAGTAGATGAAACTCATGATGAGAACAAAATAAATGTTAATCATGATTTCATAAACTCTAATGTTGGAAAGAAGAACCGCCATATTCCAAGGATGGATATGAGGAAATTTGATGGAAAGGATCCTGTAACATGGATACTACATATGGAGAAATATTTTGATCTCAATAATGTGGAAAACACACAAAAGGTATGGACCGCAACTTTAAATTTAGAAAAAAATACATTTGTATGGTATCGATGGCTTTGCTCCCGTAATTTTTTTTTCACTTGGTCAATTTTTACGGAGGAAATGATAGCACATTATGAGGATACAAAGAGAAACACCTTCTTTAGCCCATTGATAAATCTCAAACAAAAGTGTCCAGTGGGGGAGCACATTGAGGACTTCCAAAAATTGAATATAAGGGTAACTGATATTCTAGAGGAACACAAGATTGATCTCTTCATAGGTACTTTAAAGGATAACATCCAACATGAAGTTCGTGTTTTGGAACCTGATTCATTGGAGAAGGCATTCAGGTTGGCAAGAAAAATAGAATGTAAAATTATGGCGACAAGGAAGCCTACCACTCACTTCTATAAAGAGGGAAGTGTTGCTACTCCTAGATTTCCACAACCTACAAGGTTGACACCACAACAATTGGAAGAAAAAAGAGAAAAAGGGCTTTGCTACAGTTGTGATAGAAAATACACTAAAGGTCATAAGTGTGCTGAGAAGAAATTATTTTACATAGATTGTGAAGAGGAAGAAGAAAATGAACAAGAAGAGGATATACACCAGCAACCAACCCTAGAAGAGGAAGAAATGAATCCGACCATATCGTGTAATGCACTGGCAGGAATTACCACTCCTCAAACTCTCAAGATAGAAGGACAAATCTAGAAGAAAAAGGTAATAGTGTTGATTGATTCAGGTAGCACCCATAATTTTATTCATTGTAAGGTAGCCAAGGAATTAAATTGTTTCCTATACCCAGCACCAGAATGTCAAGTGATGGTTGCAAATGGAGGAACTATAAATTTCTCTGGAAAATGCCATAATGTAAAGCTAACCATGGGGGAATATGTGTTGAATAGTCCAATGCTTTCCATTCCTATGGGAGGTGCTGATGTTGTACTAGGAGTACAATGGTTACAATCTTTGGGGACGGTAGCTTTTAATTTTCAAGAACTTTTCTTGAATTTTTTTTCAGAAGGAAAGGAATTTGAATTACGAGGTATTGCAGGGAAGCCAGGAAGGATAATAAGCTCTAATGTCATGACAAAGCTTCTAAAGAAAGAACAACGAGGCGTAATTGCACAATTATGCTCACTAGAAGTTCCAACATCAGAATCATCTATTTCTTCATATCTTGAAAAAGTCTTGGACAATCATTCCAAGGTGTTTGAAACTCCCAAAGGACTCCCACCTATTCGTGATCATGATCATGCTATTCATTTGATTCCTGGAAGTGTTCCTCCAAACATCAGGCCTTATAGATATCCTTATGTCCAAAAGAGCGAAATTGAACATATGATTGCAGAAATGTTAGAGGCGGGTATAATTCAACCTAGTCAAAGTTCTTTCTCTGCTCCTGTAGTATTGGTACACAAGAAGGATAGATCATGGCACATGTGTTCAGATTATAGGGAGCTCAATAAGTTCACCATTAAATATAAATTTCCCATTCTTGTGATTGATGAATTATTGGATGAATTACATGGAGCAATTTATTTTACCAAGTTGGATCTTCGTTCAGGATATCATCAAATTAGAATGAAGACTGAAGATATTCCAAAAATAGCTTTTCGAACTCATGAGGGTCATTATGAATTTTTGGTCATGCCTTTTGGCCTTATCAATGCACCTTCTACATTTCAAGGGTTGATGAATTCCATTTTCAAACCCTTCCTTAGAAAATTTGTGCTAGTATTTTTTGATGATATACTAATCTACAACAGGTCTTGGAAGAATCATGTTCAACATGTTGACAGGGTGCTCAAACTATTGCAGGAGAAACAATTATATGCAAAAACATCCAAATGTTTCTTTGGAGTACAAGAGGTGGAATATCTGGGTCATATTGTATCTCACGAGGGTGTTAAAGTAGACCCTAACAAGATTAAAGCCATTAAGGAATGGAAAGTCCCCACAACCATAAAGAAGTTGCGAGGATTTCTCGGGTTAACAGGGTATTATCGCAAGTTTGTTAAGAATTATGGGAGAATAGCAGCACCTCTAACAACATTATTGAAGAAAGATGCATTTTCATGGACTCCTGAAGCAACTAACGCCTTTGAACATCTTAAAGAGGCAATGTGCCTAGCACCGGTCTTAGCTACGCCAGACTTCACAAAAACCTTTATTGTGGAATGTGATGCCTCAGGAAATGGAATTGGTGCAGTTTTAATGCAGGAAGGAAGACCCATTGCTTTTGAAAGTCGTCCAATCAAAGGAAAGTATTTACAGAAACCTATTTATGAGAAGGAAATGTTAGCAATACTCCATGCACTAAAGAAATGGCGAACTTACCTAATGGGAAGACACTTCAAGGTAAAAACTGATCATGATAGTCTTAAACACTTTTTGGAACAAAGACTATCTTCAGAAGAGCAGCAAAAATGGGTCACAAAGATGTTAGGTTATGACTTTGAAATAATCTACAAAAAAGGAAAGCTTAATGTTGTTGCAGATGCACTCTCAAGAAAGAATGAAGAGGTGGAAGCTTTGCTTTGTGCCATTTCTATTATCCAACCAGATTGGATAACCGAAGCAAGAGATGAATGGAAGAAGGACAAAGATGTATGGACACTCATTCAAAAGTTGCAGCAAGATCCTAGTACATCTGATACATTTAGTTGGAAAAATGATTCCTTATGGTACAAAGATCGCTTATATCTTTGTAAGAACTCCCAACTAAAACAAAATATTCTTCTGGAATTGCACACTTCTCCTTTAGGAGGACACTCAGGATTTTTAAAAACTTACCACAGGGTGAAGAAAGAATTTTTTTGGGATGGCTTTAAATCTGATATTCAAAAGTTTGTGGCGGAATGTTTGGTTTGCCAGCAAAATAAAGTGGAAACAATTAAGACCCCGGGACTTCTACAACCTTTATCCATTCCAAGTCAACGTTGGGAGGAGATTTCAATGGATTTTATCACACGTTTACCTAAGTCCGAAGGAAAGAGTGTCATCATGGTGGTAGTTGATAGACTTACCAAGTATGCACACTTTTGTGCATTATCTCATCCATTTAAAGCTAGTACAATTGCTACTACATTTATGGAAACAATTCAAAAGCTACATGGAAACCCAAAGGTTATTGTGAGCGACAGAGATCCCATTTTTACTGGAAATTTTTGGACGGAGTTATTTTCTTTTTTGGGTACTCAATTAGCTCAGAGCTCATCTTGATTATCAAATCAATAGCTCATCTTATCATCCTCAATCTGATGGTCAAACTAATATAGTAAATAAATGTTTGGAAGGATATCTTCGTTGTTTTGTATCTGATAAACAAACACAATGGGTCAAGTGGTTACCTCTTGCTGAATGGTGGTATAACACTTCCTTCCATACTGCAGCAAAAATGACCCCATTTACGGCACTTTATGGATATCATCCACCATCCATCACATCATATTTAAGAGAAAATTCGAAGGTTCAAGCAGTGGAAGATCACATCGAGCATCAGCAAGAAGTTCTCCAACTCTTAAAGGATAACCTGAATTTGGCACAAAATCGAATGAAACAACAGGCAGATCAACATCGCAGCCAGAGAAGTTTTGATGTAGGAGATTGGGTATTTTTACGGCTACAACCATACAAACAAATGTCCCTCAAGCAAGCTAAGAAGGATAATAAATTATCGCCAAAGTACTATGGTCCTTACAAGGTGTTGCAAAAGATTGGTACTATGGCATACAAATTGGAGCTTCCTGCTTCTTCACGAGTGCATCCAATTTTCCATGTTTTATGCTTAAAGAAGGTTATAGGTGAAAATATTCCAGTTCAAACAATATTGCCAGAACTTGATGAGGAAGGAAAAATCATATTGGAACCTGAAGCGGTCACGGAAACAAGAACTCGACAACTACGGAATCGATCAATTTCAGAGTATCTCATCAAGTGGAAGAACTTACCCACCGAAGATTCTACATGGGAGGATGAGAATTTTATACAGAAGCACCCAGAGCTACTCAAGCATTGAGGACAACACTTTTTTGAAGGAGAGGGGCATGTTAGGTCGCTATATTACTAGTATAGTCCCTTATTGTTGTTAGTGTAACCCCCTTATTGTTATTATTGTACCCCTGTAAACCCCATATTTTTATTATTATGCCCTTAAATTATTATTGTTAGGTCGGCTAGGATTACATTATGGCCCACGAGGATTACATTGTGGCCCCATGGACTCCTATATATAGATAGGAGGTTTTGTAATTTGAATCATCCAAGAATTTTTCATTCATGTAATGTATTGGAGGTTGCCCCCTTGAAGTGGTTTATTTCTAAGGCGTTGATATCTCTTTTCTTCTATTTTTGGAGCTGGTTTCACAACAATGCACAACTATACAACTAAAATCACACACACAAACAACATGCACATTTAGACATCGTGTTTACATGGAAACCCATAAAGGGAGAAAACCACCAATATTTTTTTATTATTTTATTTTGATTTTGATTTTGATTTTTAATTAATTAATTAATTTGTTTATTTTATTTTATTTATTTATTTTGTTTTTGTTTTTTATTTGTTTTTTATTTTTATTATTTATTATTTTATTGTTTATCTTTTTTTTTTTTTTTGATGTAATGGCAAGCAACAACTTCTTTTTATATCAATTCTTGTAGACACCAACCTACATGAGGCTCCAATCTCTCTTTTCTTTCAAAAGATACAACTCGCTGGAAGCACCGACTCCCTTTGCTCACAAACTACAACCTGCTATTTTTTTTCAGGCCACTACCTAAGGGAGACACTAATCCCCTAATAAATTGAGTGAAAAAAATATTTCTACTGACTTACCTAGTCTTCTATGTTTCACCTTTACTATCTTTAACAATGTGCTTTCCTCACCGCTCCTCTTTCATCTTCAACTGTTTAACCTAGATTTCTTAAAAAAATTTCTTTAGGCCTTTAACATTTAGAAAATTAAATCATCAATTATTTCTCTTTCTCTCCGCGTCTTTCTCATTAGCAAGGTCAAAAATATGGAACAAGTCTTTAAAAAAATTACCTATTACAACTTGAAATTTCAATTTATATTAAATTTCACTAAATTGTTTAGTTAGTTTGTATTCTCAACGAACATGGATTTAAGAGATCCAGTTTTAGTCTTTCACTCTTCATGTGGTCCACTCGTTTCATATTATATCAGAATCAAAATTCCAATCATAAACATTTAAAAAAAAATCAATTTGGAGTAGAATTCTAAAATAAGCTTGGATGCCGAAAGGTCTAATAGCCTATTTTTTATTAGGAAATTCTTAGTTTTTCACCTATTGTAATTTTTTTTTTTTTTTTTTGCATTTATACTAGAGTTCAGGGAATTCTAGAGTTCAAAGGCCTCAAATATGCCTAGAGTCTCGACAACAGTGGGGTCCACAAAGGATTTTGGGGATATTTCTTTACAAGAGGCCTGAACAAAGGAAAAGCATCGAAAAAACTTGAGGGGCCGAACAAATTGTAAGGGACTGGATAACTTAGCGATTCAAAAGTTCATGAATTGTTTCGATAAATAAAGTTAATAAAAGAAAAACACCTAAACATGGGCCCAAATCGAATAAAATTTAGTTTTTGTGTTAGTTTTAAACCTAAGAGTGTTGCTTTTGCGTCATTTTTTTTTGTTTAGAACAAGGGGTTCACATCTATGACAACTCCTTTGGGAAAATATCCCTCTTACAAACAATTGTAAATATCTCTTGTATTTTGATTATAAACTAAAATGCCTAATAATTTGGACACAATTTCTAGAGTTTGAGGAAGAATATTTCTTGGGACTTGAAGGAGCCTTAACTGGTTTCATGACAACCATTGAAGGGTTGATATGTGTGCCTTAAATGGACTGGTGTTATAAATTAATTAAGTATGAAATAAGGATAACATATGTCATATCTACTTTGTATCATAATCCACACGGCAGAGAGGACAAAATTTGAGAAGGATGGGTTGCACTGGCAGAAGGGACAGTTGAAGTCAATCAACATGAGTGTGGGGAAGGGAACTGACATAATAGCATCCCCACCACCACTCAGAAGAGGCAAAGCCACCGTGGTTGAGAAGGAAGTAAGGGGGTGACAGAGAATTTATTCCCACACAACCAAAAATGGTTGCAACTGTAATGGGGAGGATGATCACACTCCACGCAAGAGAGACAAGGATTTCTCTTAGGGAATGACACCCACACACCGGGGAAAAAAAAGAGTCATTTGCAAGGAGAGGATTCATAGGTAGTGAAGGGATAAAAATAGAGAGAACAAAATAAAAAAAAGAATTAAGATATGGGAAACAAGATAAGGAAAGGAAAGCCTTAGGGAGAGGTTCGTAAAAGAATTGGCTGCGCTGCAGAAGAGAAAATGAAGCGTAGAGTAGGAGGAAAAATGACATAACTCTATGTCACTACCAGAAGGAAAGGAGAAGAGAAATATTTAGTTGAACATTGGGAGGTGAATGATCATCTTCTAGGAGAGGAAAATAATCTATTAATTCCCTATAAGACTGGAGGGTGAATATGGATTTATATGGATTACCTTGACAACTTGGGTGGAGACCTGTTCCTTATAAGGAGAGTTCTTAAACCCCCTCTACTTTTTTTTGGTTCATACAATGGGTTATGTATTCGAGTACATATTAGCTTCTACATATAGATCTTCTTTGATTACGGTTGTGTTTTAGCATAAGTATGTATTAGCCTTCAAGATTTGACATCAACTTACATGCTTGATATTAACTCATAGAGACATGTTTTAACAAGCTTATACATGGTACTGATTCAATCAAGATTAACTAGTATGACTACCATATCTTGATTAGTGTTCTGTTTACTCTTATATGTGAAACAAGTTCAAATCCTGTATAGAGATTAATTATGGGAACTACTCTACCCTTATAAAGGTAATGGAATACATAAGCCAAGTATTCTTGTTCATAGTAATCATAAGCATATTTAGATAAACCGATTATACTGTACACACTATGAGCTTGTTTTTATGGAATCATAAGCTCTTGCATTTGACATAATGAATGAAACTAATGATTAAAGTCATATGTGTATTGCAAACTATGTGTTACTATAAACTAAGCAAGGCATTTTTATTACTAGAACCAATCAAGCTATCTGTAATCATGTTGCTACTTGTATCACATTACTTAAGCTCTAGTGATTATAATGGTCATACTTAACCTATTACATTGAATGGGTGAGAGAACCACTTAAGGAGCGAGCAAGGTATCCACGTGGATTGTTCCATGATGGCGGAGATGGAACACAAAGCGCTATGTGGGATCTGGCATGGCAAGGTGGTAATTGACCCATCTTTGAATTTCCACATATTTTGATCCGTAAATCAGATAGAGGTAAAATTTATATAATTATAAAGGTCTCGACAAGATGAACACAATGATGTCACCCATTCTAAGTTTTGAGAAAGTGGAAAATGGTCAGAAAATTTAGACCCATTTCCCATAACTATATCTTGGAGGTTGGGTCATCATATTAACTTCCCCCTTATGACCTTAGTGAGGGAAAGGTTTAGTAGGGGGTATGTTACAAAGTGGTATAAGATATTCCAAGTTCAACACTTGGATTGGATAGGCTCTATCACAAAAGAAGTGTAGAGAAAGGGTTTCGACTCTAGACCTTTTGGAATAAGATGTTGCCCTATTACTGAATCAATGAAGCACATTGATCTTTGGAGCTAGGGTGGAGCTCTAAATCTAAGTGTTGAAGTTGAAAAAGATAGGATTGCGTGCTATTTATAACATTTTATTGTGATTTGTATCCTAGTTGTAAGGATGCTCTAGCATGATTGATTCTATTGAAAAATGAAATGGTATGTCCCGTGTTTTCTATTAATCATCCTGGAGGTCTAGACATTTATTGTTGCGACCATGGATGATTGCTATTTTTTTTTTTAAATTTTATTATTTTATTATTATTATTATTATTATTTTTTATTATTATTTATTTATTATTTATTATTATTATTATTATTTATTTATTTTTTTTCAAAAATATCGACATGTTTTTGTGCATGACTGGTTGAGTGGTGTGTACTTTTACACTGGGGATAGTTTCGCATGTGGGAAATCATATGATATGAGGTGTTGGGAAATCCACGTGTTGCCTGTGTTGCATAATATAATTTTTTCGGTTGTTTATATATATATATATATATATATATATATATATATGATGGGATGGGAAAATACCACGGTCAGTATGTTATATGGAAAATAGCCTCGATGAATGGGAGTCATAATGTTTGTGATTTATTTAGAGAGCCAGGTGTTTTGATAAATTCTTGTCATCGGTGCTGGTTATAGCACTATAATCATGGATTGTATATTGACTTCTTGCTTGTGCTGGTCGTATCACTATGATTTTTGAAGGCTTGTTGATTGATTTCTTCTGAAATGAGGTGCTGGGTGTAGCATTGGGATTAAGTGGCTATAAATATATATTGGTTGTGAGGTTGCGTACATATACATGATAACTTTCATAAATGTGAAAAGTCATAAGTTATAAAATGGAAGATGTTTATATGCTAAAAGGATTTAACTGAACTTTTTAGATTATAGACACCATTTATCATTTCCCTTGGTGAAGAGGCTAAAGTCAAATGGATATTATTTGCCTTGGCAAGAAGATTAATATTTTAAAATTCAAAGGTATTGATAATAATACTGTTGGTAAAGAGGATGATTTTGAGTTAATATTGAGATTATGGTAAAATAATGATATTTTTAATCGGGGAAATAATGAATGTAATTTAGCTATTGTATGCATGAGCATATTGAGTTCTGATTTTTGAAAATTACCTAATCATGCTTTGGATCTTGAGACATGTGGCTAATGATAATTTTGGAGATGTGTGAACAACTGTAGGGTTTGTGCTTGGATTAGAATGGAGAACTGGAATCCTATATACTTATTTATATTATTTCCTTAATGAACTAATAACTGAGTCTGTGTGGCAACACATAGAAAGACTCAGTGACAATAAAAGGAAGCGGGATATGGACCAAGTCCACTAAGAACAAGAAAGAGGGAAATTCCTCCAAAGGAAAATTACCTTCAGGAATTTGGATTTTGAGCTCAAAGAATTGGGAGATGAGCTTAGAGATGCAAAGTTTGAGCTTAAAAGTTGCAAGGAAGAGAAACAAAGGCTTGTCAGGATCCAAAAGGATCAAGTAGAGTTGTATTCCATACTAAGGAAGAACTTGGCATGCCTTCAAGGGTTGGTGCAATACACTCCCAGTCTCCAGGATGTGGACAAAAGTCCTACTAAAAAGACCCAGAAGAGTCCATACGAGTTTGAAAATAAAAATAATCCTATCACATGTTGGTCCCGTGGGGAGGAACACTTGAGAAGGGACTATCCCCACAAGAAGGAAAAGAAGGGGGGAAGTCCCTGCAAGTTGCAGGGACATAAATCTGTAATGCAAGACGCCAAAAAGGAGGAGGGGCCATTCCCTCAAGTTCCATAATACAATATAAATATATTTAAAAGTATTATCTTGAAGGGAATTGGGACATAAAGGTTGTTGATAACCTTGGGAAAGCCTCCGAATAAAATATATGTTTATATATACATGTATGTAAAAATGAAGGATGCATTGAACCTTGAGACTCATGGTAATTGAGTCACATTATTGGGACTTCTCTATTTTAATACTCATGTGTTGTGTTTTTATTTGTTGGCCTCATAAATTTTTTATTTCCTTGATTGTTGACTTGCACATTGCCATGTTTCTTTGTTTGGAATTTGTATGTTTTTTTATTGTGAATTCTATCCTTGTATTGTTGCCTTTTGTTTCTTTGAGTTTTCCTTGCACAATTTCATTCTTGGGATCTTAGGAAAATTCATTGGGTATGACAGAGAAATGAAAAATATATAGTAAGAGAGACGAGGAGGCCCAATTAATAAATAAAGAGCATGAAAAAAGAAGAAGGGAAAGGCTGGACTTGGACAATGGGTCGAATAAGACTATCACTACTGTATGTTGTAGCATATCTGCTAAATATGACGATAAACATAAATGAAATTGTGTATAGAATAAAAACTGTTTGTGTGAACCACAATGAAACTACAAGGAGTTCTCTAAAAAAATGGTTTTATTTAGGTCCATGACCATGTAGACAATCATATGACAACCAAGAAGGCTGGTTGAGTCCATGGGGATAATGGATTGTGAAATGGTATCCATAAAAATGACATGAAGGGTGTTCTATGGACCTTAAATCAATTTACATATGTAAATATATGATATGTTTGTGATCATGCCAATTTTTATATACATATATGAATTCCGTTGTGACTGACATGTTTTTACAAGAGTCATTCTTATGGAAGAATGACTTGTTATATTTTTTTATTCAATGTAGATGGCATGTAGGATTTCTAATTGCATGAGAAAACAATTGGGAAAAAGTAGCCCTGGAAGATCTATGATTTTAATGTCATGTGAATATTATTCTTACATTGTGCCCATGTTACAATATGAATAGGGAATATTGAAGGTTATGTTAGCAGAATGAAACAATTTGATCTGCGACATGTTGTGTTGTGCCATTTGTACATGTCGTGTTGTATGTGTATATGTTGTATTGTTCCACGTGTGCGTTGTATTGTGATGCTTGTATGTGTATATATGTTGTGTAATGTGTTGGGGAAGATAGATATGGGAATTTTGGGGCCTATGTGATGTGTAAAATAATTGATTTGAGGGTGGAGGCATAAGAATTTGGATTTCCTTGAGGGTGGAGGTATCAACCTCTTGATTACTTTGTTTATGATTTGAGGGTGGAGGCATAAGCCTTTGGGTTGCCTTGAGGGTGGAGGTATCAACCTCTGGATTCCATTTTTTCTGATTTGAGGGTGGAGGCATAGGCCTCTAGATTCCATTAATGGTGAAGGTATCAACCTATGGATTCCCTTGTTGTTGACTTGAGGGTGGAGGCATAAGCCTCTTGATTCCCTTGAGGGTGGAGGTATCAACCTATGGATTCTCTTTCTGTTGATTGAGGGTGGAGGAATTAGCCTCTTTATTCCCTTGTTGTTGATTTAGGATGGAGACTTAGCCTCTAGATTCATTTTTTTCTAATTGAGGGTGGAGTAATAATACTTTGTATTCCCTTGAGGGTGGAGGTATCAACCTCTGGATTACCTTGATGTTGATTGAGGGTAGAGGAATCAACCTCTGGATTACCTTGTTGTTGATTGAGGGTAGAGGCATCAACCTTTGTATTCCCTTATTTCTGATTGAGGGTGGAGGCATCAACCTTTAGATTCTCTTATTGCTGATTGAGGGTGGAGGTATAAGACTTTGGATCCCCTTTTTTATGATTTGAGAGTGGAGGAATAAGCCTTTGTATCCATTTTTTGATGATTTGAGGGCGGAGGCATTACTGGATCCCCTTGTTGCTTATTGAGGGTGGATGCATCAACCTATGGATTCCCTTGATGCTGATTAAGGGTGAAGGCATCAATCTCTACATTTCCTTGTTGTTGATTGAGGGTGGAGGCATAAGCCTCTGGATTCCCTTGTTGCTAATTGAGGATAAAGGCATAAACCTACAGGTTCCCTTGTTTCTGATTGGGGTTGGAGGTATAAGCCTCTCGATCCATTTATTTTGGAAAATGGTGGAGGTGGGTCACCTCTGGACTCCCTTGATAGACTGAAGGACAAGACAAGAGTTATAGTTTAAATTATTAAAATTTATTTTTGATGAATCTTGTGAGAGGTTGTATGCCATGTTATAGGAAAGCAGGGGAATCACCTATTCTGGGTGAATGGAGTTGCCTGTAGGACAAACAAGCAACAAATTGAAGATATTAGAGTGTGCAAAAAAAACACTAGGCATACTACAAGGAGCCACAAGAAGTGGTTGATCCAAGGAAAATTTTTCATGTATATATATTTTTTGAGAAAAAAATTGTATATATATATATCATGTGATTGTAAGTGAGCTGCATTATAAAGCTCACAATGAATTATGCTGGTACTAAGCATATTTTGCACCGTGTTCAAGATTTGAACATCGAGGAGGATGCTCCTCTAAGGGGGAGGGGTTTGTGACAACCCATTTGCGAAAATCCCTCTCTTTTAAATAATTTTAAATATCTCATGTATTTTGATTATAAAATAAAAGACTTGAGAATTGGGACAAAAATTCCACAGTTTTAGGAAGAATATTTCTTGGGACTTGAAGGAGCCTTGACTAGTTTCATGACAACCATTGAAGGGATGGTAGGTGTGCCATAAATGGACTAGCGTTATAAATTGATTAAGCAGGAAATAAGGGCAACAGATGCCATGCCTGCCTTGGAAAAATCCACAAGGAAAAGAGGAAAAAAACTAGGAAGGATGGACTATGTTGGCAAAAGGGATAATTGAATTCAACCAATGGGAGAGTGGGATAGGTTGTTGAAACAACAACATACCCACCACCAATCAGAAAATAAAGAACCACCGTGGCCAAGAAGGAAGTAAGGGGGTGAAGAATAATGTATGCCCACACAACCAAAAATGGTTGCAACCGCGTAATGGGGAGGATGATTGCACTCCACGCAATAGAGACACTAATTTATCTCGAGGGATGACACCCCACACTGGGAAAAAAAAGAGACATTTGTGAGGAGAGGATTCATAAGCAGTGAAGGGATAAAAATAGAGAGAATGAAATACAACAAAAAAATAAGCTTAGGGGAGACAAGACGAAGGAAGGAAATACATAGGGAGAGGTTCACAGAAGCATTGGTTGTGCTATAGAGGAGGAAAGGAAGAATAGGGAAGGATTAGAATATCATATAGCTCTATGTCACTACGATAAGGAAAGGAGTAGAACAAACATTTGGTTGAGCATTTACAGGTCAAAGAATATCTTCTAGGCAAAGACAATAATCACTAGATTCCCTGAAATACTGGAGAGTGCAGATGGATTTCTTTGGATTCCCTTGATATATTTCATGGAGACCTGTTCATTGGATTCCTTATAAGGAGAGTTCTTTAGCCCCCTATTTTTGTTTTCTTGTTCATACAATGGGTTCTAGATTCCCAGGATTTGGTGGAACCACTGTATGAAAGAATTTTTTGGGGGTGGAGGTGATAAACCTATGGATTCCCTCATTCAGTTTTGGAAGGAACCTATGTGTGAAAGAATTTGTTGAGGGTGTAGGTGATAACCCTCTACAATCCCTCATTATTTTTTGGGTGGATGTAAGCCTCTATATTACTTGATTTGGCATGTAATGGTAGAGCCACATTTTATTATTGAATTAGTTGAAGGGGTAGAGGTGGTGGACCTCTAGATTCCCCTGTGAGATATTTACTATAATAAATCACTAATGGGTCAAGGTGGATGGTCCTTTAGAGTCTCTGTTTTAGCTAGAAGTTTTGGTTAAATCCCTTAAGCACTCATCCTCAAGCTTTGGAATTTGGCTCAAGGGTGGCTACTACAAGAAATAATTTGTTGCAATGTGTCTAAGGTTGGGTGGCGAGTTGAATTCAAAATGTAAATTAACTAGATCAGTTTATCAAAGATAAGTGTCTATTGATGTCTCTTATGTTATGAATGATTTATTCTTGTGTAATGCATTTCTTTTATCATGGATATTGATGCTTAGGAATGAGGTAACTCTGTTTGAATTAACATTGTTGTTTTAGGGACATGGTTATGGAATGGTTTGAGTTCCTCTATTAGCCCAAGGCCTATATTGATATGGATCCAATGTGTTGGTTCAATGCATATATTATGCCATGAAATGTGGCTTCCTATATGCTAAATAATGACGATCCCTGTATGAATTAGAGGTGTGAACTTCTTTCATGGTTGAATGGATTAGATGGTTGTAATATTATGAGCACAAAGTTCGGTTGAATGTCATGGGTGCAATGGTTATATGAGCTAGTTGCTATTTCAGAGTTTGAAAATTATCTAAGCTGCATTTATACTAAGAGATAGATATATGTATGTTATATGTGATGTTATGGCTCCCATGCCTTAGTTTTCAGGTGTCAAGCTTAGGAGGAATATATATATATATATATATATATATATATATATATATATACACAGACAGACAGACAGACAAACAGACATATATAGATATTCATATCTTTGTATATGATACATATGAATATGTTGAATATGCTAGGTTAAGCCCTATGAGGAGCTCAAGTGAGATATAAGTAATTGAAAGCTTAGGAAGGATAGAGTTCGAGGCATGAATATACCTATATGCATGCCTAAGTACCCAAGTATAAGTTGGCTATGCCTGAATCCTCATAAGCTCAAGTGGGATGTTGATTTCCTGTGTAAATTTATGAGGAATAGTTGAGTTTTTTCATATGTTTGAGAATTGAATCTCCGTCATGGGGAGATGGTGAAACTCTGTGTTTATTTCCCTGAATTTACAAATATGTTCATAAGAATGTATCCTTGTTATTTCATTTTTTTTTTTGGTATTACTGAACTTTTAAGAAAATGATATGCATATCCTGTTGTGGTGAAATTTTAAGTAAGTTCCTTGTAAATCTAATGAAGTGAATCCAACCACATGTCTTTGTATATTTATCATTGAATATGTTGTATTCAAGTGGCATGGATGTTGTTGTTCCTTGGGAGATAATCTCTGGTTGTGAGGAGATCAATGCCCAAAACATTTACTGTCACTTGAAAATAAAATTATTTGTTGTCCCTTCATATTGTAACCCGAGAATTATATCTTAGACCCTTTGATATTTACAGATAACACAATTCTTCAAAGTTCCTTTCAATGATAAATGTGCATGAACAGGATAAGGTGAAATGATAGTGAAAAATGATTAACAATATGCTGTAAATCACAAAGACTATTATCTCTGGTTTTAGAAGAAAATGGTTGCAAGAAATGATTTCAGAATAAAGGAGCGCATTATTAAAAAAATTTACTCTAACTCACATATGTAAATTAGACACCAAAAACTTCATTACTTTATTCCAACATAAGAGACATACATAAAATGAAACAGGAAGAACTAAAAACATTCATCAATTGCTGGAAAATTGCTGGAAAATTCTTTGAAAAGATTTATTAATCTCATAAAGAAAAAGTATAAAATTGACAAAACTTCTGAGGCCCAAAGTTCGGAACCTCATTTATCTCTTGAAAAAGTCTTAAATACATTATTACAAAATTGATAGTTATGGAACTATCAACTTCTCAAACTGTTTTCTTCGGTCATTACAATAAATAGTATAAAATCAAAACTTCTGCGGTAAACTAAAATAAAGTAAATATGAAGTAACATTTTATCATGAGGTGGCAACGACCTGAGATCCTGGAATGGAAGACGTTCCTGCATCTGCATCATTACCTTGCAGAGACATCCATTCCTTGCATTTTATCCACAAGTTTACATTCGATCTGGAACAGTTAGCAAGCTTGAAAATATCCATTTTGAAATCTGTGATCCTAGAATATGAGGGTCTTAATAACAAATTTTTCATCATCCATAATAGCCAAAAGTATTTATGCAAATAATTCACAATAGTGGCTCCCTTTAAGGTAGAAGTATTTTCATATGTATTTCAAATTTTACTCTTTGCCTCTACCAACAATGTTTCATATGTCTCCCAAGGGAGAAGATTTCCTTGCTGATCCCAACAGGATGGAAAAATAGCCCTGGTTCTTTTATCAAATAACACATTAAAACTTACCACTGCTTCTTTGACTTCCTTCAACTTTTTCTTGGTAGTATTCATGTATGAATTCTTCATGGTCATATTTTTAAAATCCAACACACATGAAGTCCTATCTTCAATTTCGAAATCCTTTAGTTCTTGTGCAATTTTGGAATTAATAAAATCAATCAACCTCTTGGCATACAAGGCCCTGTTTTGAAAATTCTCTTTATTTACAACAATGACATTTTCCAGGTCTCTCACAATAATCTTTTCTTCCCCAAAATTATCAGTACATCCCATATGTTCTTGACAACAACAATGATGTCATTCCAAATAATTTCCGTGGCTTGTATAAGGGACATATTTCCCTTCACTTTCTCTTTTAGCTCTTTGATCTCCTTATAGGTATTCTGATAGTCCTGCGTATACTTTTTTGCATTATCATTGGTCATGTGTAACTCATTCTCTATAACCTTGAGTACTTTATAAGTACCTTCCAAGTCCCTCTGAGTTTTCTTTAAATCAATTTATGCCAATCTTAACTCAGTTGAGACTTGAGTTAATTGGGCAACAGGGTCTTCTTAATTTGATGGAATAACCACTATACAAACATGCGAATCTATCTTTTTCTATAACATTTCACTTGTCTCTTTCAACTTAGCCATTTCTTCATCTTTTCCTAGTAGAGCTTGCAACAACTGCTCTTTCTCTGTCTCCACTTAGGCTACTTTAGTAGCCATAGGATGCTCACCTGTTGGAAGCTTAAGCTTCTTTTTCAAACTTTGAATTTTAGATTCAGAAGATTGCTACAATTTTTGAATTTTTTATCTGTCTTTAGGATCAACACGAACTTTAAAAATTATTTTTTTCAATTACTAATTCTGTGTGGAACAATATCTTGAGTTAGATTTTTCTAACTTCAACTGTTTGATCACTTTTATCAACATGTTTTCAGATTTGGTAGCATCTGAAGTAGTCTTATTCAAATCATTAAAGATTAACTGTCATGTTTTCATATGCAAGTTAATCTTATCAGGAAGAGGGATTTTCTTAGCATCCAATTTCACATTAACAGTTTTGAAAGAGGTAGTAGAAGTTACATTCATAACTGAAGGAATGGAGAAATCTATCCTCAGATGATATTTTTCTAAGTCCATGGTTGTCAATAATCTGGTTTGCTCAAGGAAAATTTGATCCTCAGATTGGGAGTGAATGTTTTCTCTTATCCTTTTGTTTCTTTCTTTAATTTGTGTGGAAACTTGCTTAATACTTGAAAAAGAATCATGACTTATACCCTCTGGAAGAGGAGATGAAGGAGTACAAGAGATATCTTCCAATTGCAAAGTGTATGCATGCACAACTGAAGAGCTTCCCTCCTCCATGGTCTTTGCCTTGTTAGCTTCATTTCCTGCATCATTAGCCAAATCATTCAATTTCTCCCTTCCCATTTTAGGTCCCTTCTTAGTAGGGTGAGGGGTTTCCACCTCCATCTACATAGACACATAAGTTTGTCCTCCATTTTCCATCTTCTCCATTTCTGGTCTTGATTCATGAAAAATGGAGAATAACCGTTCTCCACTCTGCGGTTTGAAATCACATGGTATGGGTCATAAGCCCATTTCCCCTCCATTGACAAATGCATGTCAGTCAAAATTTTGTGAGCTGCTTCCAGGGAATGTCTGGTGTTTACAATGAATGGCCCTACTATCCCTGTCTGGTGTTTACAATGAATGACCCTAATGTCATGGGTATTTTAAACAAATGAACTTTATCTAGTGGTACAAAATGGACCTAATCAACATTAAGACCTTTCCTGATGAACTCCAAGGCAAACAATATCATGGGAACAAATTCAGGTAATTTGAAAGGCTCTATATCAACTTTGAATAATCTAATTTCAGTATAGTCTTCACGAGCAAACTAATATCCATATCTCACACCTTTACTTAATCTAAAAACAGATTGAGATTCATGAAATAATCTTGGTGCAGACACTCCATTTAAAATTGAATATACAATAAGAAGGAAAGAGGAGGTAAATCCAAACAATCTTTCATTTCCCACCTCCTTTCTTACTAGGTATGTCCAAAAGACCAATGACTGTTTTTTTTTATTCACATCAACAATATTCAACCCCAATTGGGTAAACCTATCCACATTACTGTAAAGAAACAAATATGTGACCATAGAAGGAAACCTAAAATTTCCAATGATTGATAAACTCATAAACTGATTATTGATAACACTCTCCATATAAGTGGGAATATCCAAAACTACTCCAGGTTTCATCATTAAAGAAAACATTCCTAGATTTGACATATCTGCCACCATAACATCTTCTCTCCCCAGGATTCTGGCAAAAATTTGGAGAATTGGTCGTACATCTTCAACAAAGGAGATTAAAGGAAAACTATCTGACTCCAAGGAAAAATTTGTATTTTCAAGCATGGGATGAAATATAATTTGGGTAAACATAGGCCCTCACAATTATTGAAAATATGTATAGAGGGATTCATTAGTAAAACTCACATATGACTCTGCAGAAGGGGTAAAAAAATGATTGCCTTATCAACTGAGATGACACTTGGAAGACCTTTTCCCCCAATTGGTTCACGACAAATAATTTTTGAGGGTACATGGCATAAACCAACCAATGGATAAACTATGGAAATAGGTAGGTCCGTGGAACAAACACTGTCAGGACTCCAAACTTAATCAAAGCAGAGTAAATTAGGGACTTTGATTAGTTTAGGATGACATGTTGATAAAATAGAGGGTGATCTACTTCGTAGACAATATCTACAATGTTTGTTTCTTTATCCATTAACTGGATGTGAGTCGAAGACCCAACAATAACAAATTTCTTTAACATTTTGGACAAGTTCCAAGAACAGTTACACGGGTTACCTCGTTCTGTCAAGGTGTCTACTGACTGGATGCTAACTTGGAAGCTGGCACAAAAATTGGAGAGCTTTAGCTATTCAGGAGGTAGACGTGAACACAACGAGGACAAACATCTCTTTTATAGGTAGAATAAAAGAGTGGGTGGTAAAAATCATATGAAAATGTAATGAATGGTGGAATGATTGAAAAGACAGTTGGAAGCGATGTGGAGGGTGACGTGGAAGGCACATATGGCTCTCTCGCTGGTGTCGTGGGGCCCGTCGGCTATCGTTATTGCGGGGAGACTCTGCAGTATGGGATAGATAAGAGAGCTGTGCCCCTGCAATTGATCTAGGCCGCTCATTCCGGTCAACTGGCGGGGGTCAAAGATTCTAGCGGAGCCACCCTGCCAGTTAACCTCTGATCACGTTGTGATCCCACTCATGCTTCATCGTAGGACAAATTTTATCATTGGCGGTATCTAAGATGTCACTTGCTCGTATTTTAACACAACGCGTCAAACATGGTCCCACTGTTAGACAAATTAACTCCAATCACCGCTTAGTACTTCTTCTTTTAATTTTATTTATTTATTTTATGCATATATATATATATATATATTATTTTTTTTTTAAATTTCTTTGAAAGACATAAACTCATATATACAACATATAAGAAATTTAGAACATGCCACAAAAAATGCACTGCTTTTCACTTCTTAGCGAGATTGGTTGATGTTATGAGCACAATGCTTAATGGTCTTCATGACCTTAGTGTGTTGAGGAATGTAGTTAAATCATGAAGCGCATGTATGCTCGAGCTGAAAGGTCGTGACCTTGAGTGAAGTCGTGTCTAACCCAAGGTGCATAGGAAGAGCCATCAACGAGGCCCATTAGTTTGGGTTTGAGAGTCGAGCCGAACGACTAGGTCAAGGTCGAGCTTGTTAAGGCCCAAAGCATAAATGGTTCTGAAGGGAGGCCACATAAACCTGTAGGTTGGGGGTTGGCCCCCCTTGTTAAGTTTGAATGTGTTGCGGAGTTGGGAATAACTTTACCTTCGATTAATTGGAGGAGTGTGCCTATCCATGTGTATTGGTGCATGATGGTAGAGATGGCACACAAAGCACCACGTGGGTTAGCATGAAATTTCCACATAGTATCAATGCTGATGTGGCAAGGTGATAATTGGCCCATATTTGAATGATCACATCTTTTGATCCGTAAGTGGAATCAAATTAAAATCTATACCACTAGAAAGGTAAATATGAGACAAACACAACAATGTAACCCATTCTAAGTTTTGAGAAAGTGGAAAGTGGTTAGAAAATTTAGACCCCATCCTCATAACTGTACCTTGGACATTGGGTTAGCATATTAACTTCTCCATTATGACCTTAGTGAGTGTAGGGGTTAGTAGGGGGTATGTTACAACACCCTTTCATTAAGGTAATTTTGAGGTAAAAAATGGGCCTCCTAAGAAAAATGTACAATCAAGATTCACTTTATGAGAACCAATCACATTTTAGGGGATAACATCATCTCCCATGGTTGAGGTGGCATTGCTTGAGTTAAATGTACTTGCTTGTCACATTCTCAATGGTGGATAAAAACTCATGGTTAACCATGGTAGTATTCTAAGTATTTTTAAAGTCACAAAGTAAAGTACTAATAATAAATGTCATTTCACACTTTTTGAATTAAATATTATTGTTGTCATTTCTTATTTTTTGAAAGAAACAATGCATATTCCTATACAATCTTCATGTATTTACACACTTTTCATATATCATATTAATTTTTATATTATATATTATTTCTTCTTATGTTATAAATCAAATAAATTCAATATGTAATATAAAATTAATACATAAAATAATATATTATATTTATTTTATTATACTATTTAATTTTTATATAGTATATTAATTACATGTTATTGTATAATTTAAATAATATAAAATTTAATAAATAGTATGTTGTACAACTAAGAATTTATGAATTTATATTTATAATTTATTTGAAGTTATTTAAGTACAAAGTACAAATGCATTAGTTGTTCAATGATAGTGACTTTTTCTTGAAAAACTCATTTTTATTTATAGTCACATCAATACAATTTTTATTCTTAATTTTATTTTGGTACAACTTTTCAATTGAATTTAACCATGGTTACATGGATTTTGGTGCAAAAAGTGAATTGTAAATTCATAAATATTATTTTATTGGTTTAGCTATTATTTTATTATTTCCTTATGAGGCTCATTATAGACCTCAAAATTCCCCTAATGAGCCTTCATTCAAGCTTGAATTTTTATATGAACTTCTAACTCTGTTAACACTTAACCACATGGAAATCAATCAACTATTTGTATTTTTTTGGTTTTTTCTAAGTGTCATATATCATTGGAAAGATATTTTTTAACCCTATCCATCTAAGCATTTTGCAATAAATTTTGAATTAGTCCACTATAGTCAAAACTCCTTCAAAGATCTAATTGTAACTCTTTCTGTGACTCTATCTATTACTCCACCTTTGGCTCCCTCTGGGTTTGATACCTCTACATATTAATGTCTCTTATTTTGACATCAATGACAACATTTTTCCCAACATATATTTCATAAAATATTGAAATATTTATTATAAAGTGTTGAATTCTTAGTTAAACTGAGAGGGGGGGCAGGGGGGGGGGTGGTGAATCAGTTTAACACATACATGAGCTTTTTAAAATTTTCATCAGCTTATTTACAACTTACTTTTATAACCAACCTTAGTATATGAATAGTATTAATATGTTGCAGCAAGTATTAAATTAGTGTGACATCAAAATTATTATGAGAGCAACAAACATTAAGCAGATTTGGTAAATCATCTCACAAACAGGCAACACAGATAGAGACAATAGATATAAGTGGAAACCCATAAAGGGAGAAAACCACATCTTATTATTTTTGTGATGCAAATGCAAGCTCCAACTCCCTCTCACCACTGTTTTTCTGCAGGCACCAACCTACAGGAGGCTCCAACCTCAATTCTGCAAGCTACAACTTGCAAGGAAGCTCCAACTCCCTTCAATTTTCTGCAGGCACCCACCTACAGGAGGCTCCAACCTCAATAAGCTACAACTGACAGCTATCAAGCTTCAACTTGATAGGGAAGCTCCAACTTCCTCAATTTATCAAAAGAAATGTTTGCTGATTTACCTCAGATATCGGCTCTGTTCTGTAGCATCGCTTTCTGCTCCTCTCTTCCTTATCTTCTCTGCCTCAATCTTCTATACTTTGCATTCTCTATCTTTAATCTCTCTAACTTTCTTTTTCATATCAAGATGATATTATTTATAAAGATTTTCTTGTGACTGTTAACATTCCTCAATGAATTTGGAATGGACAGCCATGCCTCTTTGCTTTTTGCCTTCTCATTTCTTTCACTTGCTCATTCAAAAAAATATAACAACATGCATTAATTTCAATATTACAGTGGGAGCTTTGTTTTCCTTCGGAGACTTGCCAATGCATCACAACAATATAAATCAATTAAAACATTTACATTCAATTACAATTAAAAACTCTAGCCCACTCATTCAGCCTCTTGGTTCACTGCGCTTGTATTTTCTGTAACTGTGTTTGTATTTTCTGTGACTGTGTTTGTCCCTTTCGGCTTTGATTGATTTCCTGCTTACCGTCGCAGTGTAACTCTTGGAAATATCATGATAATGAATCATTTAGTACATAAAATGCCCTTACAGGCCCACTCGCCGAATTTCCCGATGCGATGTATCGCTCCTTGACTACTTCCAATTGCGATCAAATGCCGATGTGATGAAACACTGTTTACTGATTTACGATTCTCCGATGTTCTGAAGTTTCGATGCTCCGATTCCAATGATTCACTATTATGAAGGAACTCAAACATATATCAGTCATGGTTTATAAACCCATCGGGTCTGGAATTTCATCGCAATCACAATTCTTTGTTAACATGTTCCTCTGCGAACTTTCTCCGATGCGATTGGGTGAGGGTCCCACCATATGAAATGGGAATTACATCCTATAATACAAACCTTCGGCTTTGTTTTAATTACTCAGAATTTATCAACTATGAATCAATATAATGAAGTGCCCAAATTTTATATCCAAGGTTTATTCACGAGCGAAGACATTTTCATATAGTATTATCATACCCTTCTTTCAACAACCATCGGCATTATATCTGTGCTACTCAACCTTATAGCTTATATTAAACACCCAACAGTAATATATATATATAACCTTTGATTTTATCGCAGTTATTAACTTCTTGCTTCCAAATAAACCAAAGCAGCATGTTACAAAGCATCTGGGCCCCTAGCAACATATCACATACCTTTCTTAACGTGCACACAACTCCGCTTGGATCCAATGATTCACCTGCTCTCGCGCTCCAACCCTCCGATCCTACGGCAATCACATGATTAAAAAATATGAAATTTAACTCTCAGAAGTCATGCGATGAACTGGGGCCCAACTGCTTATTGCGCCGTCCCTTGAGTTATCTTCCGTGCTAGTTGATGTGTGACTACCGTTCGATGGACCTGCTTCCAGATTGGACGGTGTACGTCGATATCGCACGGAGTCCACAATCGACAGTTAACACACAATGGCATGCGATAAGGGCAGTTTCTCCGAACTTCTTAAGGTCATGTGTCAGCCAATGGCTGTGATCGCGCTAATTTCACGAAAGCCACTTACGCACAAAAGCGGTGCAATGAAAACCGTCGGGTGTTCCAAACCGTCGTTACTGTTCCTTCATGGTTCCGGTTACTCCCCACTCCAGGTTCCGTTTCATTCTTTATAACTTCGATTTTTATTTTTCTACTGTGCCATGGCTATACTTACTCCATCGCTTCTGCCACCGAAGTTCCGCCTTCTTCACCATCGCTCTTGTTTATTCTTTCCTTGCATGGTTCCGTTGAGATGTAACAACCCCCCATGATCTCGATTTGGCTCTACAACGCTGTTCCATTACATGAATTGGCCACGCTATTCACTGTTCTGTTGTATCGAACGGTTTTGAACCTTTGCCCTTCAATCTCATGCTACCTACACCTATGGCATTCTACTCTTCGGTGCTTCGTCAAGGCATACATCTGAAATGTATTATTCTCATTCTAACTTCTCCATTCACTGCTCGACCTCTGCCAGCACTGCTTGACCATTTCATCTCTTCCTTTGCCTCCACTGCTTGACCGTTTTATTTCTGCCTCTGTATTCACTGTCTCCACCTCTCTTTTTACTGCCTCTGTCTCTGCTGCTTTCCTTTGCCATCAAAGACAACATTTCCAACAGTCTCCCCCTTTGGCATTGATGGCAATATACTTCCTCTGTTTTCCTTTTAGGACCCTTCCTTTTGTTGCTAGCTCTTCCTCCCCCTTTGACATCAATGGCAAGGGGTTGCACACCTCTTAGTGTAGATTCTATCCTTTGATCCTTTGATTTTATACTTTTTCAACATTTCTTGCATTTCCTCTCTTTGAGATCTTCTGACTTTGTACCCTGCTACTCCAAACTTTGGATTAAATCTAAAATACTGACCCTTTAGCCTTTTCATTGACTCTTTTATGCTGGATGTATTCTTGCCATAATCCTTTGATTTTGATGACCTGTTTCATGCTTCCCTTGCTGGCTGATCTCCCCCTGGAATGATATTTTCGTTTCTGTTCTCCCCCTGAAACTGTGCTTTCTCTTCATATCAGATAGTAGCATCTACAGATACTACCCCTAGTCTATCTCTCAAATATTCAAATGGTTCTCTAGCAAGAGGTTTGGTAAATATATCTGCTGTCTGTTCTTTTGTTGGTACATACTCTAGCTTTACTACCTTCTGAGCTACTTGTTCTCGGAGAAAATGATACTTAATTGGGATACGTTTAGTTTTTGAGTGAAGCACAGGATTTTTTGATATGCTTATAACACTTGTATTATCAAATTTAATTGAGATAGGTTCATCAATTCTTACCTTCATGTCTTGGAGGGTTTGCTTCATCCACATGACTTGTGTACAACAAGCTGCTACTGCTATGTATTCTGCTTCTGCTGTAGACAGAGAAATAGATGTTTGTTTCTTGCTTAGCCATGCCACCAAAATTTCTCCTAGATAGAATGCACCTCCACTTGTGCTTTTCCTGTCATCCACACAACTGGCCCAATATACATCTGTGTATGCTGTCAAAGTGAAGCTTTTGCCTTTTGGATTCCAAAGTCCATACTGTGTAGTTCCTTGTAGATATCTGAATATTCTTTTGACTGCTAGAAGGTGATTTTGTTTAGGTGTTTCTTGATATCTAGCCACAAGTCCTACTGCTAGCATGATGTTTGGTCTTGATGCTGTCAGGTACAACAGACTTCCTATCATGGATTTGTAGAGTTTTTTATCTATATCAGCAGATCCATCATCAGCACACAGCTTGCATCCCGTGATCATGGGAGTTGACACAGGTTTGCAGTCCTCCATTTTGAACTTTTTCAACATTTCTTTTAAGTATTTTTCCTGTGAGATGAATGTGCCTGTGTTCTTTTGTTGGATTTGAAATCCTAAGTAGAAACTGAGCTCTCCAATCATGGACATCTCAAAATCTGATTTCATCTCCTCAACAAACCCTTTTTCTAGTTCATCTTTGTTGCTTCCAAACATAATGTCATCAACATATACTACAACAATCAGGAGTTCATTTTCATGGACTTTTATGTATAGATTGCTGTCTACTCCTCCTCTCTTAAAGCCTTGGTTTTGAAAATATTTGTCCAGCATTGAGTACCAAGCACGAGGAGCTTGTTTTAGTCCATATACAGCCTTCTTTAGTCTGCATACATAGTCTTATTTGTCTGTTAATGAGAAGCCTTCTGGTTGTTCCATGTAGAATTCTTCTTCTAGATCTCCATTCAGAAATGCAGATTTCACATCCATTTGATATACCTTGAAGTCGTGGTAGCATGCAAAGGCCAGAAACATTCTGACGGCTTCTATTCTAGCTATAGGGGCAAATGTTTCATCGTAATCAAGTCCTTCGATTTGTGAATATCCTTTGTAGACAAGTCTGGCTTTATTCCTGATTACCTGTCCTTCCTCATTCATTTTATTTTTGAATACCCATTTTGAGCCTATGACATTTTTCTCAGTGGGTCTGGGAACTAGTTCCCAGGTATTGTTTTTCTCAGTTTGGTCCAATTCTTCATTCATAGAATTCACCCAAGACTTGTCCTTGCTGGCTTCTTCAAATTTATTTGGCTCTATTTGTGATAACATTGCTATGTATACCTATTTTGTCTGTTCAGTTAGCTGCCTTCTTGTATGGACCCCTACTCTTTTGTCTCCAATGATCTGATCTTCAGGATGGTTCTTCTAAGCGTATCTTGAGGGGGCTTTCGAGTTCAGTTCAACATCTTCTGTTGTCTTGCTGGTTTCATCATCATCTTGGTTTTCTTCTTCATGACTGTCTGATGGACTGTTGCAGTCTGTATCTCTTGTATTGTTTGGAAGTTCTTCATCAAATCTCACATCAATGCTTTCTACTATTTTTCGAAAAGTATTGTTGTAGCACCTGTACCCTTTACTTTTGGATGCATATCCTAGAAATATCCCTTCATCTACTCTTGCATCAAATTTCCCAAGATTTTCATCATTATTCTTTATGTAACACTTGCTTCCAAATATTCTAAAGTGCTTGATTGAAGCTGGTTTACCATGCCATAGTTCATAGGGAGTCTTTTCACTACTTGGCCTTAAGTGAGATTTATTAAGGATATGCACCGCTGTGTGTACTTCTTCTGCCCAAAAGGTTTGAGGAATATTACTCTCTTGCACCATGGCTCTGGAAATTTGTTGTACAGATCTGTTTTGTCTCTCTGCTACTCCATTATGCTGAGGTGTCCCTGCAATAGTAAATTGTTGCTTTATGCCATGTTCATTGCATAGGTCTGAAAATTCATAATCAGTGAATTCACCTCCTTTGTCTAATCTGATGCATTTTAGCTTGCATCTTGTCTGATTTTCTGCTAAATCTTCGAATATTTTGAATTTTTCTAGAGCTTTCGATTTATTCTTGAGAAATGCAACCCATGTCATTCTAGAGAAATCATCTATTATTAGCATGAATTAGGATTCTCCACTTGGTATTTTAGTTCTTGCAGGTCCACACAGGTCCATGTGCACAAGCTGTAGTGGTCTTCTTGTTGATAGCTCATCTTTGGCCTTAAAGGATGTGCGGGTTTGTTTGCCTAATTGACATGATTTGCATATGGTATTAGAAGGCCTTTTTATTTCTGGCATGTCTCTGACAACTTTCTTCTTGCTTAGTTTGATGATGTGATCGAAGCTGAGATGTCCCAACCTTTTATGCCATAACCATGACTCCTCAAGTTTGCTAAGATGACATGCTTCATCTTCCTCTTTCACAATGTAAATATTACTCTCTGTTCAAACTCCTTTGAGTAGAGTCTTACCTATGGTGCTTGATCTAACTTCACAATCTTGTGCTCTAAAAAGAACTTCACAACCTTTATCACACATTTGACTGACACTCAGCAAATTTGCTTTCAGCCCATCTACAAATAGTACATCTTGGGCCTTTCCTCTTCCATTTTCTAGGCTGACCGAGACTTTTCCTTCTATTTTTCTTGATTTATCATTGCCAAAAGTAACATTGCTAGATTTCTTTTCATCAAGAGTTATAAACTTTCTTCTGTCTCCAGTCATGTGTTTTGAGCAGCCACTGTCCAAATACCACTAGCTTTTCAGGTCTTGAGCAGTTAGAGCCAAGTCACATTTATTCACCTTCTTTATCCACTAGAAGCATCCTTTTGTTTGGTATCTTTTGTGAGATGATGAACTACATCTTCTGAGAGGACATTTGGAAGGCATATGTCCAACTTGATTGCATACACAACATTTGATCATAACTTTTGCAGAATTGTGAGTATGAACAAAATTTCTTTGATTCATAAACCTCCTTGAGGTGTTAAATATCAATCTTTGTCCATACTTTCTACACTTAATGATTTTATGGCCAAATTCATTACAATAAAAATAGTAACCATAGAAACTATTTGCATATCTGAAGTAAGGTTGTCTTCTCCATTTGTTTTCTTGAGACAATATCTTCGTTGTTTGCATGTTGTGGCAGACATAACAGGTGGCATTCTTCATAGGAGGGAAGAATGTCCTTTGATGGCTTCCAAATTTGACATACTCAGGGGTATATGATCCTTTTTCTGTTGTCTTGGTATTTATTGCATTATTTGTTACTAGAGGTTTCATCTGATCTCTGTCTTCCTCATTACATGTTTCTTCTTTTGTAGGAATTGTTTAAGCTGCTTCATCATTCTTCTTTGCTTTTACAAAAATAATCTCTCTGTTTTCCTTTTCTTTGCTTTTACTTGATTCTCCTTCATAGCCTATTCCAATTTTTATCATGGGAGATCTTTGAGCATCCATAATTTCATTCAACTTACTAGAACTTGTTGTTTGAGAGGAATTTGTAGACACTTTCCTCTGAGCATTTTCTAATTTCTTCCTCAGACATACAACTTCTTCTAGCTTCTCTTTTTCTCGAGTTTTATCCTTGATTTGCTGAAGTAACATGTCTTCTATCTTCTTGGATTCTTCAAGCTCTACCTTCAGCTGCATGAGGACTTCTGAATTTTTCTCTTCTCTTACATACTTGAGGAGAATGTCCTTTTGTTTTATGCACTTCAGTTTGAGTTTGTCAATCTCCTCCAGAGCACTTCTTAGCTCCCCCTCAAGGTCGACTTCACCTTCTTCTTCTTCATATTCTAGCAGGATTCCTTCAAGTTCTTCTATGGCCATCAATAAAAATTCAGAGGTTCCTTCTTCACTTGAGGGTTCATCTGAGTCTTCAGATGTACTCATTGCCTTGTTGAGGGACACGTCGCGGATTTTCTGCCGAACTTATTTCCTTTCTCCGCTTCTTTGGATGTATTTTCTCTCGATTCTTGAGCCCGATTCCTTACTTTTTTGTAAGTAATTAGCAGCATTGTCCAACTCTTCCAATGCTGCAAGCATTTGCGCGCGCTTACCTTTGTATTTACCGAGCCTCTATCAGTTTCTCGATTAAAATTTTCCTTCTTTCATCCGAGCAAGAGCATATGTCTTCCTCTCTTTCTTCTTTATTCTTTCTCGTTTTAAAGGCCGCCTCCTTCGTAATTGGCTTCTTCTGTGGGAGCCTCATCTCATATGCTATTAGATTTGCAAGTAGCTGGTTCATGGTCAAGGTCTCCTAATCATCTGTTTCTTCTATTGCATACACCTTGGGATTAAATCTAGATGGAAGAGATCTTAGAATATTTTGCACAATTATACTTTCTGATATGGTTTCTCAAAGAGCTTTCATATTGTTAACAATTTCTGCAACTCTTAAGAAGAAGCTGCCAACATCTTCATCATCATTCATTTTTAAATTTTCAAACTGGGCTCTATATACTTGAAGTTTGGCAGTCTTTACCTTTTTATTTCCCTCATGAATATTCTCTAGAGTGTCCCACATATCTTTAGCAGTCTTACTGTGCATTATTTTAATAAATTCAGACTCACAAAGTCCACTTAATATTGCATTCATGGCCTTTGCATTTGCTACAAATTCTTGTTTAGCTTCTCTTTCTGGGTTGGTTGCCTTTGGGGCATATCCAAATTCAATAGCATCCCATACCTCTATTCCTAGAGACATTATTTATGCTCTCATTCTAATTTTCCAGAAGGCATAATTAGCACCAGTGAAGAAAGGGGCTTTATTGGTTGAGCTTCCTTCTTGACTAGACATATTGGAGGCCTAGGATCTCCTTTCAGTGGTTAAACTGGTACAAAAGGAACCTGCTATGATACCAATTGTTGAATCTTTGGTTAAACTGAGAGGGGGGGGGTGAATCAGTTTAACACATACCTGAGATTTTTAAATTTTCATCAAACTTATTTACAGCTTAATATGTGAACAGTGTTAAAATGTTGCAACCAGTATTAAATTAATGTGACATCAACTTTATTGTGAGAGCAACAAACAATTAAACAGATTGAGTGGATCATATCAACATATAAGCAACACATAGAGACAACAAATGTAAGTGGAAACCCATAAAGGGAGAAAACCACATATTATTATTGTTGTGATGCAAAGGCAAGCTCCAACTTCCTCTCACCATTGTTTTTCTGCAGGCACCAACCTACAGGAGGCTCCAACCTCAGTCAGCTACAACTGACAGCTATCAAGATCCAGCTTGATAGGGAAGCTCCAACTTCCTCAATTTTTCAAAAGAAATGTTTGATAATTTACCTTAGATATCAGCTCTGTTCTGTAGCATCTTTTTCTGCTCCTCTCTTCCTTATATTCTCTGCCTCAATCTTCTATACTCTAAATTCTCTATCCTTACACTCTCTAACCTCTCTTTGCATATCAAGATGATATTATTTATAAATATTTTCTTGTGAGTGTTAGCATTCCTCAATGAATTTGGAATGGACAGCCATGCCTCTTTGCTTTCTACCTTCTCATTTCTTTCACTCGCTCATTCAGAAAAATATAACAACATGCATTAATTTCAATATTACAGTGGGAGCTTTGTTTTCCTTCGAAGACTTGCCAATGCATCACAACAATATAAATCAATTAAAAACATTTACATTCAATTACAATTAAAAACCGCAGCCTACTCATTCAGCCTCTTGGCTCACTGCACTTCTCTTTTCTGTAACTGTGTTTGTCCCTTTCGGCTTTGATTGATTTCATGCTTACTGTCGCGGTGTAATCTTGGCAATATAACGATAATGAATCATTTAGTACATAAAATTCCCTTACGGGCCCACTGCCGAATTTCCGATGCAATGTATCGCCCTTGACTACTTCCGATTGCGATCAAATGCTTTCAAAAGGAACATCACATCACTTTACGATTCGATGTTCCGAGGCTCCAATGCTCTGATTTCGATGATTCACTGTTATTACGGAACTCAAACATATATCAGTCATGGTTTATAAAGCCATCGGGTCCAGACTTTCATCGCAATCGCAATTCTTTGTTAACATGTTCCTCTGCGAACTTTCTCTGATGCGATTGGGTGAGGGTCCCACCATATGAAATGAGCATTACATCCCATAATACAAACCTTCGGCTTTGTTTTAATTACTCAGACTTTATGAACTGTGAATCAATATAATGAAGTGCCCAAATTTTATATCCAAGGTTTATTCATGAGCGGAGACCTTTTCATATACCTCATATAAAAGATTATCATACCCTCTCAGAACAACCCTCTGTGTTATCTCAATATTATAGCTGGTATTACACACCCAACAAGAATATCAATATATATATATATATATATATATATATATATATATATATATATATATATATATATATATATATAACCTTTGATTTTATCGCAGTTATTAACTTCTAGCTTCCAAATAAACCAAAGCATCATGTTACAAAGCATCTGGGCCCATAGCAACATATTACGTACCTTGCTTAACGTGCACACAACTCCGCTTGGATCCAATGATTCACTTGCTCTCGCGCTCCAACCCTCCGATCCTACAGCAATCACACGATTAAACAATATGAAATTTAACTCTCAGAAGTCATGCGATGAACTGGGGCCCAGCCTCTTATCGCATCGTCCCTTGAGTTATCTTCCGTGCTAGTTGATGTGCGACTACTGTTCGATGGACCTGCCTCCAGATTGAACGACGTACGTTGATATCACGTGGAGTCCAAAGTCAAGAGTTAACACATGATGGCACGCGATAAGAGCGGTTTCTCCGAACTGCTTAAGGCCATGTGTCAGTTGATGGCTGTGATCGCTTTGATTTCACGAAAACCACTTATCGCACAAAAACGGTGCGATGAAAACCGTTGGGTGTTCCAAACTATCATTACTGTTCCTTCATGGTTCCGGTTACTCCCCACTCTAGGTTCCTTTTCATTCTTTATAACTTCAATTTCGATTTTTCTACTGTTCCATGGCTATACTTACTCCATCGCTTCTGCCACCGAAGTTCCGCCTTCTTCACCATCGCTCTTGTTTATTCTTTCCTTTCATGGTTCTGTTGAGATGTAACAACCCCCCATGATCTCTATTTGGCTCTACAACATTGGTCCATTACATGAATTGGCCACGCTATTCACTGTTCCATTGTATTGAACAATTTCGAACCTTTTCCCTTCAATCTCGTGCTACCTACACCTATGGCATTCTACTCTTTGGTGCTTCGTCAAGGCATACATCTGAAATGTATTATTCCAGTTCTAACTTCTTCATTCACTGCTCGACCTCTGCCTGCATTGCTCGACCGTTTCTTCTCTTCCTCTGCCTCCATTGCTTGACCGTTTTATTTCTGCCTTTGTATTCGCTGTCTCCCCCTCTCTTTTTACTGCCTCTGTCTTTGCTGCTGTCCTTTGCCATCAATGACAACATTTCCAATATAAAGGTCAATTTCCCTCAGATCTAAGATTCTTTAATTACTGATTTTATGCTTAAATGTATTAATTAGCTGAAATATGAAAAGTAAAGAACAATACATTACTCGCACACCATTCAGAAATAAACATAAGATTTACCCTAGAACACTCATACATTATAAAACCCAACTAGAAGGTGATGTTTTTTTTATCTCTTTTCTCTTGTATGTAAATATTTAAATACAAAGAAATAGGTACTCTCTATGGATTTACTTCAGATCTATGGCCTATAAAGCTGTTACAAAATATTATTCCCCTCTATTATTCTCTTTAAATTCCCACTCCTAGATGTTTTTCTCAATTATCGGATAAATAAATGAGATATATTGAAAACCCTTATCCTGGAAGTGTGGTATTTAAAAATTCCCAATAACCATATAGGGATAGGTTTTTGAATTCCTCAACCCTCAATTAGAGTTACAATTTTATGGATTCTAGAATTTTCTTGGAAATTCCATAAATGGTAAACCCCATATGCATGAGTAATGAGGGTCAATGTGGCATCATCTCATGCCATGGTGATCAACATGGTAAGTAAATTTGCGAGACATAAATTTGGCATATGATATCCAACTAATGTGATATTTTCACCATTGGAAATGTATCTGTCTATAGATCAACATCAAGGGGTTTGAGCTAAATTTGAGAAAATTTTGACCCCAAAAAATGTTGTTTGGTGCCTCAATATGGCGTTAGAAAGTTTCAAACCCCAATTTTTGAAATTGAGACCTATAATTAAAATGACATTGCAAGCTGATTCCTCTATTTTTTTCCAATTTGAAAAAATCAAAATATGTGAAAAATAATTTAATGGTAAAATCTAAATCATACCTCCTCATTTATGGAGGCCTTTCGTCGACAAAATCTCTATTGAATGAGGTAGGGACATTTATTCTCTACCTTCTTCTTGGAGTACCACTTTTCTTTGCATGTAAGTTTTCCTTTCGACCCAATATTCCAAAGTTCATGATACCCTTATTTTGTAGTTGTAGACCTCTTATGTAAAATTTTTCTTCTTCAATTGTTCCTCAACATTTGGTGCTATGTAATTTATAGAAGGTACACATTACTCCTTTCCTTAGTCCAACATGGAGGGATTATAGCGTTTTATATTCTACACATTCATTACTAAGTAAATGCACATGTACAGGGGAAGATCTTGTAGGCATTATCTCCCACATTTTTTGATCTCTTAAAAGGAATATGCGATGCAACCTTGATCTTCTTACCATGACCCTCTAGTATTTCCTTGTTCAACTGTAACAAAAATATCTCTCTCATGCTAAATCATTTCTTTGTTATTTTTTGATGATGTCCGAACTTTTATTTTTCCTATGAATTTTTTAGTGTCTCCCATAATTTTAAATGGATCCACCTATTTGTCTCAATAATTTTTTCTGCTCCATATGCATATACTATGATATCCTCCCTCACTTCTCCTTATTTTCCATATACAAAATCCAAGGGAAAATGTGGAAAAAACCCAAAGCAAGTTTAAAAACGTGATTTACTAGTAGAAGTGTGTATTTCACTATGATAAGAGTGTTGTATATGGATTAGACTTTCACCTCAGGTCTTCAAATTCTTCTGATGGTAAACCCTCAAAAGGTGCACCAAATTCCTATTGATTAGTTATATCTACACATTTTTGTATACATGGAATGTTTTAGATCACTTCAACTTAGTGCCCATATTCTCCCACAATGTAATACAAAATGCACTAAGAAATTTGGTATCCTTTTATGAGATGATGCTCTTTAGTTTCCCAAAGTGCACCTAGAATTATTCTAAAAACATGTTTGCTACTTCCTATCATTTGATGGTCATTTTGTAAAGCATGAAAGCGCACTTCTTTCTAAACATGTCAACTATCAAAAATAGATAGTCATGTACCATATTGGTTATTGGTATACCTCTGATAAAACCCATGAAGATGCTTTCCCAAGGTATATTGGGTGCTAGTATGGGATGGTATAGACCTTGCTTCTTATTGCTAGGTTTGTTGGTAGAAAATATGTACACCCTCTAATACATTGTGCTACATATTATTTCATTTTGGGTTAGTACACATACCTTTTTAAGTTGGAATTTGTCCTTACAAAACCAAAATGTTATTTCCATATAATACTAGTGAAACACCCATATTGTTATTGTTGTGACCCATAGAATCCCACTATTTTTATTGTTGCGCCCTTACATTATTATTGTTATGTAGGCCCTAATTATATTTTGACCCCTTAGACACCTTTATATATAAAGGATGTCTTGTCATTTGAATCATCCAATAATTCTTCATTTATGTGATGTAAAGGGAGGTTTCCCCCTTGAAGTGGCTTATTATATATGTGTTGATCTATATTTTATTATGTTTTTGTGCCGTTTTTGATATGGGTGCATAACATTTGGTATCAGAGCTCTTGATTCAGGGTTCTCTGCTTTAAACAAGCCATCGTGGAATTTTCGCTATAATTTTTTAAATTTTAAATTTTATTTTTATTTTTATTTTTTGTTGCGAAGCTTCAGACTGTGAAATTGATACCACACGAAGAAACAATATTAATGAACATATAAGTACAATTTCAGACCTTGTTTTTCTATATTGTCAGATATATGGTCCAAGGAAGTTAGGGTTTATGCATGGTCTAGAATTCAATCTCAAATAGGTGTTACGGGGAAAATCATCATAAATTTCTCTTCGAGCATGGGATTTGAATTTCATAAAAAGTGATTAAAATTGGAACAAACTGTAGTTTTTTGGGTACAAGTTTCAGTGTTTAATGTTAAAATAGTGACATGTGGCATCCCATATAAGTTTGATATACTAAACAAGTCCATAATCAGGCTATCTTGGGAGAATTGGCATAACGTTATCCAATCTTGGTCTAACTGGTGGGGTTGGAAAGAATACATAGTGTGATAGGAAAGGACATAATTTCATACCTTGGAAGGATTAAATCATAGAAATAAAAATTATTTAAATTTCAACCTTATCAATAAGCTCAAAATTAAGCTCTAAAAGGTGTGGATTTTTAATTTTGCATTAGTTTTGTTAGAAAAATCAGTTTGAAGTGATTCAAAGGGAATAATGAAGCATGTATATCCCTAATTGGTTCCAAAATCCCCCCCCCCCCCCAAAAAAAAAATAAAAAATTATACACTTATTAAGCCTTCAGAAATATCTACTATTGCACATGAAGAAGAGAAATAAATTCAATACGATATATAAAAATTGCAGGTACAAGTGCAACAATTATCGTTGTCACAAAGTGCAAAAAAAAATGAATTGGGTGCAATGAATGTTAATATGGATGGTATAGAAGGAAAAATAAAAGCAAACATGGAAGGTTTGGATGAAGGTTTGAAAATATTTTTAGAAGAAATCATTCCTAGTGGTAACAAGGCATGCCATAAAATCCATGATGAGAACAAAAGGAATGTGAATTATGATTTTAGAGACTCTAAATCTAGGCTGAAGACCAACAATATTCCAAATATCAATATGACGAATTTTTATGGTAAGGATATGATAACATGGATACTACAAATGCAGTAGTTATTTGATCTATATTATGTGAAACACACACAAAAGGTACACATTGCATCTTTATATTTAGAACCCAATCAATTTGTATGGTATCAATGGATTTGTTCTCATAAAGAACTTGTAACTTGGAAAATTTTTATGGAGGAATTTACAACACATTATGAGGATACAAAGAGAAATACCTTATTTAACCAAATGATAAATCTCAAACAAAAGGGTTTAGTTGGGGAGCACATTGATGACTTCCAAAGACTGAATATCAAGGTAACTAAAATTCCAGAGGAGCACATGATTGATATATTCATAGGGACTTTAATGGATAAAATACAACATGAGGTTCACCTTTGGGAACCTAAGTCATTCAACAATGTATTTAGGGTGGAAAGAAAAGTTGAAATAATTTTTTTCTGGTAAAAAGGAGGTCTACCACTCAACTATAAAGATGGAAGTGTTGTCGCTTTTGACTTCCCATAACCTACAAGGTTGACACCACAAAAACTGGGGGTAAAAAGAGAAAAATAGCTTTGTTAGAGTGGTGATATAAAATACACTAAAGGTCATAAGTGTGCTGAGAGGAAATTATTTTACATAGATTTTGAATAGGAGGAAGAAATGGAATATGAAACATAAAAATAAGAATATATAAACCAAGAACCAACCCCATGGGTTGAAAAATAAGAAATGAATATGACCACGTATTGTAATGCATTGGCCCGAATTAGTACTCCTCAAAATATCAAGGTAGAAGGATATATAAATAATAAAAAGGTAATAATGTTGATTGATTTAGGTAGTACTCATAATTTTATTCATGGTTAGATAACCATGGATTTGAATTGTTTTCTATATCCAGCACTAGAGTGTCAAGTGATGGTTGCAAATATAGGAATGATAAATTATTAGGGAAGTGCCATAATATTAATATAACCACAAGAGAATTTTAATTTAATAGTCCAATGCTTTCCATTCCAATGGGTGGTGCAAGTGCTGTATTAAGAGTCCCATGGTCACAATATCTGGGGATGATAACTTTTAATTTTCAAGAAATTTTCTTGAAAATTTTCTCGGAAGGAAAGGAAATTGAATTAAGGGGTATCATAGGGAATCCTAGGAAGATAATAAGCTCTAATAGCATGAAAAATATTTTTAAGAAGGAAAAATGCAGAGTAATTTCACAATTATGTTCACTTGTTCAAACATCTAAGTCATCCATTTCTCTATATCTCTAATTGTAATTTTCCCAATTTTTAGCCTCAAGCTAAAAGGAACATTATAGCTAGCATATTTTCATTTTTTTGAATAAAATGGGTAAGGAGACACCTTAAACCCTTTTTATGAAGAAATAAAACTCCTTGTGTGAAAGGAGGAATAATAAAGCAGTTGGATTGAGCACCACATGGTGTGAACATGATTAGATCAAGCTTGATCTAGTCATTTTGACCAAGTCAACTAAAACTTTCCAGATACATTGCACCTACTTGGACAACACAGTTTTAGTGGATGGTCCACTTGCTTGAGCTAGAAGCAAGTGTGAATGGGACCCTCATGGTGAGAAGAGTTCATTTGCTTTATAAGGAGGATATGGAAACCCATTTTCATTATGCATTGTCTTATCATTTTCGTAGGGTCTTCAAAGACTTGCATCCCCGGGCTATTTAGCAGGGTTTGTAGTGTTCTTCACCCAAGGGTGTTCCCAGTCGAGAATACCTGCCTCTTCCTCAAGGAAGGAGAGGGTTTGAGCTTCATTTCCTCATTCTGGCATTTGGCCAAGCTTCTCTATGCAGCTACAACGTTATTTTTGCAGCAGATTAACGTTGTGTTGCTGGGTGCAACAATAGAGGAACTCATAGAGTCATTCTTTGGCTTATTCCTAAGTGGAGATCTTGTATTTTCTTTGGAGGAGCAGTAGAGGAGATCCCCGGGCTTCATTTCAGATCTTTGGCACTAGGCCAAACACTCACCATCTCTCACAACGCAGTCTTGGGCAGAAACTGCGTTATTTTCAGAGGCAGTTGCTAGGAGAGCCATTTGTGCTTATCAGGAGGAGTTGTTTCTAAGTAAAGGGACTAGCCTTTTTCTTAGAATCACTATCAGAGGAGGGAATTATCATATCATATCTGATACAACCTCATTTATACTTTGATTCAGTTGCAGTGACAATTTATTTGTCACATTGTACATTTTCCGACATTTATGGCAATATCTCCTAGATTGGCTAGAAATATTGTTTGGAGCCCATTATTCTATTATTGGGCATTTATTTATATATTCCAGCCATATTTCATGTATATGTATCTATTTCAGTAGCTACCATAATATAGAAAATGATGTCACTGCTCTTCGGCATTTTGTGCAGTTGCAACAACTCATGTATTTCATTGCTTGATCATTGGAGATTGGTTCTCATAGCTTGAGTGGATTGTCCCTCAAGATATTTCTATATATTGCAGCTGATTTATTAATAACATGATGGCTGTATTATATTCCATATATTTACGTGTACATATTTGCAGAGTTTCATGGTTATGTTCACGTATTGCTGTAAGCTCTCTCATTGAGCATTTTCTGAGAGATCTATTTTGGGGGAGATTTGTATAAGCCCTATAGGCTTATTTCTTTGAGCTTATGTTCTGGGAGATTAATGTATGAAGGTTAAATAGAGGGATCCAAGTCCCATTTTAACTTTTTTTTTTCACTTCCTTCCTTATACAACGTCCTTGAGGACTCTATTGCAGAAATTCCCAAAAAAGGAACATTACAATGGTATTAGAGCATGATCTTTGGCTCAGCCTGTGGCTTCAAGCCAAAGTGCTGAATCCCTAAAGGGGAATATTTCAAGATCTATAGACAGAGTCTACAGATGGCCAGGTAGCCTCTAGATCTCATCCTTTTTTCAAAGGTGACATATCCAGTAAATGCCCCAGCAGTCAATCTCTGGAATAGAATTTTGATATTCTTGAGAAGGGAAATTTACGGCTGTGCAGCCCAAGATAAAAATCCATTAGAAGGAGAATCTTCTCATTTGGAAGAGGATATTTACAAAAAAAACAAAAAAAAGAGGAATGACAAAAGAGGAGGTTTCCCTTCTTCTCTTCCAGACCTTGGAGGGTATCATTGAAGATCTTGAGGAGAAAGAAAGGGAAAATTGGGAGGATTTTCTGAGAGGGTTTGTGAATGAAGCAAGCCCTAGCTATTTTTATGATGGGTGTGAGCATTCAGCCACACATGAAGATCCACAACGCAGTCCATTGCCCACTTGCACTGCCGGAAGGATGGAGGAAGAAGATGAGGCCATTAGAGGAGCAGCGTTGCAACTCAAAGGTATGGCTCATAATTGTTCTGTTTCATATTGTCATGCAAATGTAGAATCATATGATGGATTCACAAAAGGTTTGGTGAGAAAATTTGATGAAAATCACTGTGAATATCTATGTGTCAAAACATCAAAAACTTTGCATGCATTGGAAAGAACCATGAAACAAACTCCATTCCATATTTCTGAAAGGGATGAAAATGTGTATGATGACTTGCTAAAGGAAATATCCTTATTGTGTGAAGGGCCCTCTTCCATTTGTGAAGTCATGGAGGTACTTCCTTCAAGAGATGACCAAGATCTAGGGTCTCTCCTTGATGATGAGGTAATCTCACTTATTGATGGGAGGATGAGCACAAGAGAACCAACAACGCTGCCATGTTGGGAGGAGATCCATCACCAAATGAAGGTGAAAGGGGAGCCTTTGCTTCTATTTGAGGAGCCCTTGTATCTTTACAAGGAGTTCCAAGTATTTTAACATGTGGGAACCAAAGCACAATTACAGAGCCATTTGTAGTAGCTATTGAGGATTGTGAGATGGAGGAGGAAGAAGAGAAGGATCAACATGAAGGGTTGATACACCCTTATCCATTCCGAGAAGTCTTTACACATGAGAAGGAGACTATACAGCGCAATGAAGAGAGGGGCAAGTAAATCCTCTTATATATACATTCCACTTCTGATCTTGATGTCTCACTATATTGAGGCATTCCACCTAGAAGGCCACCTGATCTAGCATTGATGAGGGGCATCTTGTCATACAGTTCACCACTCTTGGATTCTGGAGAGGTGAAGACATTGGAGGAGTCTAGCACAACGTAGAGATTTTGGGATAGACCCAAGGAGGAGAGAGACACTCTCTCATTTTAATTATCACCCGCTCTCACCAGTTATACTGCATTGACAAAGTTTGCTGCAGGGATGGAGGATTGCATCTTCATGATGCAGGATGACTGCTCCACATATTTGATGAGGAGGAGGATACTTCCTTTGATGAATGAATCTTTCACACATGGGAGTAGATGGAGGTTACTCATGCTTACATTGACCAGGATTGGGAGATTCCTTTTGGATGACAGCTTCTCATGGGAGGCTAGCTTCCCAGGATCACCATTACTATTTGAGCATGAATAGATGCATGATGGGAATGGCAGCATTTTGGAGGATGAATTTGGCATGGGGGATGTCAAGGTAGCAGGCAACAGCATGAGGGGAGCATCACATTGCAGATCACCAACACTGTCTATGAGGAGGATTGATCTGTGTTGGAGGTCTCAACTTTTGGTAGAGTACTCCCAGGATCTAGATGCATGCATGACTCTTGGTGACACCGATGCAGATGACAAATACATGCTTGATGTGATGGTCATCTATTATTATGACAGAGTCTTCTTGGCTAGAGTTTCTAGTCTCAAGGAGAAACTATTGCATGCAACATATGAGGACCTTCTAGCTATGCACTTGGATGCATATTCTACTTTGCTATAAGAGTTAATTTGGGAGGGAATTCATCATGGTCTACATCAACATGTGGATAGATGCATAGCCTGGATGGTTTTGGAGAGGTTGGCACAACCATTTCCCTACTCATTTGAGGTGAAGGAGAGCATTCAGATGAGCCATTTCAGCTCAAGGTCTCAAGTACATGGTAGAGGAGGTATAATTTCACATTGTATTTTGTATGAGAAACATATTGTATCAAGGAGGATCATCCCTTCTTGCATTTTGTATGATGTACTTGTAGCTACTTGTAGCATTTATTTTGGCTACCTTAATGGTGGTTTGTGGGGGAAGCCACATACTTCTTGGTGTGCACCATTGGCACCAAATTGTACTTACATGTTTCCACCTTATGAGATGTTTGTGGCAGCCAACAAGTGGCTGGAAAGGCACTTGTTGATTTCTGATTTGATGCAAGCCAAAGGTGCACTGTGCTGGTTCCTCATGTGGAACTATGATTCACTCTTCGGTTGCCATGTGGCAGCTTGTTTTCATTGTATATTGCTTCCATATGTTGCTGATGTTTGTATACTCATGGGAGGCTTTGTTTGGAGAGTGGGCTTGGAGATGAAGATGCCAATTGGGAGTATGATTCTCCCCTTTTTACATGTATGTTTCAAGAGAAATAATGGGCACACCATGATTTCCATGTCACTACTTCTCTCTTCATGTAGGAGGAGCTATTGGGAGAGAGTGTGTTATTGGAGGAGGCACTTCATGGTTGATTCATTTTGTGGGGAGACTTGGGCCAATTTTAGAGGCCATGAAATTTCAGCCCAATGTCAGCAACCTCATCATATTTATCATAAATGGAGGGAGAAACTACTTGGATGGAAAAATATAAACTCTCCATTCAGCCCCAACCTATTGCATAGATCCGGGGTTGAGAACTACTTTTTTGAGCTACTTAGGATGGTTCATTTCATTTGGATGATAGCATGGATGAGAGGATCATCATTGGGGATATATTTTTCCCATGCATGTCATCACTCCTACCTTGAGGAGGCCATAACAAAGAAAGGAGGTTTCCACCTACACCTTCTATCTTCCTTGATGTGCATCATTCTGGTTTGCATATTTCAGAGGAAGCATTGGAGGACATATTTGTTGCAGGATATCTTGAGCAGTGGTGGAGATTGTTGATGAGGAGGTCACAAGAGAAGAAGGGGGATAAATTTTTTTCTCTCTATGCATTTGCTTGAGGACAAGCAACATGTGGGAGGGGAGGACTGTAATTTTCCCAATTTTTAGCCTCAAGCTAAAGGGAACATTATAGTTAGCATATTTTCATTTTGTTGAATAAAATGGGTAAGGAGACACTTTAACCCCTTTTGATGAAGAAATAACACTCCTTGTGTGAAAGGAGGAATAATAAAGTAGCTGGATTGAGCACCACATGGTGTGAATAGGATTAGATCAAGCTTGATCTAGTCATTTTGACCAAGTCAACTAAAACTGTCCAGATACATTTCACCTACTTGGAAAACGCAGGTTTAGTGGATGCTCCACTTGCTTGAGCTAGAAGCAAGTGTGAATGGGACCCGTGGTGAGAAGAGTTCATTTTCTTTGTAAGGAGGAGATGGCAGCCCATTTTCATTATGCATTGGCATATCATTTTCGCAGGGTCTTCAAAGACTTGCATCCCCGGGCTTTTTAGCAGGGTTTGTAGTGTTCTTCACCTAAGGGTGTTCCCGGTCAAGAATCCCTACCTCTTCCTCAAGGAAGGAGAGGTTTTGAGCTTCATTTCCTCATTGCGGCATTTGGCCAAGCTTCTCTCTGCAGCTACAATGTTATTTCTGCAGCAAATTAACGTTGTGTTGCTGGGTGTAGCAACAGAGGAACTCATAGATTCATTCTTTGGCTTATTCTTCAGTGGAGATCTTGTATTTTATTTGGAGGAACAGTAGAGGAGACTCCCGAGCTTCATTTTAGATATTTTTCACCAGGAAAAACACTCACCATCTCTCACAACACAGTCTTGGGAAGAAACTGCGTTATTTTCAGAGGCAGTTGCTGGGAGAGCCATTTGTGCTTATCAGGAGGAGTTGTTTCTAAGTAAAGGGACTGGAATTTTGCTTAGAATCACTATCAGAGGAGGGAATTATCATATCATATCTGCTACAACCTCATTTATATTTTGATTCAGTTGCAGTGACAATTTATTTGTCACATTGTACATTTTCTGGCATTTCTAGCAATCTCTCCTAGATTGGCTAGAAATCTTGTATTGGAGCCCATTCTTCTATTCTTGGGCATTTATTTATATATTCCAGCCATATTTCATGTATATGTATCTATTTCAGCAGCTACCATAATATAGACAGCACTGTCACTGCTCTTCGGCATTTTGTGCAGTTGCAGCAACTCATGTATGTCATTGCTTGATCATTGGAGATTGGTTCTCATAGCTTGAGTGGCTTGTCCCTCAAGATATTTCTGTATATTGTAGCTGATTTATTAATAACATGATGGCTATATTATATTCCATATATTTATGTGTACATATTTTTAGAGTTTCATGGTTATGTTCATGTATTGTTGTAAGCTCTCTCATTGAGCATTTTCTAAGAGATCTATTTTGGGGGAGATTTGTATAAGCTCTCTAGGCTTATTTATTTGAGCTTATCTTCTGGGAGAGTAATTTATGAAGGTTAAATAGAGGTATCCAAGTCCCATTTTAACTTTTTTTTCACTGCCTTCCTTATACAACGTCCTTGAGGACCCTATTGCAGAAATTCCTAAAAAAGGAACATTATACTAATGATCCAAAATATTTTCTTCGATGATGTTAGAAGAATTGCATAAAAGAGAATGTAAATCATAAATGAAACATATAAATAAGAAGAAACACAATGGAGGCCATAAAAACACCAATATTTGATAATGAAGTTCACTCATAATGTGAGATCTACGTCTCCGGGCCCAACTGCAAAATGGAGAGGCCTCTATATTATCTAAACAAAATGAAAGACAAGTCCATGGAAAATGGGTTAATAAAATCCTAAATTTTACTGCACCAGTGAAATCCTTGCAAAATTCTAAGTAAAATGAGTATAAACTTGACCAGATTTTGACACCATCAACTCTTGACCCCAAGAGAATCTTCAGGATTCCACAACAAAATATTTTGGGAATATTTTAGAGAATATTCCAAGGAATATTCCTTGAGAATATTTCGAGAGTGATTTTGACACCATCAACTCTTGACCCCCAGAGAATCCTCAGGATTCCACAATAAAATATTTTGGGAATATTTTAGAGAATAGTCCAAGGAATATTCCTTGAGAATATTCCAAGGAATTTTTGAAAATGGGCTAATCAAATCCTAAATTTGACTGCACCAGTGAAATCCTTGCAAAATTCTGAGTAAAATGAGTATAAACTTGACCAGATTTTGACACCATCAACTCTTGACCCCCAGAGAATCCTCAGGATTCCACAACAAAATATTTTGGGAATATTTTAGAGAATATTCCAAGGAATATTCCTTGAGAATATTCCAAGGAATATTCCTTGGGAATATACCCCTCGTAAACCACACTTGTGTGAGGTGCTGCAGTCCAGGCTCTGACTCTGCGCGCTGTTCCGCCTGCTTCAAGTTCCTCCGTCTGTCTACCCTTCGTTGTGGTTTAATAAAATGGGGTAATTTTTTATATTTTCATGCCGACATATTTAACAAAGTCTTGCCGACTATCGGATTAGATGAAACATTTTGTTTAAGGTGTTTGGCCCGATGGGGTTGTAGGTTCAAACCCACATGGGCCTATTTTATATGATATTTAGAACGTTGAAACCCATCGACCTATTATTATATGTTATTTTAAAACATGTAAAAACATTGTTTATTAACTGCCATCGTATTTGGTAGGATGCCGTTAGTTTTAGTGATTCCACCAAATCTAACCCCTGCCAAGTGGTGTCACCAAATTTAACCGATTGCCACAAAATTTAGGCAACAGTTTGGCTGGTCTGCCAAATTGGCGACATTCTAAACTTATTTGGAACTAAATGATTTTTTTTTAATCTTTTTCCATGTTTGATTATAACCTTGACTGTGCATAAATTTCACATACAAACTCAGATTTAGGTGCCATTTTCACCATTGGATTCCTTGCGACGAGATATTCAATTTTATTTTATTTTAAATGAGAATTGAGGACTTTGATTTTTAGGCCTATTAGGGATCCTCCTGGATTGTCCCTCCCCACTGAGATATTTTATGCCTCCAAAATCCTTATCAATCAAATTTCAAGTGAGGGAATTTCTCCCATACTTTGTCCTTTTCAATCCATCATGCCTTGCTAGGATGCATTCCTTTGAAATCAAGTCGTAGGTATCCCACATACCTCTGCCATGAATTCATAGTTCTCTTTTCTAAGATGATGTATTTAGGTAACTTTTCCAAGTATTATGGCACAAAATTATCCATTTATGGAACTTGACCACTCTCCTCTGCATCTATGATCGTAGGAGTCTCGTAAAGTTTCAAGTTCTCAATGTTGACTACATAATACATCTACATATATGCTAGAAGATAAAGGTGATAAACCTTGTTCCCTATATTTTCTAATATGGTGAATGGGTCATATATGATTGATTTCAACTACTTACCTTATCCCTTCATTTTGTCCTCACTGATATGAAATCATACACTGTCTCCAACCTAGAACTGATGATCAACTTTGTGTTTTTCATGTTGGGATTTATATTTTGCCTAACTATTTTCTAATTTTTTTGCACTAATTGATGAACCATTTGGATTTGTTGAATGAAATTGTGATATATATATTCATCACCTCATCTTTCCCAAAGATAATATCTAAGGGATATTTCTACAGGTACCCAAAGCATGTCTCAAATGGTGAAATTTGAGTATAAGAGTTAAAATCCATATTGTATGCATGCTGAACATAATGTATCTTCTCATTCTGCAACTTGGGATGCTTGCTACAATACCCTCAAAGAAAATTAACCACTTGTCTATTGATGACCTATGTCTTTCTGTCAATTTGTGGATGGAACTCCATACTCCTATTTATCTTGATGTCCATAATCTTCCACAATCTTGTGCAAAAATATCCAAGGAATTGAGAGTATCAATAAGAAAAAATGGATATGGGCATCCAAAAATGGACCCATACATGCTGAAAGAAAGTTGAGCAGTCTGCTTGGCAATAATCTGCTTCTTACATGGCATCAAGAAACAAATATTTATAAACCTATCAAAAAAAAACATACAAGTAGTCATGAAAATTTATTGACAAAGGGAACCCCCTACAAAATCCACACAGATACTATCCCAAGGATGAGAAGGAACATGGAGTGGTTTGTATAGCCCCAATTTTATTTTAGTGGGCTTACAAACAGAGCACATCACACACCCCTTTATATATTTGGTTACAATTTCTTTCATCCGAGGCCAATAACAAGGCCTATGCAAGTGAGACAATTTTTTTACTACCCAAAAGTGACCAGACACAAGAGAAGTGCGAACTTCTCAAATCATATGGAATATTTCACTTGTAGGAATAAATTGTTGAGATTCAACAAGACGATGATCGTAGTGAAAATTAAGCACCTTCCATAGGTGGGGCCCGCATGCTATTTTTAGGTGTATGTCTATTTTTAGAATGATGAGCATATTCTAAAATTAGCAGGAGACTAATTCTAGATGGTTGAGCAAATTATATTTTTAGATGAGTTTCTACTTTTAGACATATCGACAAAGTCTATTTATAGATCGCATGTCTAAAAATAGAATGCATTTCAATGATTATTAGCCCTTAATAATAATCAGACAATGAATAATAACTTATTCTCTTGAAGCGCTTGATTTTAGTTAAGTGATGTGGGAAACCATTTGATTGAAGGAATTATGCATTCCAAGGTTGGTTGGTGGGACATGCACAATGGACTTCATTGTTACTGAGTGTGACAAAGTTGTAACAGAGTTGGAAGAGTAGTTATGTGAGTTGTTATTTAGTTTAACTCAGTTAAGTGAGTTAAACTCAGTTTTGCTAGTTGTAACTCATGATACACTAGTGATAGATGTGAATTAATTATTTAATTAATTCACAAGTAGTGGTGTCACATGCATCTGAAGAAATACAACTGTTAAACTACATGCATGTGAGATCTAGTGGAGACCCAGTGGAGAGATAGGTGAAAGTTTTGGTTGACAATCAGTTGTGACTATAGTGATGCTTTCAATGCATATACACACACATTGGAGATGCAAATTAGGATTGCACAATCAAGGCAAGGAAAGATTGAATTCATTAAATGATCTTCTTCAGTAGGTATTGCACAGTGGAGGCAGTAAATTGGTGCATGTGTGAACCAATTTTTGTATGACAGTGTGAGACGATTGTATATTGTATTGAGAGCTCTTGGAGTAGAGTTTTGTATGAGATTGTTTCATGATCCATGATATACATAATATATTATAGTTGGGGTTTTTAGCTTTATGCTTTCTTGGTAAAAACATCTTGTTATGTGCGATTGATATTTTCTTCATGTGTTTGCAATTGGCGATTAAATTTCCGCAAAGAATTAAGTAGAAGGATTATGTATTTAACAGTGGATTTAATCGCTAGATCAGGATAGTCTGGTAATACATCAAAGTATTGTTTAAATTTCTACATGGTATCGGAGTAGATAATATTTCAATATTGAAGCAGTGCTGAGTTTTTTTGGTGGAACAATTCAAATTTGTTGCAAGAATTTCTTGGTGTGACAGTTGAGTAAACATTGAAATGGCTTTCAATGGTTTGTGGCTAGAGTATGCACTCGAGGGTAGCTCAAACTACATATCCTGGAAGGACAAGATGGAGGTGGTGCTTTAAGATAATGGCTTGAATGAATTCATCGACAGTGATGTTCCTAAGCCCACTTCGACGGATGCTGCATTAATTGACGCCTGGAAAAATAAAGTTGCGAATACGAGAAGGACTCTGTTGGAAGGTGTGAGAGACCATATTGTCTCAAGAATTCATGGGAAATACACTCCATTTTCAATGTGGAAGGCTTTGACAGATCTTTTCCACAACAAAAATGGCCATAGGAAGTTGGTGTTGAAGGATAAGCTCAGAAAAATAAAAATGGAGAAGGGTGACAATATTCCAAAGTATCTCACGAAGTTTGTCCAATGTCAGGATGAACTGGGGAGTGTGGGAATCATGGTCGCTAATGATGATTTGGTGAGCTTGGCTCTCTTGGGCCTTCCTAAGAGTTGGCACAGTTATGAAGACTCTGTCAACAGACGGGAAAAACTGCTGGATAGGGAATGCCTTTTGTCGAATCTAGTGGAGGAGGAGATAAGGCAGAACACCAGTGATGGCTCTTCATCAAAGCATGATGATGAAGAGGATTGTGTTTTGGATGCCAAAGAAAGTAAAGTGAAGAGGAAGAAATTCCACTAAAAATCTGAGGCTAAAGGCAAGAAGCTAGATTTGTCCAAGGTGAAATGTTTTCACTGTCATGAACATGGTCATCTCGCCACTAATTGCCCACAAAAAAAGAAGAACAAGAAGGCTGTTGAAGTTGTAGCTAGTGAGGCCCTTTCCTCACAATTTGAACTTGATTTCTCCTTGATTGCATGCTTGGTTTCAAGTGCAATGGGATCGGTGTGGTATCTTGATGGTGGTTCTTCCTTCCACATGACAGGAGATAAGGAGATTTTCAGTGACTTGGAGGAGAAAGATCTCCAGATGCATATAGAGATGGGTGATGATGGATGATACAGTGCGACCGACATTGGTACCATTACCTTTGAGAGGGAGTCAGGTAAACCATTTCTATTGAACGATGTTGTGCATGTTCCAGGTCTAAAGAAAAACTTGGTCTCAGTCGCGATGTTGGAGGACAAAGGTTATGACATTGTTTTCAATGATGGAAAATATTTCCTGTGACATAAAAAATCAGGTCAAACCAAGAAGATATGGATTCGAGTTAAGAATCTCTAAAATATGGAGGTAGATGGCTGCATTGCAATGGTGGGCAAAGCAGAAGAAGTGGTGAGCTGGGATGAGGGAAAATTATGGCATAGGAGATTGGGCCATCTTCACCATGGCGCCCTCAAGACTTTGCAGAATATTTCTACTGGAATTCCCAAGGGTACACTTGCACAGTTAGATCAGTGCAAGGGATGTACTATGGGTAAGTTTTTGAAGACCACCTTTCATGAAAAGGAGAACCGTGCTTCGGTGATCCTGGAGAGAGTTCACACAGACGTGTGTGGACCATTCTCGGTTGCTTCAACAAAAAAACACAGGTACTGTGTTATTTTTGTTGATGACTATTCTCGTAGATGCTGGATCTTATTCATGTAGAAGAAAGATCAAACATTCTCAAAGTTCTGTGAGTTTAGAGCATTGGTGGAGAAATATTCGGGGAAGCAAGTGAAGGCTTTGCGGAGCAATAATGATGGTGAATATATCTCGAATGAATTCAAAGACTTATATAGCAAATAAGGATTTCAGAGAGAACTCATAGCGCCTCATAACCCACATCAGAATGGGGTCGCGGAGAGGAAGAACAGAACGATTGTGGGTGTTGCACAAGCTATGCACTTGTGGGCGGAAGCATGCAACACTGTGGTTTATGTGAAAAACCATTGTCCTCATAGAGTACTTGGCATGAGTACACCTGAAGAAGCTTTTACTGGTAAGAAATTAGATGTTTCTCACTTTAATATTTTTGGCTCATCTGTTTATGTTCATGTGACCAAGAATGCCAGGAAGAAGTTGGAGCCAACTACTGAAGTTGGGATATTTATGGGGTAGACAGAAACACCCCATAATTATCATGTGTATTTTCCAAACAGTTGAATGACTGTGGTGCAACGTAATATAAAATTCAATGAGGAGAAAGCCATAAAGTTGTTGCTTGAGAGGGAGCTAGACTTGCATGCAGAGGAGGAACTCATTAGGGGAATTTTGAGGTCTAAAATGGGCCTCCTAAGAAAAATGTACAACAAAAATAAACTTTATAACAACCAATAGGATTCAAGATGATGATGTCAACCATGGGGATGATTTACCATTTTTTAAATAAAAGGGTAAAAATATTTAAAAATAATAAAATAATAAAACTACTTTTTCAACTTGTATTTTAGACTTATCTCCCAAAAATTTTACTCAAATTTCGAGTGGGAGTACTCGTTGGATGCAAAATTTAATTCCTCATCCAAGGAGTACCCATGTTGCATACTTTCGATGAACTCTACTACACGAAAAATGAGAAATACATAAAAAACGTGATTGTAATCACGTTTTTTTTATGTATTTCTCATTTTTCGTGTAGTAGGACCCATCGAAAGTATGCAACATGGGTACTCCTTGGATGGGGAATTAAATTTCGCATCCAACGAGTACTCCCACTCGAAATTTGAGTAAACAATTTGGGAGATAAGTTGAAAATATGAGTTGAAAAAGTAGTTTTTTCATTTTTCCCTCTAAAATTTGATGATGTCATAAAATCTTATTTGATTTTTTATACTATTATTTTATAATTTCCTTAGGAGGCCCATTTTAGACCTCAAAATTCCCCTAATGACTTGTTCCTAAATATGAGCCTCTAGATGTGGATCAACCGTAGGAGGAGGTTCATGGAGTGGAGGAGTCCACTCACGCAGAGCCAAACATCAGAACATGTAGAAGGCGTACCACATAAGCTGAGAGGCTGAAGCTTGATGCGGCACATAATGTAGGAGTCCCTACTTCACAGAGCAAACAGAGACAGTCTCCTAACCATTTCACTGGATACATGGATCTCATGAGCAAATGTATTGTGACAGAGCCATCTTCCTTTCAGGAAGTAGTGCAGGAGCCAACATGGGTAGATGCAATCGTGGAGGAGTATGACTCCATTGTCAGAAACAGTGCTTGGGAAATTGTTCCAAGGCTAGTTGATAAATCAGTGGTAGGTTCAAGATGGATCTACAAGGTAAAGCAAGCTGCTGATGGGAGTGTTGAGAAGTATAAGGAAAGATTTGTGGCCCGGGGCTTCTCACAGATTGAGGGGATTGATTATGAAGAAACATTTGCACCTGTCGCATGGTATTCTTCCATAAGGATCATCCTTTCTCTCCCAGTGTAGATGGGTTTGCACATTCATCAGATGGATGTGAAGACTGCATTCCTTAATGGGATCATTGAGGAAGAAGTGTACATTGAGCAACCTGAAGGATTTGAGATCTTCAGAAGCGAGTCACATGTGTGCAGACTCAAAAGAGCACTGTATGGGCTGAAGCAAGCACCCCATGCTTGGTACACTCGGATCGACAACTATTTGACCGGACTTGGCTTCACCAAGAGTGAGGCAGATGCAAACCTATACCAGATTGTGGTTGAGGGTAAGCTTTTAATCATTGTTCTTTATGTTGATGATTTAATACTGACTAGTGATGAGTAGATTATACAATCATGGAAGGAGGACCTTGCAAAGGAGTTTGAGATGAAGGATATGGGCCTCCTTCACTATTTCCTTGGATTGGAAATATGGAAGCGAGATGGTGAACTATTTGTATCTCAAGGCAAGTATGCAAGGGAGATACATAGTAAGTTTCGCATGGAGGGCTATAAACCCATGGATACTCCTCTTCCAGGAAACTGGAGGAAAGAGGATGCTACATCAACAGAGGTAGTGGATGCTACAGTCTATCGACAATTGGTGAGTTCACTAATGTATTTAGTTAATACAAGATTGGACATATGCTATGCAATGAACCAACTTAGTCAAGATATGGTTAAGCCTACCAAGCTCTTTTGGAAGGCGGGCAAGCATTTCCTGAGATATCTCAAGGGCACATCTGAGTATGGCTTATGGTACAGATAGAAAGATGAGGTGAAGTTGCATGGCTTCATTGATGCAGATTGGGCAGGCAGCCCAACAGATAGAAATAACACATCAGGAGGGGTTTTCAGTATCATATCTACCACTGTTTCTTGGTACAACAAGAAACAAAGATCCGTGGTACTCAGTTTAGCTGAAGCAGAATACATGGCAGCAAGTCAAGCTACATGTGAGGCTATCTGGATGAGGAAGATCCTGGTCAGTTTGTTTGGTTCTCATTTAGATCCTACAATGATTCATTGTGATAATCAGAGTTGCGTTAAACTCTCGATTAATCCTGTGCTTCATGATAGATCTAAGCATATAGATATTTGGTATCATCATATCAGAGATTGTGTGCAATGGAAGATCATGTTGCTTCAGTACATTCCTACGAAATATCAGGATGCAGATATTCTAATGAAGGTGCTCACCAGAAGAAAATTCGAATACCATAGAGACAGGATCGGGGTGAAGGATAATCCCTTTCTTGTTGAGAGGGAGTGTTGAGATTCAATAAGGTGATGATCCTAGTGAAAATTAAGCACCTTCACTAGGTGGGGCCCACAGTCTATTTTTAGGTGTATGTCTATTTTTAGAATGGTGAGCATATTCTAAAATTAGCAGGAGAATAATTCTATATGGTTGAGAAAATTATATTCTTAGATGAGTTTCTATATTTAGATATATGGGCGAAGTCTATTTATAGATAGTATGTCTAAAAATAGAATGCATGTCGATTATTATTAGCCCTTAATAATAATCAGACAATAAATAAAAACTTATTCTCTCGAAGCACTTGATTTCAGTTAACTAATGTGGAAAACCAGTTGATTGAAGGAATTATGCATTACAAGGTTGGTTGGTGGGACATGCACAATGGACTTCGTTGTAACTGAGTGTGACAAAGTTGGAAGAGTAGTTATGTGAGTTTTTATTTAGTTTATCTTAGTTAAGTGAGTTAAACTCAATTGTGCTAGTTGTAACTCATGATACACTAGTGAAAGATCATTTAATTAATTATTTAATTAATTCACAAGCAGTGGTGTCACATGCAACTAAAGAAATACAACTGTTAACTACATGCATGTTAGATCCAGACCCAGTGGAGAGATAGGTGAAAGGGTCTGGCTAACTATCAATTGTGACTATAGTGATGCATTCAGTGCATATACACACACATTGGAGATGCCAATGAGGATTGTGCAATCAAGGGAAGGCAAGATCGAATTCATTCAGTGATCTTATTCAACAGGGATTGCGCATTGGAGGCAAGTTGTCAGGAGGCAGTAAATTGGTGCATGTGTGAACCAATTTTTGTATGACAGTGTGAGACGATTGTATATTGTACTGAGAGCTTTGGAGTAGATTTTTGTCTGATATTTTTTCATGATCCATGATATATATGATAGTTGGGGTTTTTAGCTTTATGCTTTCCCGGTAAAAATATCTTGTTATGTGCGATTGATTTTTTCTTCATGTGTTTGCAATTGGCGATTAAATTTCCACAAAGAATTAAGTAGAAGGATTATGTATTTAACAGTGGATTTAATTGTTAGATCAAGAGAGTCCGGTAATACATCACAATATTGTTTAAATTTCTACATAAATATTTTTCCAAGGTGGTAAATTAACTTATCCTACAAATGGTATTTCTCCACTGTGATCCATCAGTTAGCTTCTCATAAATTTATTGAAAATATTCATCAATATCATATTGTTCATCATAACTATCATGATATAAATAATCATTCTTCAAAATAATAGATGCAGAAACATGAGGTCTAGAAAGCATATTTGCCACTTGTTACTTGTACCAAATGGAAATGTTGAAGGAATTCCATTCACCTAAAATGACGAGCCTGCTGTAACTTGTTATGTGATTGGAGATATTGTAAATGATTATGGCCCGTATTTATGATAATATCCTTCCTAATAAAGTGATGAATCCATTTATTGACACTTTGAACCAAAGAAAATAACTCCTTGTCATACATGTGATAGTTCACAAGAACTTCAGAGAAAGTACCTGAATGGTAACAAACCGATTTCCAATGCTGCATCAATACTGCACCCATGACATAACCACTAGCATATTTCTCAGTCTTGAATGGTTGCTGAAGGTATGAAAATCCTAGTGCTAGTGCTGTACTATATTTTTCTTTAGAGTGTCGAAAGCTTTCTATTGCTTTCCTCCCCAGTGAAAATTCTACTTCACACTGGTGAAGGCATGCAAAGGATATACAATGATGGAGAATTTAGCTGTGAACCTTCTCTAGTATTTAACTACTCCCAAGAAGCTTCTCACTTCTGTTATATTGGTAGGATTAGTCCATTTAACAATTACATCAACTTTAGAAGGATAAATATTCAGTTGAACTCCTCCAACAATATGATCCAATTAAACCAAATAAGTTTTTCCAAATTCACATTGGACAATTTTACATGCATTTTCTCCTTTTGCCAAAATATCCAGTACTTTTTTAACATGTTTTACATGATCATCCCATGTTTTAATAAATACAATTATATCATTTATATGAGGGAGAAAATATTAGTTTTTCACTGTGATCTTGTTGATATCTATATAATCCACACACATCCTCGAAGTTCCATCTTTGTTTGGAACCAACATAATTGGTGAACCACACAAAGATGAGCTAGTTATGATTACTCCTTGGTTCAACAAGTCTTGCACCTACTTCTTGATTTCTTCCATTTCCACAAATAACATCCTATACTTGCCCACATTTTGCAAAGGGACATCATGTTAGAGATGAATTTCATGTTGGATACCCCTCTTGGGAGGCAACCCACCCGGTTCCTGAAAAATATCATCATAGTTAGAGACAATATTAAACATTTATTACCTGTGAGAAGGATTGCAACCTTTGAAAACATCATATGCTTCAACATATTTTTCCCTCACAACCATGACCATAAAATTCTTGCCAGAGTTGATGAGCCTTTTCATCTATCCTGCATTAACAAGGGTTGAATTGATTCATGCAGAGAGCTATAAGAATATTTTTTCACCCCTTTTTGGGTGAGATGGTACTTGTTCTCATGCCTGAAAAATAATTCCTTCCTATCATATAAATATGGGCTTCCCAAGACTATTCCACAAATATATACTGGGAAAAAATCTATATAAACCTCATCTATCAACATTAAAGCAATGGAAAACCTCACCTTACATTTCTTGGCGACATTGAGTTTTTCATTGTCGCATACCCAACCAAGAGGATAGGGCTTTGGATGAGGTTTGATTTCTAGACCAACCCTCTCAAAAATTGGTTCTAAGATAAAATTAACTTGAGAACGTAGGTCAAATAATGTAAATATTTTGGTATGCTTAGATACAACTCTAATATGGAACAATTCACTTCTTTTTCGTTCGTTAACACAAGTCTATTCATTTGTAGAACTTGAACTAGCATAATTTGCATAACTTGAATTTGCATGAAGGGGATTGTTACCTTGTATTCCAACAACTATAATATTCATATTATCAACTAAATCAAATGGAAGGTCTTGTTGCACTATAGTAACCTCTTTCTCCTTCTCTTTTCGACCATACTTCTTAGGCTTTAATTCTGGATACAACATCCAATAGTGCTCCTTATTGTGCTCTTATTTTTTTTAATGAGTGCAATATGGATTCCCTTATTATTTCTTTGTTGTTGCTTTCTTCTTGTCCTTTCATTTCACTTTGAACTTGTTGTTCTTAGGCTTGGATGATGAATTATTTGGATGATCTTCTTGTCCATGCTCCCCCCTGCTTTCAAGATGAATACCTTTCAAAATATCTTCATCAAGAGTAGTGAGATAAAACAATAACAATGAATTCCAAAGATAACTGTGTAAAGATGCAATATATTTCATTAAAGTATCATGTGAGTATAAAGGAATATTTAATGCCAATGCTTTCTTCCTAAACTCCTCTATAAAACTTTGAGCGTTCTGACCTTTTCCTTGTCTCATATTTTTCCATTCCATCATGGATTTTTTTCTGATATCCCAAAGGATAAAATTTCCCTCTTAATGTAAAAACAAACTTAGACCATGAATAAATTATTTTAGCATTATGCTGAATACCTTTCTAAAGCTTACTCTCCAACCATACAATAATTTTCCTCCTAGCCTAAGATATGCCAATTTTATATTTTCCTCATTGTCTTCAATCTATTGTATTTGACAATATATCACAATATTTCTAATCCATCTTTTATTTTACTTTATTTTATGCATTAGCTTCTCCATTAAACATGGGAAAATAAAATTTCACTTCTAACTTACAAAATGGAATTTTAGAGGCATATCTACGAGGAGTATTTGAATGATGAGAATGAGATGAATAATAAGAAGAACATTCACATGAAGATGGAGATGGAGGTTCAAGAGGTTCTCCCCCATTTCCTTGATTTACCGAAGCATATTCCTTTGGTTTCTATTTCTTCTTCTTTTCCTTCTTTTCCACTCTCTTCTCATAATCCGTAAACAATTTCTCTACCATGTCTTCCATATTGTAGAAATATTTTTCGTTCTCAGTGTGAACATTGTAATTCTCCATTTTCCTTCTTCGTGTTTCATGTCCAATATTTGGGTCAAAATACTAAAGTTTTCCTTCACCCTCTTTGAGTTTGGCTCTAGTTATCATCCACACTCACAATTCACATCGAAAAGAATCTTGCTCTGATACCAACATGATACAAGATGTTTTCTTTGGTGATGTTAGCAGAATTGCATAAAATAACATGTAAACCATAAACGCAACACTTAAAGAAGAAGCGACAAAAATGAGTCCATAAAGACAAATACACCAATATTTGATATTGGAGTTCACTCACAATGTGTGAGCTATATCTCCAGGCCCAAGTGAAAAGGGGAGAGGTATATATATTATATCAACGAAATGAAAGGAAAGTACATGGAAAAATATGTCATTATACCTAAATTATAGGAGTGACTTGAAAATGGGTTGCTCAAAACTTGAATTTGACTACACACATGAAATCATTGTGAAATTATAAGTAAAATGAGTACACTCAACCATATTCTGACACTATCAACTCTGGAACTGACTTGAAATGATTGTATTAGTTTTTCTGTGCTAAGTGTCTTTTCAATTTAAAAACATGTGCATAATCAATTCACTAGTTTTCATAGGGATTGAGGTGTTTGTCCATGAATTGTAGATGATTTTTAGTGAATTAGAAGCATAAAACAAGATTACTTAACACTGAACATTAGTGTAAAAGAGAGAAATAAGTCACCACATGAAATTTACACAGTAGGCATGATGAAGCAGTTCACCCTCCTGGGCTACATCTGCTGGTCCAGCTCCTAATGGCATGTCCATCTTTCATTATGCTCAAAATTTTGATACTACATGTAGTTACAATGCTCTAATAGCTATTTTCCCTGCACCAATGGCTCTAGAATGCTCCAGTTAGCCAAAAATGACTCTTCATTCACTCAGAATGGGAGAAAATTGAGTCTGATACTCTTTTGCCTAGTTTCACCTAGAAAAGCTCCAATAAAGTGAAGAGCTCCACTTAGCTGGAGATAAATTAGGAAATCCCGCCATAAATGGCGCGCCCACTATACTGACCGTCGAATCTGATTGAATATTAAATGTTGTGTTTGGGGTGGCTACATGCCAACCCCAAACCCGTGGTTACAAAACTGCTGGCCGAAACCCATAGTGGAACTCTAGTTGGAAACTTGAACTGTAGTTGAAGGTTGGTTAGTGGAGACCGCGGAGGCGATATAATGTAGCCATGTGAAAATCAACACGGAACCGTTGGAAGAGACTGCAGGTTGAAGGTTATCTGTGCGGAGGTGGTTACATATATTATATGCCATGTGAATACTCCAGGAATTGCTGGCGGGTTGGAACCGCTGGCGGTTCCCAACCCCCAACCGCGATTTCATTAAAATTTAAATTAAAACTGCAACCCATAAGGTTAAAAATCAACATGTAGTGTAGATGGTAAGATATGTGCATGCTCAGCGGGAGGTCCGGGGATTGATTCCTGCGGCCTCCAACATAATTTTGATATGCCATTTCAGGGACACGTGGCGACCTCATGGCTGGTCACGTGTCACCCTATGATTGGCTCTTCAAAACCCATTAAAAAGAGTACAACCAATATAATTTAGATACTTTTCAACCTATGGTTGGTTATGAGGAAGGAATATTCCTCAAAATATTCCCTTTTGCTGACTGTGCATCCCAGTCAAACCTAGTCAAACTGTCGCAAATTTACTTGTTTGGTATTTCGATCAGAATGCGATATATCCCTCATACGACATTTGTTTTTCGAACCATTCATGACGCCATAATTAGGAAGACGAGATATACGTAACCATATTGGTTTCAACCCAATCCTGTAATTTTGAATTTTGAGCAAAATTTATGAACTCTTGACCATTCCTCCCCATTGGGAAGATTTTGGACCTCAAAAGACTTGATTACCTGTTTATTAGATGAAGGTACAACTTCCTCACCTTTCCAACCTCCATCCATTTTTCCTTGCTTGGTTTAGTGCCTTCGAGCCCATCTTGAAGGTAGTAAAAAATTCCCCTCTTGGATGCTCTTATCCTCCTGTCAAGAATTGTATCTTCTTTGAGCCCATCCAGAAATTCTGGCGAGAAATCTTCAATAGAAGGTAGCTGAACATCACTTCCTTGATCATCGATCAAAGTGGCTCATACAAGCATAAGTTTTCAACATTAAAAACTAAATACATTTTCATGTAAGAAGGTAAGTCAAGTTGGAATGCATTATTACCAACTTGTTTTATGATCTTTAAAGGACCATATCGAATGGGTTTGAGATTTTTACCTTCCCCTTGCATCCTTTCTTTGCTAATGTGAAACCATACCTCATCTCCATCTTGAAACTTGTGATCAACCTGATGTTTTCCATGTCTCTCTTTGTATTTTCTTTGAATTTTATCAAGCTGTTCTTGAACTTGTTGATGTATAATCTAAATTTGCTTAATGAAATTTAAACCCTTATCAATGTTACTATGGCCATCAATTGCAACATCCTTCCCAAAGATGAAGTCTAATGGCGATTTTGGAAAATACCCAAAGCATACTTCAAAAGGTGAGGTTTGTGTAGAAGAGTGCTTTGCTTGGTTGTAAGCGTGCTAAATGTAATGCAGTTGTTAATCCCACAACTTAGGATGTTTGCTGCAATATCATCTCAATAGATGCACAACTGTTCTGTTCACCACCTCATTTTGTCCATTTATTTGTGGATGAAAAGTGGTACTCTTTTTCAACTTTGTGTCCATCATTATCCATAGATTTGACCAAAAATTCCCAATGAACTTGGAATCCATGTCACTAACAATAGAAGTTGGCAATCCAAAATGAACCCAAACATGTTGAAAATAAAGTTCAGCAGTTTGTTCAACAGTAATGGTTTTCTTACATGGCATAAGTATACACATTTTACTGAATCTATCCACAACTACATAAAGATAATCATGCTACTTTCTTGAAATAGATAGACTTCCAACAAAGTCCATGGAGACACTCTCCCATGGCCTTGATGGTAACGGTAGTGGTGTGTACAACCCAAGCTTCCTATTACTAGGATTACTTGTTGCACACATAGAACACCCTTTTATATAATGTGAAACACAATATACCATGCGAAGCCAATAGCAATACCTCTGTAGATGCGCCACTATTTTTCTTACCCCAAAGTGTCCAGTAATAAGAGATGAATTAGATTCTCTCATGACACTTAGCCTCTCTCCTTGTGGAATACACAACTTTCCCAAATGAAACAACAAATTGTTATGCGTGTGATAATATTTTTCTTCAACTTGATTCCCTTCACACAAACTAACATACACATCTTGAAAATCAATATCATGTGCATATTGTTCTATGTAACTCTCATGTACAATAGAATCATTTTTGAGTAAAGTAGAAGCGCTAATGATTGGCCTTGAAAGAATATCTACAACTTTATTGAAAATAATTTCTTGTACCTTATAACCAAGTGAAATTATTGAAGAAATTCCACCCACCTGAAATATCTTGATTGCTGCAATTTTTTTTGTGACTGCAAGTACTGTAATGGTTGGTGATCGGTATGTACAATAGTCTCTTTACCCATCAAGTAGTGTTTCCACTTATTGACACTTTGTACCAACACATATAGTTATTTTTCATATTTAGGATAATTAGTCACAACACCATTAAAATTTTTAGAATGAAAAGCAATAGGCTTACCATGCTGCAAATTTACTGTGCCCATGGCATAATCACTAGCATCGGTTTGAATCTCGAATGGCTGCCTCAAATTTGGTAATGCAAGGACTAGAGATGAAATGATCTTGTATTTTAAAGCTTTGAAATCTTGTTGTTGTTTGCCTCCCCATTGGAAGCCTTTCTTCACACTTGTCACTGCATGCATAGGAGCTGCGATACTTGTCACTGCATGCATAGGAGTTGCGATGGAAGAAAAGTTAGCAATAAAATTTCTCCAATATTGAGCTGCACCTAAGAAAATTCTTACCCCGGTTACTGTTTTGGGTGTGGGCCAATTCTCAATGGCCTCCACTTTAGAAGGATCAATCCTTAATTATCCTCCTCCTACAATATGTCCCAAATAGACCAAATAGGTCTATTCAAACTCACACTTTGACATCTTAAGAAACAATTTCTCTTTCTTAAAAATATCAAGCACTCTATTCACATGTAAGACATGATCTTCTCTTGTTTTTCTGAAAATAAAAATTTCATCTAAGTAGACAATAAAAAAGTCATTAAGGAATGGATGTAAAAAATTATCCATAACACGCACGAAAGTTGCCGGTGCATTACACAAACCAAATGGCATAACTAGCCACTCAAAGAGTCCTTGTTTGGTTTTGAATGCAGTTTTCCATATATCACTTTCTGCAATTCTTACTTGATGATATCCACTTCATAAATATAACTTAGTGAAATTTTTTTCTTCTTTTAGCTGATCAAGAAAATCATCTATTCTTGGGAGTGGGTAGAGATTTTTTATCATAATCTTGTTCAAAGCTCGAAAATCTACACACATGCGCCAAGTCCCATCTTTCTTTGGTATCAATACTATGGGTGAAATGCATGGTGAGGTGCTTGGCCTTATGATCCCTTTATCCAAAATTTCTTTGATTTTCCTCTTTATTTCAGTATTCTCCATTATCGACATGCGATACATACTGATGTTTGGAAGAGGACAATATTGTTGCAACTAAATCTCATGTTGAATTTCTCTTTTTGGAGGCAATCCTGTTGGCTCCTGAAACATCTCATGATTCGCATTAACCACATCATATAAATATGATTTCAAATTAGGATCACATCCCTCAAATTATTCATGATTAATATAAGATTTAGGCTTAATCATAAGAAGAAAAAAATCTGTACTTGAATTTACTAGCTTCTTTACCTGTCCAACATTTATCATATAAATGTTTGTCTTCTTGCGATGTGCTCTAACAATGAACTCCTTGCCATATTTGAATAAATAATACTTGTTCTCATGGTGATAGAAGATCGCTTTCCTGTCATACAAGTAAGGATTCCCTAATACAATACCAGTGATGTCAAGCGGAACCACATCTAATTCAATTGTGTCAACAAAATTTGCAATGATTGCGAACCACAATATACATTTCTTTGAAACCTGTAGATTTGCATCCTTACAAATGAAACCTAATGGATATAGTTTTGGATGTGGTATGGCATCAAGGTTAATTTTCTTGACCAAATATTCAAAGATTAAGTTTACTTGTGACCCACTGTCAAACAATGTGTCAATATTGGTATGCTTGGATATGACCCTCACATGAAACAATTCTATTCTTTCTTCTTCATTTGTAGTGTTTATGTGACAGTTTGATGTACTAGTACTGGGTTTAGTTTCAATTTCTTTTCCCTTCATGTTATTCAATCCCATGGCTGTAATCTTAGATTCATCACTTGAATCAGATTCTATATCATGTTGAGCTGTAGCAACAATTTTCTGTTTCCCTTTATTATTGGGTTTCTTTGGCCTCAATTCAGGATGTAATTTCCAACAATGAGTTTCATCATGGCCTTCTTTTGAAAAATGTTTACAAAACACTTTTTCTCCCTCTTTCTTAACAGATGCATTATTTTTCTTTTTTCTTTTTGAGGTCTTTTCTTTGGCTTTACCCTTAAAAGGTTTCTTTCTACCCTCTTCAGAATTGTTCTTCCCTCTAGCTTCTAGATGTGTGGCCTAAACACATATTTCATCTAGACTAGTGGGGTTAAACATGAGAATAGTATGTTTTAGGTAGCTATGTAAGCATCCTTTTTACATGAACAAAGTATCTTGGCTCTGCAAATCTACTTCTAATAATAGAGCTCTTCTTCTAAATTCTTGGGTGTATTCTTGCACATTTTGTCCCTTTAATTGTCTAAAGTTATGCGAGTTCATGATGGCTTTCTGCATATGAGCTAATGGATAAAACTATTGTTTAATAGCAGTAATGAAATCTGAACATGATAGAATAATCTTACCATGATAGAATAATCTTACCATGTTTTTTTATTTCCTCCTTTGTCTTGGCTTCCCACCAAACAAGTGATGCACCTTCCATTCTCAATGAAGCTAACTAAATTTTGGTATCATCATCTTGAAGGTTCTGGATTCTCAAATAGACCTCCAATTTCCTAATCCAATTATCAAGATTTTCTGCATTGACTTCACCATTAAACATAGGCAATTCAAACTTAACATCAAGTTTTAGAAAAGGACTTTTACCAGTGTTCTTATACTTGTGTAGCTGATGTACTGAAGAAGAAGTGGAGGATGATGATGATGAGGGTGAGGATGATGGCTCTCCATTGCCTCCATTTCCTCCATTTCCCTTCTTTGACTTATCTTCATCATGGTGACCTCCTGAAGATCCTTGTCCTTCCTTGTGAAGTTTAGATCCTTCTCCTTCCAGTATCTCATTCCTCTCTCGATAAATAATTCTAACCATCTCAGTCATGTCAAGAAATTCTTTCCTGAACACCCTTTCTTCCTCCTTGGGATCAACTTCTTCATGGATTTCTCCTTCCTCTTGAGGCATGCTTAATGGAACTTCTGCTTCTTTAGGAGGTGAACTAGGTGGTGGAGATTGTGTAAATCTTGCTCTCCTTTTCTTTGGCTCTTCTTGAGACCCTTCTACTTCCACCAATTTTCCTTCTCCTCTCTTGAGCTTGAACCTTGTGAGCATCTAAAAATTGCAAACAGTTAAACAATTATTTTCACTAAGTAACACCAGAGAATAAACTCTAGCATTGATACCAATCTGATTTGAAATGAATGTATTAGATTTGTTGTTATAAGTGTATTTTTCAGTTTAAAAACGTGTGCATAATCAGTTCATTAGTTTGCATATGGATTGAGGTGTTTTTCCATGAATTGTAGATGATTTTTAGTGAATTAGAAGCATAAAATAGGCTTAACTAATGCTAAACAATAGTGTAAAACAGAGAAATAAGTTACCACATGAAATTCACATAGCAGGCATGATGAAGCAGTTCACCTCTCTTGGGCTACATCTACTGGTCCAACTCCCAATGACATGTCCATCTTTCATTATGCTCAAATTTTTTCTATTACATGTAGTTACAATGCTCTAATGGCTATTTTCAATGCACAAATGGCTCTAGAATTCTCCAATTAGCCAAAAATGATTCTTCATTCACTCAGAATGGGCGAAAATTGAGTCTCCTACTCTTTTTACCAGTTTCACCTAGAAAAGCTCCACTAAAAGTGGAGAACTCCACTTAACTGGAGATAAATTAGGCAATCCCGCCATAAATGGTGCACCTGTTATACTGATCGCTGAATCCAACTGCATATTAAATTTTGCGGTTGGGGTGGCCACATGCCAACCCCAAAGTCACGGTTACAAAACCATTGGGCGGAACCCACGGTGGAACTCTTGTTGGAAACTTGAACTGCGGTTTAAGGTTGGTTAGCGAAGACCGCGGAGGCGCTAGACCGTACCCATGTGAAAATCAATGGGGAACCTTTGGCGGAGACTACGGGTTGAATTTTTATCTGTGCGGAGGTAGTTACATATATTATATGCCATGTGAACACTCTGGGAACCGATAGCAGGTTGGGACCACCGATGGTTCCCAACCCCCAATCACGATTTCATTAAACTTTAAATTAAACCTGAAACCCATAAGGTTAAGAATAAACATGTAGTGTGGGTGGTAAGACCTGTGCGTGCCCGACAGGAGGTCCGGGGGTCGATTCCTGCAGCCTCCAACAAAATTTTTATATGCCGTTTCGGGGACACGTGGTAGCCTCAGGGATGGCCACGTGTCACCCTATGATTGGCTCTTCAAAACAAATTAAAAAACATACAACCAATAGAATTTAGACACTTGTCAACCTGTGGTTGGTTTTGAGGAAGGAATATTCCTCAAAATATTCCCTTTTTCTAACTTTGCATCCTAGTCAAACCTGGTTGAATTGTCTCAAATTTACCTATTTGGCATTTTGATCAGAACAAAATATATCCCTCATACGACATCGGTTTTTCGAACCGTTCACGGCGCTGGAATCAGGAAGACGAGATCTACACAACCATCCTATTTTTTAACCTAGTCCTGTAACTTTGAATTTTGAGAAAAAATTATGAACTCCAAATCAGGAACCCTAGAGAATTTTCAAGATTATATACTAGAATATTTTTGGAATATTATAGGGAATATTCTTTAGGAATATACCCTCATAAAACACCCCCACACAAGGTTCCATAGGCCAGGTTGTGGCCCTCCTTTGTTGTTGAACGAAATGGGGTGAGTTTTTATATTTCCATGTTGAAAAAATTAACAAAGTCCCACTGGCTAGTGGGTTGTTTGGCATGGTTTTTTTAAGGCGTTTGGCCCAATGAGGTCGTAGGTTCAAACCCCCATGGAACTATTTTATGTGATATTTGGAATGTTGAAACCCTTCGACCCGTTATTATATGTTATTTTAAAATTTTTTTTATTAATCATCGACGTATTTTGTAGGATCCTTCTAGTTTTGGAAGTTCCACCAAATTTAACCCCTGCCAAGTGGTATTGCCAAATTTAACTGACTAAAGTTGAATTTAGTTGCCAGTTTGGATGGTATACCAACTTAGCGACGGTCCATACTTATCTAGCACTAACTAAATTTTATCTTTTTTCCAAGTTTGACTATAACTTTGATTGGACATAACTTTCAGATATGAACTCAGATTGATGTGCCGTTTGCACTGTTGGATTCCTTGGGAATAAATGTTCTATTTGATGTTGCTTTCACTAGGATTTAAGGAATTTTATTTTTAGGAATTTTAGGGATCCTCCTAGACCATCCAAAGAGTCCTTCAAAATCATTATAAGGTATTTGAGACTCCCAAAGGTCTCCCATATATTGACGATCATGCTATTAAATTGATTCCATGAATTGTTCATCCAAACATTATACCTTATAGATATCCCTATGCAAAAAAGAGTGAAAGAACATATGGTTTCATAAATGATAGAGATAGGTTTCATTCAAAATATCCATAGTTCTTTCTCTTCTCCAGTAGTATTGGTGCACAAGAAGGATGGATCATGGCATATGTGTCTAGGTTATAAAGAGCTCAACAAGCTCATTATTAAAGATAATTTTCCCATTCTTGTCATTGATGAATTGTTGGATGAACTACATGGGGAAATTTACTTCATCAAGTTGGATGTTCGTTCAATATATCATCAAATTAGAATAAAGATGAAAGATATTTTGAAAAAAACATTTAGAAACCAGGAAGGTCATTATGAATTTTTGGTCATGCCTGTTGGCCTTACTAATGCACCTTCCACGTTTCAAGTTTTGATGAATTCCACTTTCAAACCCTTCCTTAGATAATTTGTGTTAGTATTTTTTGACGATATTCTAATATACAATAAATCTTGGAAAGATCATGTTCAACATGTTGACAAGGTACTCAAACTATTTGAGGATAAAAAATTGTATGCAAAATTATCATGTTCAACATCTTGATAGGGTGCTCAAACTATTGGAGGATAAACAATTGTATGAAAATCCCTATAAATGGTTCTTTGGGGTGCAAGGAATGGAATATTTGGGTCATATTTTATCTCATGAGGGTTTTAAGGTAGACATTAACAAAATCGAAGCCATTAAGGAATGGAAAATTCCCATAACCTTAAGGCATCTTCGACGATTTCTCGGGTTGAGAGGGTATTATCCCAAGTTTGTTAAGAATTTTGGGAACATAACAACACCTCTAACAATATTATTGTAGAAAGATGAATTTTTTTTACTCTATAAGAAACAAAGGCCTTTAAACAATAATGTGCTGAGCTCCAATATTAGCTACACAAGGCTTCACAGTGATGCCTCAAGAAATGGCATTGGTGTTTTCTGATGCAAGAAGGAAGACTCATTTATTTTGAAAGTTTCCAATCAAGGGAAAGTACTTATAATAACCTATTTGTGAGAAGGAAATGTTTTATATTCTACATGCACTAAAGAAATGGTGCCCTTATCTAAAGGGAAGACACTTCAAGGTAAAAAAATATCATGATAGTCTTAAATACTTCTTGGAACAAATATTATCTTCATAAGAGCAGTACAAATGGGTCACAAAGATGTTTGGATATGACTTTGAAATCATCTACAAAAAAGGGAAGCACAATTTTGTTGCAGATGCACTCTCAATAAGGGATGAGGATGCGGAAGCGTTGCTATATACCGTTTCTATTATCCAAGCTGATTGGATAACTGAAGCAAGGGATGAATGGAATAATGATGAAGAGGTATGGATATTCATTGAAAAGTTACAGCAAGATCCCAATGCATCTAATTCATTTATTTGGAAAAATGATTCAATATGGTACATAGATCACTTATATCTATGTAAGAAATCCAAACTTAAAGAAAAGGTTATTTTCGAATTCCAAACCTCTCCTATAGGAGGGAACTTAGGATTTTAAAAAACTTACCACAACATAAAGAAGGAATTTTTGGGATGGCCTTAAATATGATTTAGAAGTTTGTGGTAGAATGTTTGGTTTTCCAATAAAATAAAGTTGAGAGATTTAATACCCCAAGTATTTTACAACCATTAGCCATCCAAGTTAGCATTAGGAAGATGTCTCAATGGATTTTAACATAGGTTTACAGAAGTCTGAAGGAAAGGGTGTCATCATGGTGGTAGTTGATAGACTTACCAAGTATGCACACTTTTGTGCACTATCTAATCATTTCAAACCTAGTACAATTGCAATTGCATTTATGGAAACAATTCAAAAGTTACATGGAAACCCAAAGAGTATTGTAAGCAATAGAGATCTCATTTTCTCTGGAAATTTTTGGACAAAAATATTTTCTTGTCTTTGTTCTCAATTAGCTCATAGCTCATCTTATCATCCTAAATTTGATGGGTACACTAAGATAGTGAAAAAATGTTTGGAATGATATTTTAATTGTGTTAGGGTCTTCTATTTTATAGGATAAATTGATAAATATCTGTTGATTTGTGTATACAAATCTTGTAAATAATATTTCATCTTGCAAATTATTTCCAAGGAAAGAAAAAGAAAAATAAATTAGAAAAATAGAATAATAAAAGGGGACACACAGACACACACACACACACACACACACACACACACAGACATATATATATATATATATATATATATATATATATATATATATATATATATATATATATATATATATTTGTGAAAAAATGAAAAATAAATAAATAAATGAGAAAACCCCAATAAGTGAGCTAGTCTAAATGACAGTCAATCAAAAAAAAAAAAATGATGCATAAAATTAGAAGAAATCGAAAATATGCTTGTTGGTCAAAATGCAACATTAAAAATAAATTAAGTAGGTTTAAAAAATTAATCGCACCATTTAAGCTTGATTAGTTAAGTTGTAATAAAGTGAGTTTTTATTAGTTTAATAAAGTTGGTTTGATTATTTTAATCACGCCTTTTAAACATGATTAATTTGTTGTAATAAAGTCTTGGATACAACGTTTTGTCATTTTGTAATAAATTTTGTGCACGATTCGACGACAACGATCTAACCTACCCGATCCAACATCAGGCCATTGGGTTCAAAACCTCCTAGCCCCTTCGACAGTTAACCATGAGGGGTGGGTGGGTGGGAGGGGTCCAAAAAGGAAACCCTCGCAGTATATTCACACTCCATGTCTAAAATCATTTACCGCCCTAACCTCCCTAAAAAATACGCTCCATCCCTCTCCCACCAAAAGAGTTAGCCGTTAACACTTTCCCTCCCGCTCCATCCCTCTCTCGCCATATATCCTCTCACCTCTACTCCCCTATTGCCATGTATATATCTCGTTCGGCCCCACTCCCTTTATCATTACATTCCCCATCTAACCAACCCTCGCCACGTGGCCTACCCATTACCCTAACCAAAAAATCCACTCCATAATGTCTAAAAACCCCAACGATAGGCTATTTTTCTATAAATTGACCATTGTCCCATTTTGGTGGCCTCTCCCACAAACTATTATAAATTATTGAGAATGAAAAATTGCCACAGTGAACCAGTCAGTAGTTGAACCTGCCATCACGACCCCAATCAAATAAACCAGGACCTATACAACATCTAGTCATAAAGCTTACTTGTCACCAGTCGCAATTATTGAGCCACCGACTTCCAATCGATATAATTCCTAGGTAATTGTAGCAATCTTGTTCTTTTCATTTTCATCATGGCCCCTGAAGGAAAATCTAAGAAAACGGATGAAAACCCCATGCTACCTCCTATCATTGACCTAAACCACCTACCCCTGGTAGATCAAGAATATAGGATACTTAAAACCAATTGTGAATTCATTCTTTATGAACCTCACAACTAGTTAAAAAAAAATTCATTGACTAAAGTGATGAATTGGGTTTGTGGGACTCCTTCCTACCCCAATTCATCTTTCCCCAAACCCATCACTTTCCTAAGTTTGTGGCATGGTGCCATTCTAGATATATCCCTAGCCAGAGAGCCATTGTAGTCTTTTCACCATAATCCCTGAGTCAATAAATCAAATGCTACAAATTATTCAGTCAATAAATCAAGTGTTACAAAATCCAAATATTGATTCTATGAAACCATTCTCTGAATATTCCCTCATGGATCTCTACAAGAACCTTACCTTCCCTTAAAAATATTTTTTTTGGGATTTTCTTACCTGAGGATGCCAAATTACCTAAGAAAAGTCCTTCATATCCATCCTCCATGTTCCCTGAAATGACCAAGAAAATCATCTCCATAGTTTCTTGTTTACTGGGCTATCAATCCGATCAGTTGGTTGAAGAAGCCATCATGGGATTTTTTTCAATTATCTTCAGCTGCAGTGAGTTCTCAGAAAATTCCATTCATGAACAATTCCTTAAATTTTCCACAGAAGACAGTTTCAAGTATGCTTCAGTTTTAATGCATTTATTCTTATTCCATCAGGTAGCCCATTTTCAATTTACATTACAAAAGTTGAATGAGCAAGGATATGCCCAATCTGTAATTCATTGGACTTCCTTGGTAAGGGAGTATACCAATGAATTTACCTACAATGACTATGTTGACCAATTTTTGATGTAAAGTTGTTCACTGAGCTAAAGGTGATAATTTCCAGTAATACAGAAAGATATTCCAGGATTCATGTGTCAGATGAAAATTTGATGTTTTTCCTCTTGTGAAATTGTTATTTCCCTATTTTTGCATATGTTATTCTTATCTGTATTGTTTAAAGAAAATTGAGGGTTGGATTTGTTTAATTACACTCTTCTCTCGCTTATAAAAAATATCTATGTTTTCAAATTGAAATTAAATATAAAATTATTTTTTAAATTCTATATGTTTAATTGAACCTAAATATTTTCCTCCAATCCACTCCACAAAGCTTGAAAGATCTAATAGTCTTCCTACCTTTCCCTGCTACACTTATCTATTATTTCTGCATTTGATTTACTTAAGGTTTATGACTCCATTTCCAAATGGATTATTCTTGAAGTTTCAACCAAATATTTCAAAAATCAACCTCTAAACTCAATAAATAGTCTAATACCTTTAATCAACAATTCTAAATCATAAAGAGAGACCCCTCTCTGAAGCTGGAAGGGCTAGATCCCAACTTCCAAAGTGGTTTTGTGGTTACCTCTAGGTTTCTCTCACAACCTTGGGAAATTACAGAGTGATACCATAGTGGCAACCATACTGGGGAAATCGAACACATCATATTTAAAATCAAATTTTCCCTGGTAACATTTATTTTTATGCTTAAATCTATTTCAAAGTGTGTGGCTGAGAAATAGATCTTATTAAGGCTATTTTCCACTTAAAATTTGCACATATTTTACATTTGTAAATATACTATTGTAGATCTAGCTCCCAAAAGGATGTATACCAAATCTAAACCATATCCTAATCCTCCAAAAACTATTGAAGATCCTGAAAAGTTGGTAAGGAAAAATAATCCCACAGAAAGTCAAGCTAGTAGTAGCTCCTTATCAAGAACAAATTATTTGCCAGAAATTCTTGTAACCATCGAAGATATTGAGTTTGAATTGTAGTTTTAGAATATTATTTTCAAATATAAATTAGAAATTTTTACACTTGAAACTATTTTGGATGATGCTCAATTGAAGCTTTTTCGTAAAGTCAAAAAGTCACATGCTTTACAATATGATAAAGACACTGTAGAACAATTTGAAAAACTTGAAGATTTGGTTAGAATATTAAATATGACCATTGAAGGTGTTAATCAACACTAGTCTATTGTTACCTCTTATTCATTTCCAATTCCTACATTTATTCCACCTTCATCTACAAGTCTGTTTTCATTCACCCATTTTCAACTTCAACTCTTGTTCCTAATATACCAATCGTACATACTACAAAATTTCCATATTATTCTACAACCCCTCCACCTCCTTCATCAACCACTAATATGGCATCATCCACAACTCATATTCCAGTCATGGCATGATGATATGCTACTTTTGTTGGAAATATTGAGAGGGGGGGTGAATCAGGATTTATTTCAATTAGTATTGTTATTAATCTTCCAGAGCATTAGTTAATATTCAATTATTATCAGCATTTGTAAAATGATAGCAGTAAACAAAAGGAACACAAATGCACAGAGTTTTTAAGGTGGAAACCCCCCCGGGATGAAAACCAACCGAATTATTTTCTAATAATTCTTTAATATTCAACTCCAATTGAAAATAAAGTTCCAACTTACTATAATCTAGAAAATAATTCTTCTCAAGCTCCCACTGGATGGATGCTCCAACGCTCGAGATTCTTCAGTAGTCAACTGAACGAATCCCCCAACACTGAATGAACTACAACTCACCCTAGCACCATCCTACTACCCTAAAGTTTTCACAGGATTGAACCTGTTGGTGACTTCATGCACTATCCTAGCACCACCCTAGCAACCTATAGAATAATAAAAGAAGAATGGACTCCCGTACCAGGGAAGATGGTCAAATTTACAATGATATAGAATGATGTAGAAGAACAAGACACACTAGAACATAACCCCAACTATGACACAAATACCTAATTATGATCTTAGACCTCCTGACACTTCCTCTTCACTTCTTGGCAGATAGAAACTTGTGCAAATTTTACAATGACGCTTTTACAATGACTCAGTACAATGATACCTTTACAATCACTGTATGCAGTGTTGCCCATGTGAGGAATTCATGTGGTTAACTTCTTGCCGTTGTTCTGCACCTTGATTGCTGCTCTTGTCATGCTACCATTTCTCACTCTTCAGGACATTAGATCATGTATTGAGTCTTATCTTGATGAATATATAATACCTATAAAAATCCTTCAAGGAAATACCCATGGCATGACAATAACAAAACTTACCTCATCCTGTAGAGCATATGTCAGTGCTAAAAAAGAAGAAGAAATTATAATATAAAGAGCCTAATGAAATTGAGAGATGAAAATGCATATAAAGAATGTAATTACCTGGAACTTACCTCTGTTGCACCTTTCTTTGCAGCCCTAGAAAGTTTGGTCCTTTGCAGCCCTTGAAAACACATGATCTAGCTTTTTCTTGCCTTCTAGGAGCTCAATATTGAATCTGGTGTATCTATGTTATTTAAGATCCAAAATATGTGATTTTTGGTCTTGTAGTATTCCTCTGAGTCTTATTTCCAATGCCACAGGTTTGACCCAATTTGGATTCTTCAAGATAAAGTTATGCCCAATATCTCACAATGACATAATTATGGACTGTTTCAGTATAAAAAACTTGTATGGCGTGCCACGTGTCCCTGTTTCTTCACTTAGTTCTGAAATTGATATATAGAAAACTATAGTCCATGGGATATACACCACTTTTTACATAATTCCAATCCGATACTCAGAGATATTTATGATGATTTTCCCAAGGTCACCTCTTTGAGATGAATTTCAGGAGCCTGCAAAAACCCTAAATTACACAGACCATATCTCTGAAAAATATTGCGCACCATGATATAAATTTTTTACAGAAGCTTCCTCAGGATTTTGGATTCACCTCATAAAATTTTTAGCTTCTGTACCTTTGTAGAAAAAAAATTATAGAAAAATTCCACGATGATCTGTTCCAAGTAGCGAAATCCCCACATGAGGAGGATATGAGGATCAAAATTTATATAAATCCTTAGGTTGAGAAGGACTTCATCAAGTGAATGTGGGAGGGATTTTAGGAGCTTAAAAATTATTAATTATTGACTTTTCAATGACCCAAGCCACAACCCCATGGGGTTTTAGCCCAGTAACTGGGGTTACTTACTTCAAACATGAATATCTCTCAAACTGTAAATAATTACATGGCGTGCCATATATGAACGGAAAAATATCGACAAGAAGAAAAAACAAAAATATCCTTGACTCGGAATATAGTAATTTGGTAGGTAAAAATTCCCATGCAATATCAGGGTGACCCCTGGTGCTGCTTGGGTTGACATCAATGAAAACCACCGATTAAAAATCTCCCCCTTTGGCATTGATGGCAACATAATTACTCCCCCTGTGATCATGACACCTCTTCCTACAACATTATCTTCCCCTTTGAAATAAATGGAAAAGGGTAACTTCCCCTGACACACAACCATCCTGCGGACCTGTACACACTTCCACTCCCCATTTATATTATGAATAAGGAAAATATAATGAGAAATTGAGAGAATACCAAGCTTCTGGAGAAGATATTCAAATTATTCACGAGGTAAAGGTTTAGTGAAGATATCGACGATTTGTTATTTTGTACCAACATATTTAAGTTTGATATTCTTTTTAGTGACTTCTTCTCTAACAAAATGATATTTGATTGGAATGTGTTTTGTTTTTGAATGCATGACATGATTCTTGGAGATGCTGATGGCACTAGTGTTATCATAGAAGATGGAAATAGGCTCATTGAATTGTACTTGAAGATCTTGCAAAGTTTGTTTCATCGAAAGGACTTGAGTACACACTGTAGATAACGAGATTGAGATTTGATTTTTTCTAAACCATGATACGAGACAACCACCTAGATAGAATGCTGCTCCACTAGTACTCTTATGATCATCAATTCTTCCTGCCCAATATACATTTTTAAAGGCTTGAATAATGATATTGTTACCCTTGGGATACCATAAGCCATATTCTGTTGTGCCCTTTAGATATCGAAGAATTATTTTGACGGCAATAATATGTGATTCTTTTGGTTCTTCTTGGAATCTTGCTACTTGTCCAAGTGCTTACATAACATTTGGCCAGGAGGCTATTATGTATAGAAGACTACTAATTATATATCTGTACAACCTCTAATCCACATCCTTATATGAGTTGTCTATGCTCAATTTGAAACCTATTACCATTGGAGTAAGGACGGGTTTGCAATCTTCCATTTTGAATTTCTTGAGCATTTCCTTGATGTACTTTACTTGACATATAAATATTCCTTTCTCTTGATGAGATATTTGAAGCCCTAAGAAGTATGTCAGCTCACCAAGCAAAGAGATATTTAAATCACTTTGCATATTTGTAGAAAATTTATTACTTAGTCGATCATCATTGCTACCAAATATTATATCATCCACATATACCTCAACGATTGTTAAATTATCTTTAGCTATTTTTACATAAAGATTGCTATCAACAATATCTTTCTTGAACCCTTGTTGACATAGATATCCATCAAGATGAGCATACCGTGCTCTGGGAGCCTGCTTGAGACCATATAGAGCCTTCTTTAACCTGCAAACATAGTCTTCTTTTTCTGATAGTAGAAAACCTTCAGGTTGTTCGATGTAAACTTTTTCTTCTAATTCACCATTCAGAAATGCTGACTTAACATCCATTTGGTGGACTTTGATTTTTCTTAAACATGCATAGGTGAGAAACATTCAGATGACTTCCATTCTAGAAAATGGTGCAAATTTTTCATCGAAATCAATTCCTTCCACTTGTGCATAGCCTTTGCAAACCAATATTGCTTTGTTTCTGGTAACTTGTCCATCTTCATTCAATTTTTTCTTGAACACCCATTTAGTCCCAATGAAATTTTTATCTTTTGGTCATGGAACTAATTCCTAGGCATTTTTCTTCTCTATTTGATCCAATTATTCATTCATAGCTGCTACCCAATGTTCATTATGGCTGGCTTCCTTAAAACTACTAGGCTCAAAGGTTGCTAGAAAAGCAATGTGAGCTTGTTGTGATGAATGAAGTTGTCGACCTTCATTTATGTCACCAATGATTTGAATTGATGGATAGTTCTTTTGAATCCATTCTTTTGTTCTCTTTGGAGGAGCTTCTTGTTGTTTTTCCGGTATATATTGATGATCATTATTTACTCACTACAAGGAAAATACCCTCTAGCAGAGGTTATAAAGGAGGTTTTTAGTGTTATAAAATTGGCCAAAATTGTCAAAAAAAATTTTTCTACAACATTCGTTTATGGTTACGGAGGTTTTGGCAGAGCTTTTAACGGAAATTCAACACAGCTAAAAAAAAATGGGTGACCGGAGGTTATTACAGATGTTTTTTTTCATTGGTGTACTACTTTGGATTTAACGCACCAGTGTGTACATGTAAAAGGCACCCTGGGATAGTCGAAGGAGAATGCACCAGGCCTTTAATGTATAAAACTGCAACGAGCGTTGTGTTGGTGATACAACACATGGGGCCATTCTAATTGGTCTTGGGATTTGTGCGGTTCCCATAGGTTGTATCAGTGCATCGGTGCATAGACTTATAGAAACACATCGGTTCATAGTATCACACAAATGCACTGAGATTTATAATTGGTATCGGTATTCGTGCGGTGCTCATAGGTCGTACAAATGTACCAGTGCAAATAGACACATAAAAGCCTTGGTGCGCAGTATCACACAAATGCACTGAGATTTATAATTGGTATCGGTATTCGTGCAATGCCCATAGGTCGTACAAATGCATTGGTGCATATGGACACATAAACGCCCCAGTGCATGTTTTACATATGGCGCGCTGATAATTTTTTTATTTTTATTTTTTATCACATTACTTTCGCGGTGCGCTTGTACAATAGAGATCACTGGTGTGCTAGGTTACGCTGGGCACACTGATGAAAAAAAATCTATTATTCTTATATTCACGCAAGGGCCGACATGGATTGGGATCTGACTATGCAAATTGTCCCGTCGGTTGGATGTCTTCGGTCTATATTTAGCAATTAAAACCCTATAAATCTAAATTGAAAAGACCTAATTCTAAAATCACAGAAAGAGGGAGAAGAAATGGTAGAAACAAAAAGAATGTAGGGTTTGTATTTTTTGAAAGTGTTTTTTTTTTTTTTTTTTTGCGAAACAGAACGTTCATGGTGCGCCATAATGAAATAGCGCACCGGTTACATATTTTACAAATGGCGCACTAAGAAAAAATATTTTGCTTTTTAATTTTTTTATCACAGTACTTTCTTAGTGCATTGGGATAATAAAGCGCACCGGTGCGCTCAGTTACGCAGGGCGCACCGATGATTATTATTATTTTTTTAAAAATTTATGCAAGGGTTGATATGGATTTGGATCCGACTATGCAAGTCGTCTCGTGGGTTGGATGTCTTAGGATTATATTTAACAATAAAAACCCTATAAATATAAATTGAAAAACCCTAATTTCGAAATCACAGAAAGAGGGAGAAGAAAGGGAAGAAACAAAAAGAATGTAGGGTTTGTTTCTAGAATGGATTTTTTTTTTTTTTTTGCGAAACAACACGTTCGCGATGCGCCATAATGAAATAGTGCACCGGTGCCATATGTTACATATGGTGCACTGATAAAAACATGTTTTGTTTTTTATTTTAATTTTTTTATCATTGTACTTTCGCGGTGCGCTATGTTACACAGGGCGCACCGAGGAAAAAAATATGTTTTTTTTTTTTTAAATTCACGCAAGGGCCGACATGGATTGGGATCCGACTATGCAAGTCGTCCTGTGGGTTGGATGTATTATGAATATAAAAACCCTATAAATCTAAATTGAAAAGCCCTAATTCTGAAATTATAGAAAGAGGGAGAAGAAATGACAGAAACAAAAAGAATCTAGGGTTTTTGTTTCTAAAAATGGATATATATATATATATATATATATATATTTTTTTTTTTTTTAAATTTTGTTTTTGAAAACTGCAAAAAAAATAAAAAAAATTGCAGAAAAGTAAAAAAAATAATAAACTTTGATTTTGTTCTTTTATTGCATAAAAAAAAAAACTCATAAAAAGTAAAAAAACAATAAAATTTGATTTTTTTCTTTTACTGCATAAAAAAAGATGTAGAAAAAGTAAAAAAACAATAAACTTTACTCACATTGTTTGAAATTCTATGCTACAAGGTTTGAATCACCAAAGGTTTGGAATTTTGATTATCTGAATACTTCTGTTCGAATGTATTTCCCTGCTCAACAGTGCTCTCATGCTCTGTTTGCTCCAGGCATGTATCCTACAAATCTCTGGCTTTTTTTTTTTGCAAAACTAGTGAAATAATGAAAGGTGTTTTTGTATTTAAAAATGTTTTATGAAATTATATTTTCGAAAATATTTTGCCACCTATTTTTCAATTTATTGTTTTTTTTCACTTAAAGAAAATAGATTTGCACTTTTTTTATTTGCGGTTATTCGTCATCGGTGCGTCCCTTAATTGAACCACACCAGTGCGTCTGGGTATAAAACAACACCGATGCACATTACCAAAAACGCACCGGTGCGGTGATCTGTACATTAGGCACCGAAATTACATTTAGGTGTGTGCACCAAAATTTATTGTTGTTTTGCTCAAATATAGGGAGAAAATTTGCTCAAATATAGGGAGAAAATATCATAATTGTATGGAATGGACAATTCTTCAAAATCTAGCTCGTTCCATAATATTTCTCAAATTTCATCGCGTAGTTCTCCCTATCCATCTCTAGACGTAATATTTACTTCAGATTTTATTTATATTTTCACTATTTAATTGAATTTATGTTTTTCATCCATGCAATAAATCATGCACAGCTTAATTAAATTTATAATGTATACAAATTTGCAGGTTCATGTAGATTCAACATCGAGTTCAGATGCACAAAATATTCAAACTTCTCCAAAACGTCGGAAGTTCTTATCAGGAGCTGCATACCACAAGGCACATTTGGTAGATGAAAATGGATAGCCGCTTCACCCTGCCAATTGTAACAATATTGCATCTTCTAGCCACAATCCTGGGACAATGATGGTAATTATAATTATAATTGTTTGGTATATATATTGATTAATATGTAATTATTTCAACATCAAACCAATTTATAATCATGCAATATTGTCAACGTGGTTACTAATTGATATCATATATTTTGTACTAATCATGTTAAAATATATATATTTTTAATTATTATGATTCTAGTGATGATGAACGACCTACCGGCCATCTTCCGTTGCACCCCACGACAATGTAAAAATGAGAGAAGACTGAATTAAGAGAAAAAACAGGAGAGGAACGATACCAAGAATGGTTGAATCAACCACCAATTCAATTCCCTCTATATCAAGATTTACCAATTAGGAATGACTACAAAAATAGTAGTTCTTCACAAGCTGGAAATGGAGGCAATCAAATAGAGGTTGGTGTGGATGATTACTTAAGGGATACGACTGCCATGGAGACAATGTTGTTAGATGAATTCCAAAACGATGATCAGCTAGGGGATGATGCTGATATCGCTGACACCTTTTTCGAAAGCCATAAATTTGCTTCCACCACCCCTCTCTTTTGACCTGGTGGACAGTCAAAGTCTACCCAATTGGGGACAACGATGTTACTGTACAACTTGAAAGCAAATTTTGGCTTGTCGAATGCATGTTTCTCGAAACTTTTGAGGTAATTTACCATAAAGTACTCCCTTATATAAATTTGAAATATAATCAGTACACTAAAATGAACATTACAAATGGTAAATTTTATGAACGTTAATAATTATATCAACATTAATGTACATTTGTTAATATATCTTTCCATGATAACCAACTACAGGTTATTGAAAGATAAAGTTATTCTAAGTGATAATGTCTTGCTTGGTAGCTGCGAAGAGGCAAAGAAATTGTTGAAAATGTTGGGTGTTGAGTACATATCATATCATGCATGTCCAAATGATTGTATTCTATATAGAGAAGAATATGCAGACAAAGAGATGTGTCCGAAATGTGGGCATGACAGGTATGATAAATAAAAAAATAAGGGTAAATCACGTACTGGTCCTCCTTTTAAGATATTGAGGCACATGCCTATAATCTGAAGGATTCAAAGGCTCTTTCGTTGCAAAGAATTAGTTATGTTGCAGGGATGGCATGCCTCACACATAAGTGAGTTGGTAGTTATGCGAATCCAAACTGATTCAATAGCCATGAAGCTTATAGAGGTTACATGGCCTGAAAAATTCAAGGATGAAATACGAAGTATATGATTCAGCATAGCCATGGATGGCATCAACCCATATTCCCTCCAGAACACCAACTATTATGTTTGGCCTATAGTAGTGATCAATAAAAATATCCCCCCATGGTTTTCCGTGAAGAATGGACATCTTATGTTGGCTCTCATAGTCCCTGGTAGAAGACAAGTGAAGAATATGGATGTCTACTTAGAATAACTGGTATATGAATTGAAGGAATTATGGGATTGGATAAATGTATACGATGTATCAAGACCCATCATAGAAGATAGAAGTTTTACGTTGTATGGCATATATGCTTACACGACATATGATTATCCAGGCTTAAAAGTTTTCTCTGGTAAATTACATGTTTAATTTATTGATTTGTTTATATATGTAACCATATTCTTTCACATATTAGTTATTTAATTAGTTGTAATATTTGTTCTGCTCTTCATGATATTCTTTAATGTGCCATGCATATTAATTAATGTATACAAATATAATCTCGCAGGTCTTGTAACAAAAGGGTATTTTGGATGTAAATGCTGTGGACCTTATCTGAAAGCTAGATGGTCTAAGGACCTATGAAAGACAGTGTATGATTGCTCCAGGGTATTCCTACCAGAAGAACACCCTTACTGAAGAGTAGCATCCACTTTCAATGGTAAACGAGAGAGAACCCAAAGGCCTCCAATAATGACACCAGCTGAATGGCTTAGAGAATATGAGAGAGAGAAGGAGAAGGAGTTCATAGAAATGTTCGATTCAAATGGGGAGCCTATGTTCGATGATCCAGATTTCTTCGAAACCTATGTTGAGAAATTTCCCATTGGGATGAAAAATAAATCTATCTTTTATGACCTCCCATATTGGGAGCATCTTAAGATTACCCACTTATTAGATCCCATGCATATATTTAAAAATGTTTCATCTTCTTTATGGAGGCACATATCATCGAAACAAAGTGACACATTGGCTGTTAGGAAAGATCTTATTACTTCAAAAACTAAAAAGAAACATTGGCTAAGACGATTAGAAAGTACGGGATCAGAGGTAGGCGTTGGTCCCTCTAATTCATGGTTTTTCAAAGAAGGTGATTTCCCATGTATTTTAACAAAAGATGACATTTCTTTGGCAAAGGAAGTTATAATGGGTGTGAGGGTGCCAACTTCATACAGGTCTTCACTATGACGCTGCTTCACCGTGGATGAACATTTGTCAAGGTTGAAATCGCATGACCATTTGAATCTTCTAAGAGTACGTATAATGTCAAAAGCATGATTTTATTATTTATTATATTAATAAATTTTATCCCATGTGGGGATCATAAAACATAACTAATTTTGTATATTATTGCACATGTTTATAAATTTGTAGTGTCATTATCCTTTGTTCGTGCGTGGGTGTGTGAAACATGAATTCCCTCAAGACCTAGGACGTGCCATATTTAAATTATCTACATTTGTACGTTGGATCACATCAAAGGAGATTCACGTGGCTAGCATTCCACGGTGGCGTCAAGGGATAGTTGAGATTGTTTGTATGTTTGAGAAGGAATTGCCGACGAATTTCATGGACTTACATGTTCATCTTCTAATCCACCTAGTAGACGAGGCTGAATTAGTTGGGGTGGTTTCTTAGTGTTGGATGTTATTCTTAGAGAAGTACATGAAGAAATTGAAAGGTTTTGTTTGACAAAGGGCAAAACCCGTGGGGTCTATGGTAGAGGGGTACATATCATATGAGTATTTCTATTATTACAGTGGGTACATCAAGTAGATTGACAACAGACCAGGTGTGGTGATTTGGGACGATGAAAGGGATGAAGACAAAAGAGAAGGGGAGTTACTCCAAATGAGTGGAAAAAAGTGCTTGATAAAGAGTAAGCGACTTATAATTTTTCAAATTTACAAAAAGTAATTAATATTAATGTTGAACTTTGATATAATGTATATTTTGATCTCTAAGTACTATATAATGTTGGTTTGATTTCATCAGCGAATGCATAAATTGAAGCGATCAATAAATTCGTTCTTTACAATTCTGAAGCGACACAACCGTGGGTTGCATTGTATGAACAAAAGAGGATGAAATGGGATAGTGACAAGAAAGAATTCATACGGTTGAATGGTAGAAGTGTGCCTTATCCCGATCATTTAAAATAAAATATGCCAAAAATATGCCCCAACAGTTGGGTTACTGACCAAGTCAGAGAGAAATACAGTGATACTAGTTGTTACCTATGTGCTGAAGAGGATGTGATAAACGTAGGGATTGGGTGCAGCAACTCGGTAATAATCATTTTAATTTATATGTAAATTTGAAACTTATATTAAGACATCTACATTTCATACTTTAATTGTTGGGTTTTTTTTTTTTTTGGTAAGTTGTGCTAATCTATTAATTCAGAAACATATAAGTACATACTTTACAGGCATGGTTGGTAAGCTGTGCTTAACCAATCCCTACCTTTATTACACTGATTCTGGGCTGCCGCGGGGAAGGGGGCTAACCTAGAAAAAACTTGTAAGAAAAAAAGACTGTGTGCGTAGTAGCGTTAATACATTTAGGAGCATGAGAAAATGACATGACATTATGGCCCTGTGGGCACACTTGACAAAAAACAAAAAAGAACTGAACAACAACACAAACATTACGAGTCCTCATCATCACTGTGGTGGGGAGATTCCTCGAGGATGGCATAGGCCGGAGCCTACACAATGGTGGCTTCCCTGGCAGCTTCCACTTCAACAACAATGCGAATGGGGAGATTTGACGGTGCACAGAGGATGGGAGAGTTCGGATCAACTCCTTTCGGAACCTTCGTCCAGACTCCGTAGGAATCCATTATCCAAATGTCTGAGTCTTCATCTTCCTGCGTAGGGTTGTTTGGAGGTGCTGGGATGCTCTACGAAGAGGGGGCCCTGGAATTGAAGGTGGACCTCCTCGCACCAAATCTTCCTCTTGTCACTGGGTTCCTGGAGGAGTCTAAACCCTGCTTCAGACCAGAAGGTTGGATAGCAAGAGAATTTGTCAAGGAGACCTCAAGCCATTCAAGCTAATTGTCCTCGCTGCGATGGTAGCGGCCCAGGAGAGCTCCTCGTTGACCACCACAGATGGTGCATTGGCATAACCTGGGGGCCATTGCGCACTTGGGAGGGGTGGCAGGGGGAGCACAGGGACCAGAAAAACTGCAGAGGCTGGGGGGAAGGTGCACAGGATGTAATGCACTTGACAAAGGGGATATGCGCAGCTTCACTCTCGGACTTGGACTTCGCAACTTATTGGTTTCAATGAACTTCCAAATCGGAGGAGTAGAATGCATTGGAGAGTAGGTGATGGATGGAAGGGGCTGAGAGTGGGAGGATATATAGGAGTGCGGATGAAGCATGTCAGAGAGGCTATGAGTGATCGAAATGTGAATCTTAAGCTGATGGATAGATGCATATGGGTAAGCGAGGTTGCAATACTGATTATGCAGCATGGTCATTAATGAAGGTGAGGGTGAGGTGATGGTTTGGGTTAGGTGATACTAGGCCTGTCCATTTTACGTGATCGATGTTCTGCGAGGATCGTGCAAGGCGATAACTGTGATTGGATCCGCAGCCGGTGGGGGATTGCCTTGAGGATCTCCGCAGTCTGTGTGAGTTGGGATGTGCTGTCCTCCCGTGTCAAGCGTGTCACCCACATCCGGGGTAATTGTTGGGTTATTATAAGACAAATGACACTATGATTTTTTTAACTTTTTTATAATAGGTGCATTTGTTCCCATCTATGTGGGCATATGGACACCATTTTTGCATAGAAAATGCCGATGTTGGAAACATCACACAAGACTGTGGAGTGGAAGTCAAGTTCGATCAATATAGTCGATCTAGCCACTGTGATCAAAACCTAGTACGAGGGACGTTAGGTTAGGCCAGAAATATACAATAGATCATTGAAGTGGATTTCTCTTCTTTCCAATGTGTTATTTTTAGGTGCAAGTGGTGGGAAACCTTTGATCGAAATAATGTAATTGAAGGTTGCGATAGTAGGCTAATATGTATCAACTCTAGAAAGATGTGGTATGAAGCTAAGGAGCCCTATGTTTTCCCCAAAAACTGCAACCAGGTGTTTTTTACCCCAGATGTGTTCGATAGGGATTGGTGGTTTGTATTGACACATGACCCTAGATCAAAACATATTTTTGAGAACAATAGTGTTATCATGCCATGCGAGATGGAAGATAATGAGGGTGATCATGAGAACCAAGAGTGATATGGTAAATGTGTTATTTCATCAATATTTATAGTTTTTAAGATGAGTTTTTCGAAATATTATAATATGTATTTTGAATTAATTGGTAATTTGCATTGTGTTAATGTTAAAATCAATAATTCACTTGATAATTTGCAATTATGTTGATCTCAAAAACAATGGTGTATTGTATAAATTAGTTCTTTTTTTTTGTATCTAAGATCATAATAAAATAATGATAATTCTAAAGTACATGAGTTTATTTGCATTATTTTCTAAACTTTATTATGTTACAATAATTCATATTATTCTAGATTTATTATTTTACAACTATTTAAAATTTACAAATTTATAAATTTTAATAAATTCGTTTCACATTAATAAAATCAAAATTTTACAAATATTTTACATACAATAAGAATTAGAATTAGAATTAGAATTACATTTTTACAATTTCACATACAATTACAATCAATTCACAGTAATAAAATTAAAATTTTACAAATATTTTACATACAATTAGAATTAGAATTAGAATTTTACAATTTCATGTACAATTAGAATTAGAATTAGAGTTAGAATTATAATTAGAATCACAATTAGAATTAGAATTAGAATTAGAATTACAATTTTACAATTTCACGTACAATTACAATCAATTCACAGTAATACAATTAAAATTTTACAAATATTTTACATACAATTAGAATTAGAATTAGAATTACAATTTTACAATTTCACGTACAATTACAATTACAATTACAATTTTAGAATTTTACATATATACAATTACAATTTTACAAATTAAAAAATTACAATTACAATTACAATTTTACAAATTTACATATATACCATTACAATTAAAATTTTAGAATTTTACATACAATTAGAATTACAAATATTACAATTTTACAATATCATGATCATTTATTATTAAATTAATTAATAAACATCACGTTCACGATAACCATCATAGAAACATCATATTTGACTAAAAAACACATTCAAAATTGCTAACATCATCGTGATCATGATCATCTAAAAAAACACAATTAACGTTATATATTAACATCATCAAAACACAAACATCAAATATACATTTCATGTCAAATAACTCATGCTATCACACACGCATCTATCTGCAAGCTGCACATTAAATGAACATATCTAACATGACCTAACAATATACACATCATGATGATCACCAACATGTAAATTAAGTACAACTGCAACATGAACATAAAATACATGGACTATATATATATATATATATATATATATATATAATTGAATAATGTTAAAAATATACAACTGTAATATAAATTCCATGGATCAGATGGTGGTAGTACAACATCAATATCAGTACTAGTGGAGGCCTGCTCAGTCAATGGTGCAGCCTCGACAGTCTGTGGTCCAGCCTGTTCATGATCATGAGCACTGATGGATGCTGCAGGCTGCCGACTGGACGTGGCCGATGGTCTAACCTCATCTCCATGATGACTGCTGCTAGATGCTAGTGGAGGCTCATGCTCATCTGGCATGGCGTGAAGTGAGTGATCATGAGATGATGAGTCGCTGCTCTCGAACTGTCCATCACGTGTTGTGGCTCGACCACGCCTATAACGTGCAACAATCCTCCTCAGTTGCTTAACAACTGTCGTAACTCCTACGACATGCCGCATCAAGCTGTACATGTCATGCGGCATGCCTCTCCACATCTGTAATAGCCTATCATCGGCCTGTATGTCTCTGTAATGAGCGATCTTGATGCCCGCCTCAATAATAAATGCATTGAGTTGGTCGCCCAACTCCATCTGGTATCTAGCATCAAGTCGACTGCGCCTAGCAAAAGGCAGTACCGGTGCACCAGCAGGAGCAGGTCTCTCTGCACCGACCTCTTGATGATCTTCGACATCTGGCATGCCCTGATCGTCATCAGGATCCACACCTGGATCATGTGGCGGTGCCAACATATCCTCGCCATCAAAAGAGCCAATGTTTGCAAAATATATACAAGTACACAACAATAATTAGACAGTTTCATTACACAATTTAATAAAAACAAGTTAAAGAACATGCTAGAATAAATTTAAATATGTAAAATAGTAATATTACATCTATCATCTGGCGGCTCATCAGCTGTGAAGAGGATGTTGGCACACCCTCACCAATCCAAATCTGCATAAGAACAGGGGACCATAACGAAGGGATGCTCATCAACACTTGCTAGCAACTCCAATGCATCCTACGATATCCTCGCTGGAAACCGAGTCTTGTCCCTCTTGGGCATCATCTGCCCCCACATGTGCATACGTGCCTCAAACGTTGGCCTATGAGGCTGTCGAAGAAAAGTAGGCCTCATCTCTGGAAACCTCTCAAAAAATAAACAAAAAATCTCTGAAGCAAAAGGGAAGTTCACCCTCCCTTGTGCATGAGCATGACATCTATCTAAGGTTGTAAAGAACTGCCACAAAAAAATGGCAAACCACCTAACAAGTCGTGGCTCCTGTACTAAAGAATCAACATAATATAGAAGTGAACAACTAATGTGTTTCCTGTCACTGGTGTTGTGCGAAATGGCCGAAATTATAAGTGAGAGACAATACACCTCCTCCCTACCAAATTCACCAATACATAACTGACCTCCAGCGACCCGAAACTCTACAGGAGACAATACATTTTCTCCAATGTATGTCTAGGAGTAAACTAATTGACTCCATGCTACACAGCCAGCTGGAACCTCTGGGAACGAGGGAAAATCCACCACTCTCCTCAATAGCTCTGTAATGAAATATATATTCTCCTCAGTGGGCGTGTATCACTGGTTGATACCAACATGGAAAGCTTGTTGCTGGGAATTCCACCTTCATATCAGATGTCTCAAAAAAAACTATGGCCCTTTAGGGAAGTAGCCTCCTCATAGAACTTGAGGGGGCCTACCTACCTTAGGAGCCCCCGCGTAGTTGCTGTAATAGGGCGAGGGTACACATCTCTCTCCCTCTATCGTGCCTCCCATAGGAGAACCATGTTATATTCAATCCGCCTGTTGTTGTTCCCCCTCTTCTCTCCTTTCATGTCTTTGAATGATTGATATAGTAAAAACATTTTTTATATCAAATGAGACATGTATTTAGAAATATACAAATATAATTAAAAAAAAAAAAAAACAATCGGTGCGCCAAAAACACAGTCATGCATCGGTCTCGGTGCATCTTTCTATGGAGCACACCAACGTCAGGTGCACCTAATAATATTAAGCACCCCGAGGACGGTGCTCCATAAATTTTTTTAGCGCATCGTTGACTATGTACGGTGTCAAGAGGGCGGTGCGCTGACTAAACTCTACGCCCCAGGGCGTATAATTAAGTCAACGGACCGACCTCCTGCCATCATGACATAGTGAATGGTGTGGCCTTTTACAAGGTAGCACTGTTGATGCAGGCGAAATATGGAAAGACATGCGTTGAAAAAAATAGTTGTCCCGGGGCTGCTGTTTTGGTCAACGCACCGCATCGCTATTATTCCACTAGGTCAACGGTGCGACCAGGTGATCGACTGCACCGCACTTTTAAAAAAAAATTAAAATAACACGGTGCACCTTCGGTACCACCTCAGAACCGGTGTAGATACCATTAGCACTAGTTTACCAGACCGAACCATTGACCATGTCGAAATATGGTATGCGGTGCACTGACAACATTACCCGCTCCAGGGCGGATAATTCAGTCAACGCACTGTGTTGCCACTATTCCACATTTTCAATTGTACGGCCTAGTAAATGACCACACTGCACTTAAATTTTTTAAAATAACACGGTGCGCCTATCGGTACCGCCTCGGAACCGATGCAGATACCGTTAGCACCGACTATGGTGCATTCTGTAAATTTACAGGAAACACTACAAACCGGTGCGAACCGAACGGCTCGAGCGCACCACGCGACAAATATTTTTTTCTTTTTTTCTTTGAAATTGTTAATTTTAAGGTTATTTGAAATTCTAATATGCTAAAAGGCTTAATTATGGAAAAACAAGAAAAATACCTGTAAATTTGCTAGTCGAGGAGGCATATTGGCTGTAGAATTTGCAAAATAAAAATTTTCCACCATTTTGAAAAATTCAAGCTGGAGATTGGTGGGCAATGCACAAAAACCATGCGTGCAATGGGAGCGCCGATGTCAGGGTGGCTCAGACAAGTATAAATTGCACCGGTGCTTGAGAGCTCTATAGCACTGACAGAAGTGAAAAATGCGGTTTTTTGGCCGCAATTTTTTATTTATTTAACCCTGTTTCGGTGCCCGGGGTTTTATGGGCACACTGGTGCGTTTTCTTCATTTCACACTGGGCGGTTTATGTTTTTGCATGCTTTTTATGAGGCACTGGTGTGCTACAGTAATACAACGCACCGGGTGAGTGCATACGGACAACATGGAGTCTGGTGTGCCAATGTTTTGTGAGGTTTTTTGGCCGTAATTTTTTTATATTTAACCCCGTTCCGGTGCGTAGGGTTTTATGGACCCACCGATGCGTTTTCATCATTCCACATTGGATAGTTTCTATTTTCGCGCACTTTTTATGAGGCACTGGTGCAGACGCTCTGTAAAGCACTAGTGCACTACAGTAATAAAACGCACCGGGCGGGTGTGTACAGAGCACATGGTGTCTGGTGTGCCAATGTTTTGTGCGATTTTTTGGCCATAATTTTTTTTTTATTTAACCCCGTTCTGGTGCCCGAGGTTTATGGGCACACCGGTGCATTTTCTTCATTCCACACCAGGTGGTTTCTGTTTTCGCGCTCTTTTTATGAGGCACCAGTGTGAAAGTTTTGTAAAGAACCGGTGTGCTAGAGAAATACAATGCACTGGGCGGGTGTGTACGGAGCATCGGTGTTCGGTGTGCCAATGTTTTGTTCGATTTTTTGGCAGTAATTTTTTTTTATTTAACCTTGTTCTGGTGCGTGGGATTTTAAGGGAGCACCGGTGTGTTTGATTCATTTCACACCGGGTGGTTTATGTTTTCGCGCACTTTTTATGAGGCACCAGTGCAGAAGTGTTGTAAAGGATTGGTAAACTACAGAAATGCAATGCACCAGGCGGGTGTGTATGGAGCGCACAGTGTCCGGTGTGCCAATTTTTTGTGCACGCTGGTGCTTTCTCGTGTTGAACGCACTGGTGTGTTTTACGGTGATAAGCGCACTGGACGAAATACATCCGCAAACACCTCCGCCCACCAACCTCCTCTAGTAACCTCCGCTAGAAACAAATGTCTAGGGTATTTTTATAAGGGGTTCCTCAAAAACATCTACTAGAGGGTATTTTCCTTGTAGTGACTTCTTCCTGGTTGATAGTTGCTTCTTGTTCTAGAATTTTCTCTGTGTCTTTTTCAGCATCTGTCTCAAGTTTCAAAGATTCTATATCCTCATCATTACTCATTAGAACACCATCTTCGTCAAATGTAACATTTATCCTCTCCACTATTTGTTTTTGTCTTAGATTATAACATTTATAGGCCTTTTTTTTGCGTGAGTAACCAACAAATATACCTTTGTCAACACGTGATTCAAACTTACCAAACTTTTGATATTCTCTTTTGATATAACATTTGCTTCCGAAGATTCTGAAATATTTTACATTAGCCGATTCTCCTTTCCATAATTCATATGGGGTCTTGTTGCAATTATTTCTGAGAAGACTTCTATTGATAATGAATAATTTCGTATAAATTTCTTGAACCCATAATTTTTCATCCAATTTTGAGTCCTTCAACATTGTTCTAGCCATTTCCTATACGATTTTGTTCTTTCTTTCAACAACTCCACTTTGCTGAGGTGTTCGTGCTGTTGCAAATCGTCTTTTAATTCCATTTTCGTCCCAATATTGCTAAAATAATTTGGAAGTGAATTCTCTGCCATTATCTGATCTTAGACACTTTATTTCCAAATTAGTTTAATTTTCAACCAAATCCTTGTAGATCTTAAAGCACTCAAATGCTTTAGATTTTTTCTTTAGGAAATTGATGGCTGTCATCCTGGTATAGTCATCTATCATTAAAATGAAATATAATTCTCCATCTAAGCCTTTTGTTCTCACATGACCACATAAATCAGTATGTATCAATTCCAATGGATGTGATGCAAAGTGTTCTTTTGTTTTAAATTGGAATTTTGTTTGTTTGTCGTGCTGACAGGCCTCACATAGTGTGTTGGAAGGTTTTTAGATTTTCGGCATTTCTTGGACTGCTTCCTTTTTGCTTATTTTGATAAGATTGTCAAAGTTTACGTGACCCATTCGTTTGTGCCATAACCAACTTTCATCTTCTTTAGCTAGTAGACATGCTTTAGTTGCTTCATCCATAACATTTACGTCATTTGGAGCTCGACTTGTTGTAGCCACAATTTCACCATTCCTGCCTCTCCTGATTTCACATTTTGTGGAGTTGAATAGCATTGTGTGTCCTTGATCACACATTTATCCAACACTGAGTAGATTGTGATTCATGTTTTCAACCAATAGAACATTCTTGGCTAGAACATCTTTGCTTTCAAGAGTGATGGTACCTGATCCTTTAACATTGGAAGATCCATCATTTCCAAAGGATACGGTTCCATCCTTATTCTCTTTCAAAGATACACATTTATTTCTATCTCCAATCATATGTGTTGAGCAACCACTATTAACATACCACACATATCTATTGTATTGAGCCTTGAGAGCGAGAGCACAATTATCAATATTCTTCTTCTTCCATGTTCATTCGTTCTGTGGCTTCGAAGATTCTTCTGGAGGATTTTCAAGTCTGTAATCTCTGGCTATGTGTCCAAAGTTCTGAAATTTGTAACATTCCATATTATTTCTTAAATGTTCAAATCTATTGATGTTTAGTTGAGCCCTGGGAGGTTCATATTTGAAGGATCTCTTGGTATTGTATTGGTTTCTAGGGTATATATGACATTCTACAACTTTATGAAAAAATTTTCCACATGAATAATGATAGCCATGAAAAATATGTTGGTACCTGGATGGAAATCTTAGTCGGGGAATTGTCTTCCAAGGCTATTCTTGCGAATCTTTTCCAATGAAGTCTACATGCATGTCAGATCTCATGGGTTCATTGTATTTTTTTGTAGAAGGTCTTGCTTCTTCTTCTTTGTAACCGCGGCCAATTCTATCGTTGTAAGATTGCTGATTGTTGATGAGTTATTCCAATTCCCTTGAGCTGTTGGCATAGTTTTGGAAAATTTTTCCCTTCTTCACTTCCTTACGTAGAGAGAATACTTTGACTTCTAATGCTTCCTTTTCTTGGTTGCTTTCTTCCAAGTTCTTTTAAAGTTACTCTTCAATACATTTGTGTTCTTCAACTTCAATTTTGAGACCTTGAACTTTTTCTTCAAGAGTATTCGAACGAATATTCTCAGCCTGAGCTCTTTTATAAGCCTGATTGCCTCCTTAGAAAATTATTCTATGGTCAACCCTTCTTCTTCGTTGTTTGATACTTCTTGATTATTGTGCTTGGCCATAAAAAATACTCTCTCATTAGCTTCTTCTTCACTGTCACTGTCTTTATCAGATGATGAGCTATCTTCTTTAGAGAGAAAGTTCCTTTTGAATCCTTTCTTTTTTCCTTACTTATTGAATTTCTTAAAGCCTTTCTTTCCTTTTGAGTTTCCATCACTTCTGTTCGGACATTTTTCTACGAAATGCCCAACCTCACCACATCTGAAACATATCAATGGAAGTTTATCTTTGAATTTTCTCTTACCAATTTTTAATTTTCTCGTAAAGTAAGCATATTATTCATCTGGAAGACCTTCTTCATCATCTCCCTTTTCTTCACACTTGCAGGTGCATGTCCTTTCATTTGAAGGTTGTTTGTACTTATTGGTTTTCTTATATGCAACGAACATAGTTTCTAGATGCGAAGTACCCTCTTCTTCATCAAGTCTCATTTCATATGCTATGAGAACTCCATGTAATTCCTCTTTGCTGAGTTTGTCCAAATTTTCATTTTATTCTAAGACCGATACCTTTGAGTTGAATCTCCCTAGTTACGTTCTAAGAATCTTTCATATAATAGTCTTCTCATCAACTAGCTCTCTCAATCCTTCCAAAGTGTTGGTTATTTCATCAACATGTTGGAAGTATGCAGCAATGTTTGCATCTTCTTTCATTTAGAGTTGCTCAAATTTTGCTCTATAGATTTGAAGCTTTGCTTCTTTGACATTTGAGTCACCTGCATATATATTCTCAAGCTTGTCCCATAAATTTTTGGTGGTTTTACAACCCAACACCTTATGATAAGCAGATTCAATAAGTCCACTGATAATAATATTCTTTGCTTTTGCACCATTTAACAAATTCTTCTTACCTTGTTAAACTGTGGTTGGTGTAAATCCATTTTGAACAATGTCCCATACTTTGTAACCTCACGCGAAGAGATAGACCTCCATTCTTCCTTTCTAGAGTGCATAATTATTTTCATTGAACATAGGTACACCATTCTTGGTATGCTCCATGACCTCCTTCCAGCTGTTAAACTGCTATTGAGGGAACCAAGCTCTGATACCAATTGTTGGAAATACTGAGAGGGGGGGGTGAATCAATATTTCTTTCAATTATTATTATTAATAATCTTTCAGAGAATTAGTTAATCTTCAATTATTATCAATGTTTGTACAATGATAACAGTAAACAAAAGCAACAAAAATGCACACAGTTTTTAAGGTGGAAACCCCTTCCGAGATGAAAACCATATGAATGATTTTCTAATAATTCATTAATATTCAACTCCAATTGAAAATAAAGCTCCAACTTCCTAGAATCTAGAAAAGAATTCTTCTCCAGCTCCCACTGAATGGATGCTCCAACACTCGAGATCCTTTAGTAGTCAACTAAACGGATGCCCCAACACCAAATGAACTACAACTCACCCTAGCACCACCCTAATTTTTTCACAGGATCGAACCTATTGGTGACTTCATGCACCATCCTATCACCACCCTACCACCCTATAGAAGAATAAAAGAAGAATGGACTCCTCTACTAGGGAAAATGGTCCACTTTACAATGATATAGAATGATGCAGAAGAATAATACACACTAGACCATAAACCCAACTATGACACAAATAATCAATGATGATCATAGACCTCCTGACACTACCTCTTCACTTCTTGGTAGATAGAAAATTGTACAAATTTTACAATGATGCTTTTACAATGACTCAGTACAATGATACCTTTACAATGACTGTATGAAATGCTGCCCACGTGAGGACTTCATGTGGTAAACTTCTTGCTGCTGTTCTGCACCTTGATTGCTGCTCTTGTCATGCTACCCTATCTCACTCTTTAGGAAATTAGATCATGCATTGAGTCTTATCTTGATGAATATATAATACCTGCAAAAAGCCTTCAAGGAAATACCCATGACATGATAATAGCAAAAATTATCTCATCCTGCAGAGCATATGTCAGTGCTAAACAAAAAGAACAAATTATAATACAAAGAACCTAATGAAATTGAGATATGAACATGCATATAAATAATTTACTTACCTGGAGCTTACCTTTGTTTCACCTTGCTTTTCTTTGCTACCCTAGAAAGTCTAGTCCTTTGAAGCCCTTGAAAACACACGATCTAGCTTTGTGTATATATGTTATTTAGGATCCATAATATATGTTTTTTGGTCCTGTAGTATTCCTATGAGTCTTATTTCCAATGCCACAGGTCTGACCCAATTTGGATTCTTAAAGGAAAAGTTATTCCCAATCTCTCACAATGACCTAATTATGGACTGGTTCAGTAGAGTGAATTTGTACGGGGTGCCACGTGTTCCTGTTTATTCATTCAACTCTAAAATTGATATAGAGAAAACTAAAATCCGTTCTCTATTTGCCACTTTTTAAATAATTCCAATCCAATACTCAGAGAGAGAGTTATGATGATTTTCCCAAGGTCACCTCTTTGAGATGAAGTTCAGGATCCTACAAAAACCCTAAAGTACACAGATCATATCTCCAAAACTATTGTGCACCATGATCTGAAATTTTTATAAGTGCTTGCTCAGGATTTCGACGTCGCCTCACAAAAATTTCAGCTTTTGAACCTTCGTAGAAAAAATGTTATAGTGCAAATTCCACGATGACCTGTTCCAAGTAGTGAAATCCCCACATGAGGAGGATATGAGGATCACAATTTATATAAATGCTTAGGTTGAGAGGGACTTCAACAAGTGAACATGGGAGGGATTTTAGGAGCTTAAAAATTATTAATTATTGACTTTTCAATGACCCATGCCATAACCCCATGGGGTTTTAGCCCAATAACTGGGATTACTAACTTCAAACATGAATATCTCTCAAACTGTGAATAATTACGTGGCGTGCCATATATCAACGGAAACATATCGAAAAGAAGAACCATAAAAAATATCATTGGCTCAGAATATAGTAATTTCATAGGTAAAAATTCCCATGCAAGATCGGGGTAGCCCCTGGTGCTGCTTGGGTTGACATTAACGACAACCACTGATCAACAAATTTGGCATTAAAAACACCATTACATGATATGCCACAAAAATATGCACCAAAATTTGATGGTATAGGTCCTATAACAACACATCAACACATTGATAGAATAAATGACTTATCTGATATAGAAGAAGTAGATTTTAATTATGTGAAAATGAGGATATTTGCACAAATTTTAATGGGAGAAGTAAAGAAATGGTATAAAAAAATACCAAATGGAAGTATCATAGATCTGCAAGAGTTCCATCAAAGTTTCTTACTAGAAAGGAAGTTAAAAAGAAGCCCCTCCAAATTCTTGTAGAATATGAAGGTTTAAAGAGGGAACCAAATGAAACTGTCCATAATTACTGCACTATATTTAAAATTTTTTAAAAATATATCCCAACAAAAATAAAATCCCCACCTGGATTGACCCTAATTCGTTTTCCAGAAGGATTTGATGTGATATGGCTTATCAGTTGAGAGAAAGAAAGCCAACCACACTTTAAGAGGTGCATAGCAATGATTTTAGTGTAGATGTTAATTTATTAGCCAAAAGAGCTAAGATAAGAAATGAAAGAAGGTTCAGTATCAAATAAGAACCTTCTTATTCATCAGACTTAAAACTAGATAGTCAAGTTAAAACCATGGAAAAAATGTTGGAGAGAATGACTGTGGCAGATGGAACACCTCTTAGGGAACCTCAAGGGGGACCTCAAATTAGAAATACAAATTTTAGAAGACCACAAACTCAGATTAAACAGATAGAAAAAAGAGGTCAAGCTGATCAACAACAGATCAGACCCCCTTTTCAAGAAAATTTTGCTGAAGAAGAATAATAAACTATGCAAGAACTAGAAGAAGATCAAATAAATATTTTTGGAGAAGGTGAAACAAACCTTGTTTTTCTAACAAAGGAAGAACAAGACCTGTTTCAATGTTCATTACCAGAGCATATGCATGCAAAGTCACCAGATTATTAGTAAGGAAATCAAAATGCTATTATGGAAGTACATAAGAAATACAACCTAAGAAGCAAAAAGACAAAAACAAACCCTCCCAAAAAGTCATCCAATGATACACCTTATACTAGTCAAACAAAGGAAGTCAATCAGAAAGAAACCCCTTAGAAAAAAATCCTAAAAACAAGAGGTAAGTATTAAGGAAGTGGAAAAGTCTCAAACCTCTTTCAATATTAAAAATAAGCTTTCAAAATTCAAAATCCCAGTTCCATTGCTTGAATTAGTGAAAAAGGATGTCTATATAAGTCAAGTTATAAAGGCACTAAAAATTGAAGAAGGAATTGTTAATGTTAATATAACTAATGATCAACCCAAATTACTATTCGGACCTGAAGTAGATGGTGTTGAGAAGGTAAATCCCCTCTGTGGATAGAGGCGATCCCTCTAGCCCTAGAGTGGGTATAGCAACAAGGGAACAAGCTAAGGTGTAGGTTCCTAGCTATAAAATGAAATAGGTTGGGGTAGATTTTCCTACCTGGAGTCCAACGCAATTGTCGCAGTTATAGTAATGACAACCTCTTGATATCTGTCTCAACAGGTCGCAGTCCTTCAGCAATGGTACTTGTATTCTTGCACAAACATCAAAGACAAGAGCAACATACAAGACAATAATTGCATTTGTAGCTAACTAGTCAGTCAAGGAGGACTAAACAAATTGAGTAAAATAAACCATATTAACAAAAGATGGGAACCAGAAAATAGTCATGTATATATAAAGAAATAGAAAAGGTACAGCCCAGACCTTGAGTCTGCTGCCTCCCTCTAGCGGGTTCAATCGAGCGCGTCTCCCAGGCTCGACAGAGGTGGGACGTGAGACCTGATAAGCTCTCTCTCGACAAAGGTCTCTTTCTGCTCTATCTCACCAAAAAGATGTTTAGCAATTCTCTTCAGCCTTTCAACTATGACTGTTCAGTTAGTGTATCAATGGGAGATAGCTTTATTTATAGAGGGAGAGGAGGAGGTTGGGATCCCTACAATGATGGAAAGGAGGCCATTCCTTTGGGAGGTTTCCCCAAAAGGTGGAAACAAGAGGCCAAAGGAAGGTAGTCATAGTTATTCAGTCGAACCAATCAGGCTGACTCGCCCACGAAGTTGTTAGGATAGAAACTTCGCTTCTATATTTAAAAAAAATTCCAAAAACAACTTGGCGCGGGTAGCTAACTGGGAAAGAGCAGCAATGGGTGTGGGGCCCAGTGTTAATATTCCTCGTTGGCGCGAGGGCATAACGGTCTACCAGCACCAATGCAAAAACATGTGTTTCTGATGGTCTACTCAAGAAATTGTCAACAGAAGGAATGTTGTCCTCATGGCAAGGGATGCAATGATGGTATTTGCAAGGCATGACACTTCTTATTAGTCATATAAATGATACTCTTATATGCGGGATGGGGATTGCAGGGATGGTGAAAAAATGTTGTGTAACAGATGCCCCCTAAACCATGAGGTTCAAGAGAGAGGGAGGGATGAAATGCTTTATGAGAACATGTTCGAACAAAACACCATTTTCGGAAGAACTACAAGTAAAAATACAACTGATATCTCTGATACATGAATATGTGGCATGGACGCAACCATCCATAAAAGAGTATATAAGAACTGAGATCCAAGGTATGGACACAACCATCCAGCAGTAGGGATCAACAAATAGACTCAGGTATGGTTGCAGCCATCCAATCAAAAGAGTCATGCAATAATTCATGATAAAACACAGTATATCGTAGTCTAGATATTATCAGACAAAACCCAAGGTCTTGTGATCCATATCTACCGAACACATACAAATTCAAGCATGCGAATACGTGAGCTAAAGTTGAACATGCAAGAAAATCACCTGATTACCAGCCAGTGATGAAAGCTGTTAACAGGCACGAGAGAAACCACCAATAATGAAAATGGATCTCAAGGTACAACAAGTACAATCCACAGAATGTGAATAGTGATCTAGCGTCGAACACCAATAGAATCACTCGATCGAAGGTCATTGATGTGGACCTGTTGTCGAATGCGAAGAACTTTCCATTGAGGCATGCAAGATCCAAGGTACCGGAAGGGAGTATCTAGATCAACTTCCTGGATAATGAGCTGAAGTCGACAGGAAGTGATCCGGTCGAAGGAGGGCCATAATGTTTCCCACATCATCGACACGAGACAAAGGAACATGATGATAGTGAATCAAGACCAAACAAAGGATCAAAGGGAGGTTGAAAACTACAAAGACAAGCTTCTATTGAACATATCAGCGACACGACCCTAGATTTGGCAGTATTTGACATCAAGGGATCTGAGGTCATGATATCATGGAAAAGAGCATATGAGAGGCCAAAACAAATTACCCAAACCCATGGAGGCAAAAATGATGAAATGAGATGTCCCCAACCTGACACAAATGCAGATGAGTGTTATGTTCAAGAGCGACATACTGCCGACACAACTAAAACTTGTTCCATTTTCCCCCACCATTTTTGGCGAGGACCCCAATTATTTTTGAAAAAAAATCTTGAAGGGGATAGCATATGCTTGTATTGTAAGTTTTTCCTTCAGAAAAATCCATCCTAGTACATTTTACGAGCCCTAGGAAGGAGGAACTCGGGTATGTCATGGTGACGATTTCCAATGTCATCAAGGTTTAATGAGTCTGACAAAGGAAGAACTTGGCATATTTTCAAGTTTAGGGAGTTTGAAAAGAAGTGGAAAAGAAAAATGCAACAGGTCCCTTTTCGTAAATAGTCCCTCAGATCTGAAAAGGTAGAAAATGATGTCTGAGAGAACCTCTTAGTCGCGATAGGCTAAGGTATTCCTTTTTCGTAAATAATCTATCCTAGTCCGAAAAAGGGGTAAACATATACTGGGTAGATATCGTTTCATAGCCATTTAACGATTTCAAAATGACAAGAGTCTCGATAATATTTTCAATTTTAGAGAGTCGAAAAAGAGCTAAAAGATGACTCCATTAGTAAATTTTTCGTGCTTTTATCGAGTCCGAAAATGTATAAAATACAACTTGTTAATTCATTGCTGTTGCATTAAAAACTTGTCGATGCACAAGAGATTATGTAAAACCCATTTTTTGAAATAACATAATGAAATAATTGAAAAATACGTCTTCAAACCTAATAAGGGTTTCAAAAATTTTTAAAATGCCCAAAATGGTAAAAAATAATTACTTTTCACTTTTTACCTCTTGTGGACCAATAGTTACCCTTTTAATATTGTGATTTTGCGGCGGCGATAGCGGGCAATCTGGCAGACCAATCTTGAATCTGTTAGTTCCAGGTAAGAGCTATCATTCCTCCTCGCATTTTGATTGTAGTTTCATTGCCTGCAACCCAAAATTTGGAAATCTGTGGGGGGAATTGTAAAAATTCGGGCCCGACGGTTGGCGTGAGTATCGGGCACGGACTCGTGCCAATTGCCCAATATTTTGAACTAGGGTGTGCTAGTTGGTGCAACTGTTCTAAAACAGTTGCACCAACTACACAAACCATTTTAATATTATAATGAAATCAAGTAGGCCCATTTTCACCAATCAAAATCTTTTAATTTGGCTAATGATATTCATATAAACATGTTTGCAGGCGTGAAGTGCAAAATTATGATCGAATGGAAAGAACGAGAACACAGTGAAGAAGACGAACTTGCCATGGATAATGAAATATGCATGGAAGCTCTTAGAGATTATGGTCTCAAGAAATTATTCATGACACCGTGCCTCAGAGCTCAACCGGAGATGCTGCAATACTTAATCAGTATCTGGGATGAGGATCAGGAAAAATTCATTCTTCGTGACCAGGAACTTGAGATTGAAGTTTCAGACATTTATTTCATAACAGGGCTGTCGCGGAAGGGGGAAACACCAGTCCTGATTGACACCTGGCCCACCATGGAGAACATGAGCATGGTAATTGATAGGGTATGTCAAGGGGCACAAAAAGGATTAGGAAGCGGGAAGGTGGATATCCAGACTATCTCGGACTTGGCACTAAAGGTAGTCCTACACACCATCACACTAGTTGCGGGATCACAATCACCACACAAGGTCACAAAGACACAACTACTTCTTGCTGTATATTTCTTGACACTGACCCTCTTCAACTAGGGAGAGGCAGTGACCATCAACATGAAGCATCAACTGACAAAGTGCAAGAAAGGAAAACTGAAGCAGTTTGGCTATGGGTCTATCCTGGTATCGTTCATCCTGGAACGACTACCAATATTTCAGTGACAGGAGGTGATAGTTCCAACACCACCAACACAGGAACCATGGATGGCTCGTTGGGAAAATTTGATGCCAAGATCAGGGGGCGGTTAACAGATGTCCTGGAGACTGGAGTTATTTGATTGGCTCCACCGACAACTGATTTTCGTGGAGGATTGGCCCTACTCTAGCATAGATTTCACTGGCGATACATATCTCCCACTCCCAGAAGGAGAATATTGGGATGAAGTACTTGGTAAGACTCATTTTTTTATTTTCATGAGTATTATGATTTTTTTTGTTATGCATGTTCTGACATTAAATCCATGCGTAATTGCAAATGTTGGCCTAGAGAGACCCACAAGAATGTATTCGATAGCAAGGTGGGTTCCTCTCGACTTTGATATTTCCCCTCATGGTGAAGGAGGCAAGGAGGAGTAAATCGTGTGCAACCTGGAGGGAATCTCCCATGGGATCTTGGACTATGTGCGATTCGACGATGTTCCTCGTGCATACCAGAGGCACACTATAGGGGTGTCAAACCGAGTTCACCACTTGCTGAGGAAAATTTTATGGGTGGTGACATGCTACCATGAGCGTCATGCTGAGTAGACACCTAGGTTTTATTTCCGCATATTTTTCAGAGACATGATGTCTCCGGATGTAACAGAAACACACATATTTTTTGAACTTATGATGCACACTGATGCAAAAATTCGATATATATATACATCTATTTTCCTATATGGATATTTTTCATGTGATGATGATTTTACAAACTATGCAAATGTCTATCTAATACAATGTTAGCCACTGTATCAGTTAAAGCATTCATTTTCCTAGGAATATGTTGATATGTGATGTAATCAAAATGTCTTTCCAACAAATGAACACATAAATACAACCTTAAAATGTGAGGGTTTCTAACTAAATAATTTCCATTAAGTTGAAGAATGATAAGTTGTGAGTTTAGATTTACAAGCAATGCATGAATTCCAAGGGTAATTGCCTCGGTTAATAGTTCAATGACAACACTATACTCAACGAAATTGCTTGTAGTTCATCCTAGACAAATACCTTGAAGATCTATCAACTCACTAGCAGGATCATAAATCACCCAGGCTGTCGAAGACAGGTTCCGAGGTACTGTGAGAAGCACCATTTGCGAAATTGACATAAGGGGTAATAGACATCTATATAATAAGCAACGACCCAATAAGCAGGAAAATGCTTGCAAAGCACACCAAGCCAAAAATGTAAAAAAATGAAAAGAACACTTATGTGCACAAAACATGCATGAATGACTCATGCATAATATTTTTGAAGATACAACCCATTTCTGGGCTAATCTAGAGGATGACCTTCATAATCAATGAGCTCATAGGCCCCATTCCGCAAGACACATTTAACAATGTAGGGCCCATGCCACATGGGTTAAAATTTTCCAGCCACCAACTTATCATGAGCTTGGTCATACAGGAGGACGAGGTCTCCTTCTATGAAAGGGTGAGGGGAAACTGACTGGTCAAAATGAGCTTTGACCCGCTTCTTCTGTGCTTCAATGACTAAAGCAGAAAATTGGTGGGTTTCATCCAACCTTTCTAAGTAGAGAATACACTCTTCTTCTGGTGAAGTGTTCCGCAGTAATTCAACAACTAATTGAGCGAAGTTATTTCACACTCAATCGGAAGGGTAGCTTCCAGACTGTAACTAAGGTTCAATATGCCCAAAGAGCTGAAAATAACATGAGATTCCAGTTTGATTTGTGCATCCCAATCGTACGTTGAAGCATGGTGACAAGAACTTTATTCACAGCTTCAACATAGCCATTAGCCTGAGGATAGTATGGCGTCAATCTATCGTGACGCAGACCCAACTTGGAAGTCAACTCCACCACCATATAATGTCGAAAATGGGAACCATGATCAATAATGATGGCTTGATGGATACCAAACCTAGAAATAATGTGATTGAATATGAATTAAGCTGCTGCCTTATCTTTAGCTGTAATTGTAGGAATTTCTTCGGCCCATTTGGTGAAGTAGTCAACAACTACGATAATATAAGCATGCCCCCCCGGTTGAGTGAGGGTTACATGTCATAAAATCGATGCCCCACTTTGTAAAGGGACCAATGGTAATGACAGGATGGAGATGTTAAGGTAGCACACACATCTTGCGCTGGTAGATCTAGCAGTAATGACATTTACAAATAGCAACAATGCAATCCTTGAAGATGGTGGGCCAAAAATACCCATCACGAAGAATTTTCTGTGCAGTAGCATAACTAGACATGCGACCGCCACAAGTACCACTGTGACAGTCATTCAAAACTTTCTCAGCCTACTCGAGAGTCAAACACTGGTGGAGAATAGAATCAAATTCGATGTGGTAGAGTGTATCTTCGATTATACGATAAGGTTGTGATCGGTGACGGATGCGTCGGCGAGCATCATTCAACAACTTAGATCTGAAGGTAGAAGTTTGAAGGTATACAATGATATCACCATACCAAGGACCGAGGGTGCTAATTAGAAAAATCGTATCGTCTGGAATGAATTCCTCGAAACCAGACAGAGTGGATTCAGAGGGGAGGGAACAGATAAGATTGGCGAAGACTAATGATTTCTTCGAATTAGCAGTAGAAAATTCCAAATTGAACTCTTGGAGGATGACAATCCACTTTGAGTACTTGCCCCAACAATTTTCGAGACAATATATAGGTCATAGGGTTGCAGTCAGAAATCACTGTCACCGTATGCAACATAATGTAATGACGAAAATGTTGAACTGCTTGAACGACAGCCAACACTAACTTCTCAACATGTGCATAGTGCATTTCGGTATCAAGAAGGTTATGAGAGAGATATTAAATAACATGCTCGTCACCGTCATCATCGTCTTGCACCAAAACCATGGGAATCATACTAAAAGAAGCAGCTAAATAAAGGGAAAAATCGCGATGATAGTTCAGAGGACGCAACAGAGGAGCGTTGACAAGCAACATCTTCATCGCATAGAAATACTTCTGGGCGATCTCATCCCAAAGGAATGGGACACCCTGATTTAGTAATCATGTGAATCCTTTAGCCACTTCAGCATAGTTAGGTATGAAACAATGTAAAAATTTAGCCTTCCCCTGCAGACTCTGCAGCTAATATAATGAGGATGGAGAGGGGAGATTAATGATAGCCTCAAATTTGAGCGGATCAAGGAAAATTCCATCTTTGGAAACTATAAACCCTAAGAGTCTACTGGAATTGACGCAGAAGATGCACTTATGTGGATTTAGCCAGATGTTATAACGTCGACAGCAAAGAAAAATCTGACGGAGATGGTCAGGATGGTCCCAACGTTTAGCTGAATGAGTCAGAAGGTCATCCAGATAAGGTTGAACGATGTCCTTAATATCATGAAAAGCATATGAAATCGCTAGCTGAAACGTAGCCCCAACATTTTTCAAGTCTAAAGGGAGATTTTTGTACATTAAAGTACCCCAGGGACAGATGAAGGTGGTCTTATGTTGATCCATTGGAAGAATATTAATTTGGTTGTATCTAGAAAATCCATCCATAAGAGAAAAAATATCACTCCCAGCATATTCATCAATGATTTGATCAATGAAGGGAGTAGGATAGTTATCCTTAGGGTAGGCACGATTGATATTGCAATAATCAACACAGGCATGAATGGTGCCCTGTTTCTTATCTACAGGGAAAATCTTGGACACCCATTATGTCAAGGGAATCAGATAGATAAAACCAGCTTTGAGAAGTTTTTCAACTTCACCCTTAATAGCGATGGCCTTTCTAGGGTGCACGGGACGAAGGCGCTGACGAACAGGCTTCGTACCAAGATATGTCGGAATCTCATGCACCGCTATATTGGATCGATGCCAAGCATATCTTTGTAATACCACACAAATACATCACAGAACTCGTGTAAAAGGCTAGTATAAACGTGAACTTGATCTGAAAAAAAGGTGACCCCGATATGGATTTTCTCGACAATTCCGGGTTTCACGGAAATGTCGATAGGCATTGTTTGAGTGATATTACTCAAGTTACCCTCTGTAAAAACTTCATGTGTCAGAATAGGTGTTTGAAGTGGAGGAGAAGGAACATGAGAAGCAAACCTCTCAAGACACATAGACATGGCCCTGAGGCCAGGCATGAACAAGGAATGATGATGACTATCGTCCCACGGAGGATCCTCGAGAGAGATAGTTTCCACGATGGCTTCATTGGAGGGAAATATCTCTTTCAAGGGATCGGGCGAATCCAAATCACCGAGCCAGGGGGACTAAGAATAAGTGTTGAGAGACATGCCCAAACGAGCATGATCAGGAGGTAGAGGCTCCGAAGCAGAAATAAGTTCACAATAGTCAATCTCGATCAGACTTAACGACATTGAATCTCCAAAAGAATCGATCTGCTCAGGCGAAGGGATGATCCATGGGTCGTCAGATTGAGAGATCATATTAATCTGAACAATTTTGGGTGGAGGAAGAGGAAAAATACCCATGAGGGCAGGATATTTGAAGAGACCAGGCCCGATGCTCTCGTAAAGAGTAGGAATTTGATCCACGTACAAAATTTTATTCTCGGAAGAAGAAGTGAAGAATGAAAACTGATCAACAGTAACGATATTTCCTTTGTGTGGGAATTTAAAAACATGAAGGAGAGTGGAAGGAACACATGGCATGGTGTGAGTCCAATTGCAACTGAGGAGAAGATTTTAATTGAGCTTGGCGTCAACTACTTCAACCTCGACATTGATCGTCTTCCCTTCTAGAGTAATTGGTAAACTAGTGAGAACACCAAGAAGTTTAGATTCCCTTCCATAAAATGCTTCAAGAGAATTTGGAGATGAATTCAAAGTTGGAGAACCAATGGATTTCCAGTAGGCAGATGACATGATGCATGTAGATGCACCCTCGTCCTCAGCCGCACGATGGATATTCAGTCCATTAATGCCAACTTGTATGATGAACGTAAGCTGGTGTGAAAGACGTGGGATGAAATTCTCCAAGTCGAAGGCGATAAGGCTTGAATCAGTAGGATCAACCCCGCCGATTGTAGATAAAAAAGCCTTCCGTTGAGATGGACAACTCTGAAGTACTTCTAATGTAGACATTGCAGATGGCGCCTGAGCCAAATCCTCAAAAATACTTTAATGTTGAGCATCACGGGTGTTGGGATTGTAAGAAGACTTACGGAGTACACCTTTGGAAGGTGGTCGTATAATGGGCTCAATAGAGGCCTTTCAATTTGAAGAGGATTAGAAGAAGGAGGAGGAGGAGGACCATCAACGATCTCTTTCCTCGCTACCTGACGCGATTCGGTATAATATTTCGACTAGGTAGCAATAGAAACAGATGCAGAATCGTTCATCATGAAGACGTGAGAGCCAAATGGGGCAGAGGACTGAGGTTTCTCTACCATCTGGGTTTGTTGTGATGGAAAGGGTTCTTTGAGAACAACCATGTTTCCCTAGGTGCCTTTGAGCAATCTATCCACTTCGGCCCGTCAAGGACAGTCCTTGGTGTAGTGCTCTTCATCACAAATCAAGAAAGGATACTTCAGCTTATGCTATGAGCCATCATTAGCACGAGATTTTTGAGAATCCTGTTTCGGGGTATTGGTATTGGCTTTACCTGTACCCTTTTTTTTCCTTTGGAAGTTTTATCTGCCGGATTGGCCTAAATGACATTGACTTCTGTGGTTTGACCAAAATTCGGGGTAGGCTGAGAAGCAGTACCATTGGAAGGATTAGATTTTTGCTTCCTAGGGTTTGAAGGAGAAGACTTATGAGAAGTCTGAGACACAGAACCAATGATACCTTTGACGGATGGCGTCACCGATGCTTTGGAAGTTCGAGGTCGAGGAGCATCAGGAAAGATATCATACAACATGCCAGACTGAGAGTACACAAGATCAAGGTACTGGGCGTGAGGAATGGCTTGTTATTCGGTTACACATGCCCCCATAGCTATGTATTTAGGGATTTGATTGACAAATGAGCTGGTTAAACAATCAGTTATAAGTTGATCAGGAATGTAAAACTTGATCAAGCGACGATGACGTCTCCATTCATGAATATGATCCGAGATATGAGTAGCTTGGTCCTATTTCAAGGATGTGAGGAGGTGTGTCTTGGTCTCACACCGAACCAGTAACTAAAAATGCATAAGAAACACCATGGATAAATACTTGAAATCTTGAAAGATGCCATGAGATAATTCAATGTACCACTTTGCAGCGACACCAGTAACAGTTCTTTGGAAACTATGGAGTCGGATGGAATCGTCAACCCAAGAGTTAGAGGAACACCGAAGATGGTATGTCATAATGTGCACTTGGGGGTATTCTCTAGACTTTCCCTCAAACTTAGGACAATCCCAAGGAATCTTGGTCGGAACTGGAGGTCAATACGGATTATGAAGAATTGGATAATTTGTCAATTTTGACACATCAGGTAGTTCCAACGTAGTGAGAAACATCAATTGAGGATTAAAAGACATTGGAGGTCGTTTATAAGGACCAACGTTAACATTTCACCCAGGCTAAGAAAAATTCTTCCCCCATACGTTTTGTCCCAAAGGATTCTGTCCATAGGGGTTATAAGCTGGATATTTCTACCCATACTGGGGCTGAGGACCAGGATACTAATTTTGAGCATACCATTGAGGTCCTTGTGGAGCAACGTATGGATTCTGCTGTGGAATGTAAGCATTTCCTTGAGGTGGATTATACACCATCTGGGATTGATTTTTAGGGTAATAAGTAAAAACTTGGGGCGCACTATATACAACCTGATATTGACCTTGAGGAGGGTAAGTAGCTCCTTAAGGTTGAGCAGGTTGTACCTGATGAGCAGGTTGAATGGGATTCTGAGCTGGTTGAACAAGTTGAATCGGCTGCTGAGTATGTTAAATAGGTTGAACCGGCTATTGAGCGGGTTGAGCAGGTTGAATTGGCTACTAAGGTTGGGTAGGCTGTCCCTGCGGAGCAGGTTGGTCTGGATACTAAGGGCCACTGGGTTTCCCTTATGGTGGATACATTCCCCCACAGGAACGTAAGACACTCCTAGTTAATATTGAGGCCGATTAGAAGGACCGTAAGGTTGCTGTACCGAAGGTTGACCCTGTAAGAGTTGTCCTTGCAGACCATAAGGTTGTTCTTGCTGGATCAAAGATTGTCCCTGTAAGGGTTGTCCTTGTAGATCTAAGGGTTTTCATTGTATCAATGGACCTCAATGAGGAACGGTCCAATATGGATCAATCAGAGGTAGATAAATAGCTTGATTTGGATCGATGGGAGGCATATATACGAGATTACCGTAGACATAACAATGATGAGGAGGATTGTTAGGAGCTTGGGGCTACTGAGAACCCTGAGAGTTCTACTACTGAAGAGCCAACAAATACTCATCGAAATTAAGGATACCAGGAATATAAGTGGAAGTCATAGCCATACTAGAAGCAGGCATGGTTTCCACAACACGAGCTTGTGATCTACTCACAACGAGATTGATAGGCCACGTAGGATTAAGAAAAATAGTCCTGCGAGTGTGAAAAGATCTTGACAACTGATGCGTAAAAACCAGTGCAGATGAAGCCACACAGACGGTAGGTTGGACCAGGACAGATGTAATAGTGATCGACGAGCTAGGTGTCGAAGGCGACAATCGTAACGAATGAAGGACCAAAATCCTTGGAGGAGTCGAGGTACTGGATTGTGCTATTGATGCAACACTAGAAATAATTTGACTCAAACTTTGATAACCAGGTGGAAGTGACACCGATTGAGGAGAATATTGACTAGGAATACGCGAGAGATTTTCTGGGAAAAGCTGATATTCCCTTGTAGAAACAGGCATTTCTTCATTGTCGTCAGGACTTGAATAATCCATTTCTGACGAAGCCATAAGATCGTCGAAAAGACGATGAATATTGGGAGGTAAAGCAATGGCTAAAAACAATGATCCCAAAGTAAGAGGAGGGAATTCTTCCTCACTCCCAAAACCAGAAGAAGCACCATGAGGAGGCCAATTAAACTCAACCGACTCTTCAGGAGGAGATCAGGTAGCAAGAGGCAAGACAGTCGGGAGGATAGGCTACAAAAACTTGACAAACCTAGTGGATTGAGGGGTTTCAAAAGAAACGTTAGGAAAATAGATACCACTAGGAGGTAGTGAAGAAGACGACGAAACTGGTGGTTCCACCCCTATGACAATATTTCAACACAAGAAGGAAAACAAGATAGCCAATTCAAGGCTTCAAGATCAAACTCTAAGGAATTACAAAAAAAAGCCAAGTAAATAAATTTTAACGGGCATGTGATCGTGGGTAATTAATTTTGCGACACTGGAACAAAACTTTGCTGTTTCATTTTTTAAGAGTCGAGAAACAAACCGAATATGACTCTAGTCACTCTCAATTTTAAACGAGTGTGAAAGGAAAAGTTCTCAATGATCTCTTCACTTTTTAAGGAGTCACGAAAAGATAGAAATGACTACTCAGGTAATCTAAGAAAGAGGGTGTACCAAGTTTCTGTGAACTGCCATATACACTTGGTGATCAAATGAAAGAGAAATGACCAAGGACTTAACGTACATGCAGGTAGTCGCCTCGAATGTTGTGTTCGATGTATCACGATCACATGGCGACTGAATCAGCTTCCTATGGATAAAGGATTTAAACCTATGAGGGTCTCCCTTTATATACTTGATGGTACAAGGAGCACAAGCCTATACTGGTGCTGTTTAGAGCTAGGTGGTGAATGACAGCTACTAGGTTTAACGACGCCGGAACACGTCACTAGCCTAGACCTCTAAAAATGTTTGCGTTAGGTTCCAATGATTCCTTAGATGCTTTGAATTGATTTTACAATTGATCTTGAATTAATGTTTCAGTTTCAAGGCCCTACTGAATTTGATCTCAAATTTCCTAAATGCACACTACATGCAAAAGAACACCATTTTCCGTTCGATGAATGCTAACTAAGAGAAGGATAGAGATCTTTCAGAAAGTAGCAACCAATGAAATCATACGAAGAAGTCCCCCAATGCATCTAATACAACCCAAACGAAAAATGAAAAACTCTTTTCTAGTTCATTAAGCGCAATTTATGCAAAAGAACTTTTCATTTCCGATGCAAATGAAATAATGCAATTTTTTTTATTTTCCAATGAATGAAGCACACAATGCACTAATTACATTAAAAAACAAAGTGAACACTAGTTTTGAGTACTGTGAATGTAGAGATCTATGATGAATAATTCAAACACAATACAAACATAAAAACACACTCAGACCAATGATGCACACTTTCAAACCAATAGAAATATTTCAAAATGATCCAAATGAGAAATGTGATCTATGCTCGATGACGAGATGGAGAGTCAAACGGAAACCGAAGTGATCATTCAAAAAACTAAAAAAACTCAAAGGATCAAGAAATACTAATACAACTGATCATGGAATCGAATTGAAGAAAATAAAAAAGACTCGGACTTCAATAAGAAGGCTCAGTGAGCGAAAGACACCTAGAAACCATAGGGCTATGAACTGTATCGATGAGAGAATAAAAAAACAACTGAGAAGAGCAAGCCTACAATAGTGAAAACAATCCAAAAATACCAATTGCAAATCAAGAAACAATCCATAGTCAAGCACAACTAACCAAAAAACTCAGCAAAAGGGTCAAACCAAATCCTACAGGATTCGATGCGACTGTGAGGCGGTAATCTGCGCCAAACAGGGGTTGGCGCTACTGAAATAAAATAAACAAGCGCCAATTGGTGCCACTATTCAAAGAAAACTTGCACCAAGCCAGATAACTATGGGAGGAGGGAAGAACCAGTGAGCAGAGGTCATTCTTGACACATTAGAGCTGAACAAGAGAATCCTAATTAATCAAACAAGCCAAAAAATATAGACAAGCAATCAAATGACCGAAGTCGACTCGATAAGGCTAATTCAAAATGAGCAATGAGATGAAAAAACTCACACTGATCCCCAGTGGAGTTGCCAACTTGTTGGGAAGGTAAATCCCCTTTGCGGAGAGAGGCGATCCCTCTAGCGCTAGAGTGGGTCTAGTAACAAGGGAACAAGCTAAGGTGTAGGTTCCTAGCTAACAAATGAAATAGGTTGGGGTATATTTTCCTACCTGGATTCCAACGCAATTTTCGCAGTTATAGTAATGACAACCTCTTGATATCTGTCTCGACAGGTCGCGGTCCTTCAACAATGGTACTCGTATTCCTACACAAAGATTAAAGACAAGAGTAACATACAAGACAATAATTGCATTCATAGCTAACTAGTCAGTCAAGGAGGAATAAACACATTGCGTAAAATAAACCATATTAACACAATATGGGAACCAGACAGTAGTCATGTATATATAAATAGAAGAAATAGATTACAACTGGAGCCTTAACGTCACAACCTCCTTCAGTAGGTTTAGTCGAAGCGCGTCTTGAAGGATCGTCGGGGAATTGGGACGAGGTGAGGACACAAGTCTAAGCTCTCTCTCGACAATGGTCTCTTTCTGCTCTATCTCACCAATAAGATGTTTAGCAATTATCTTCAACGTTTCAGCTATGATTGTTCAGCTAGTGTATCCATGGGAGATAGCTTTATTTATAAAGGGAAAGGAGGAGGTTAGGATCCCTACAATGATGGGAGGGAGGCCTTAGCCTTTGGGAGGTTTCCCCAAAAGGTGGAAAAAAGAGGCCAAAGGAGGGTGGTCGTAGTTATTCAGTCGAACCACTCTGGCTAACTTGCCCATGAAGTTGTTAGGATAGAAAATTTGCCTCTATATTTAAAAAACATTCCAAAAACAACTTGGCGTGGGTATCTAACTAGTATAGGGCACCAATGGGCATGGAGCCTAGTGTTAATCTTCCTCATTGGCATGAGGGCATAACGGTCTACCAGCGCCAATGCAAAAACATGTTTTTCTGATGGTCTGGTCAGAAAATTGTTAACAGAAGGAATGTTTTCCTCATGGAAAGGGATGTAATGATGGTCTTTTCAAGGCATGACACTTCTTATTAGTCACATAAATGATCCTCCAATATGCGGGATGGAGATTGTAGGGACGGTGACAAAATGCTGTGTAACAGATGGTATTCTACAAGATGGCAGTGTTCCTCAATTTTATGTCAATATTAACATCCATGATTTTATTCTACATAATTCCATGTTAGATTCAGATGCCTCACACAATCTTATTCCAAAAGCAATCATGGAAAAAATAGGTTTAGATATAACAAGATATTATAAATACATTTACTCCTTTCATTGGAATATAGTAAAATGCTTGGGATTAATCAAATATTTTTGTGTTACTCTCACTCAAATCCCAACCACAAGTTTAGTTATGGATATTGTTGTGGCTGATATCCCTCCTAAGTATGGCATGCTCTTGTCAATATCACGGGGATAAAAATTGTAGGGTACATTACAATTGAATATGACATATGAAACAATTCCTATTTTTGGCCAACAAAGAATATTGTATAGGGAGACCTTAATGAAATATATGGCGACTAGCCAGGAAAAACCCAACAATTATCCTGTCTACTCTGTGCATTCATATATGGTTTATTTTATCTTGCACAATGATATTTTTTTGGAAAAAGAAGATCAGATTGTAAACATAAAATCATAAGAAAAGGATATTAAAGAAGAACAAATGGAAACTCCAAAACAAGTAAAATAAGATGGGTTATGGAACATGGATTTTGATGGGGCAGTAAGTAAAGAAGGGGCTGGTATTGGAGTATGGATCTCTAATACACAGTCAGGGAAAATAAAGAAATATTCTAATAAACTGAATTTCAAGTGCACAAATAATCTAGCTGAGTATGAAGATTTTCTATTAGGACTACAAAAATTAAAACAATTGGTAGAAAAGAAGATTTCAATTCATGTAGATTCTGAATTAATCATAAAGTAAATCAAAGGTGAAAATTCAACTAGACATCCTAGAATGAGAGCATATAGAAATGTTGTTTTAGATTTTTTGCAGTGGTTTCCAGAATATTCCTAGAGATCAAAATGTTTTTGCTGATGCATTAGCTACTTCTGCAAGTAATTTCAAAATTCCTTTTAGAGAAAGAAGAAAACTAGAAATTGATGTAAAAAATAGACTTGCTATTCCTGATAATATCGGATACTGACAAGTTTTTGATAATGACAAACAACTCGATAATTTATTGCAACTAAAAGAGGACTTTGAAAATATGAACATTGAAATAGGACAAGACAATGAATAAAATGAATATGGAAACATTTTTAATCAAACCAATGAAAACTTTGAGGAATATGAAATATTTTAATTATAGAATAATACAATTCCAAGGGGTCTTGTACCACTTGAAGAATTTTTTGATTTGAATGATGTAGAAAAAAAACCTTCAATTCAGCTAACTAGATCCGAAGTAGAGGATTGCAATATAGGTAATGAAGAAAATCCTAAAATTGTTAAGCTCTCCAAATAATTACCTCTCGAAGAAAAAAAAAATACATATATTTTTTTAAACAATATACATATGTCTTTGCATGGGTATATCAATATTTAAAGGTTTATGACAAAGCCATAATTCAACATACCATACCCATCAGAGAGGATCAAAAACCTTTTAAACAAAAAATGAGGAGAGTTAATCCTATTCTACTTCCTTTGATAGAGAAAGAGGTTAAAAAATAGTTTGATGCAAACATTATAGTACCACTTAGATTCTCTAAATGAGTGTCAAATCTGGTAATAATGAGGAAAAAATATGGTGAAATAAGGTTGTGTGTGAATTTTAGAAACTTGAATAAATTCTCTCTCAAAGATAACTACCCCTTACCAAAGATGGATCATATACTTCAAAGTGTAGTTGGATCAAGAAAGATTTCATTATTGGATGGTTTCTATGGTTATAACCAGATTTTAGTACATCCTGATGATCAAGATAAGACAAATTTTAAAACACCTTGGGGAACTTTTATGTATGTAAAAATTCCTTTTGGATTGATGAATGTAGGGGCTACTTTCCAAAGAGAAATGGATATATATTTTGCATATGAAATATAGAGATTCATTGTGATATATTTAGATGACATAACTATTTTTTCCAAAGTTGATGAGGATCATTTACATCACTTGAAAATTGTTTTTGAATTATGTAGGAAATATGACATATCTTTGAATCCAAATAAATCTTTGTTTGGTTTAGAAGAAGGAAAATTTCTATGTCATATAATTTCACAATATGGTATTAAAATTGATCCCAATAGGATTGAAGCAATTATGAAAATTGATCCTCCAAGAAACAAAAAAGAAATGCAATCTTTCATTGGTAGGATAATTTTTTAAGGCGATTTATACCTTATTTAGCTGAAATTCTAAGGTATATAACTAATATGTTGATAAAATACACTGAAGTAAAATGGAACCTAGAAGCAAAAAAATCATTTGATGAAGTAAAACAAGCATTGACACAAGCTCTTGTGTTAATTATCCCTGACTTTATAAAGGATTTCATGATTTTTTCTTTTGCATCTAAACATACCATTGTGACAGTTTTGTTGCAGAAAAATAGTGAAGGATATGAACACACTATTTCTTTCTTCAACAAAGCTTTGAGGGATGCCTCATTAAAATAAAATATCATGGAGAAAGAAGCCTTTGCTTTAGTAAAAGCAATCAAATATTTCAGAGTTTACATTCTACATTCCCATATCATTGCATTTGTCCCAAATACCGTGGTAAAATATATCCTTACACAAACTAATCCATATGGTAAAAGAGGAAAATGGATTGCAATTATTTTAGAATATGACATTGAGATAAAACTGACTAAGCTCGTCAAAGGTCGAGAATTGGGAAAACTAGTGGCTGAGTCCAATTTCCACGCACTAGACATAAACTTTATAACTGCACTTGATGAACAGGAAGAGCAAGTGACTCCACAGGTATTCGAATCTTTTTCTACCTCTCCTTGGTATGCATATATTATTTTTGTATTATAGAATTTACAAGATCCTCCTAGTTTAACTAGTACAAAAGCTAGACTTCTCAAGTTAAAATATATGAAATTTTGCATTTTAGATCATAATGTGTATTGGAAAAATGCTAGAGGTATTTTGCTAAATTTTTTTATTGCAAGATGAAGTAGAAAAATTCGTGCAGGAATTCCATTAAGGGGACTATGGAGGAAATTTGTACCATAAAACCACAACCAAAAAAAATTCTAAGGGTTTCTTTTTACTGGCCTAATCTATTTGAAAATGTACATAGGAGAGTTACCACATGCCATTAGTGCCAAATCTTTGAAGGAAAAATAATTTTTTTTCCATTGACATTGAAACCAATTTCAATTGAGGTTCCTTTCCAAAAATGGGGTCTGGATTTTATTGGAGAAATCCATCCAAGCTCTTCAACTCAACATGAATTTATTTTAACAACCACTGACTACTTCACCAAGTGGATTGACGTTATTCCAACCAGATAAGCTATAGACACCGTAATCATTCAGTTTCTAGAAGGTAATATTCTTTCTAGATTTGGCTGTCCAAATAAGATCATTACTAACAATGTTGATGCTTTCGAATAAAAGATAATGATAGAATTTTGTCACAAATATAACATAAAGTTAGGACACTCTACTGCTTATTATTCATAAGGGAATGGGTTATCTAAGTCTTCTAATAAGACTTTAGTCAACATCATAAAGAAATTATTGTAGGAAAATAAAAATTGCTGGCATAAGAAGTTGATTAATGCTCTATGGGATGACAAAATTAGCACTAAGAAATCTATTGGAATGTATCCTTTCCAATTGGAATATGGAGTGGATACAATTTTTCCCACCTCCCTAGGAATCCCTATGCTAAAATTGTTGTAGGAATCACAAGTAGAGGAAAATGAATTACAAAGAAGGATAAATAAAACCATACAATTGCAGCAATATATGGAGGAGGTCTACAACAAAGCTCTAGTAATTTAGGAAAAAATGAGGAAGACCTATGACAGAAGGACCAAATAAGATGATTTTAAATTGAATGATCTAGTTTTGAAGTGGGATCCACGAAATGAAGGCAAAGGAAAGCATGGTAAATTTGAAAATTTATGGAAAGGACCCTACCAAATTGAAGCCTACCGAGGTATTAATGCATTATTTTTGAAAGACTTTACTAGAGAAGAACTTCCAACTGGACCTGTCAATGGTAGACTACTCAAACACTATTTTTCTCAAGAATAGATAAGTTTTCATTCAGATAATTGTGAATATAATTTAATTCTTCTACTGCAAGTGTGGGTGGCCAACATCACAAATTGAAGCCCAAAGAGAAGGCCCTAAGCTTATGATGAGTTGCTACCATATCTATAATAACAACAATGAATCAATTTAGCCGTAGAATAAGGAAAATATTCCCAATGGATCATGTTACTAGTCTATGGTGTTCTTGGCACCTCACAAGGAGGATGCCATCCCCATTGGAGCCACTGTTAGGGTCCTATATTTATATTATAAATTGATAAATATATGCTGAATTGTATATAAAGATGTTGTCAATAATATTTCATCTTGGAAATTTTTTCCAAGAAAAGAAAATAAAAATAAATTAGAAAAATAGAAAAATAAAAGGGGACATAATATATATATATATATTTGTGAAAAAATGAAAGAAATGAAAAAATAAAAAAATAAATGAGAAAACCCAAATAAGTGAGCTAGTCTAAATTCTACTCAATGAAAAAATAAAAAATGATGTATAAACTTAGAAAAAACAAAAAATATTCTTGCTAGTCAAAATGCAGCATTAAAAATAAATTAAGTAGGTTTAAAAAATTAATCGCACCATTTAAGCGCAATTAATTGAGTTGTTATAAAGTGAGTTTTCATTAGTTTAATAAATTTGGTTTAATTAGTTTAATCATGTCTTCTTCTTTTTTTTTTTTCTTTTTTTCTGAGTAAGTTTAATCTATTAATATACAAAAAGGTGATATGGAGGCCGAAGCCTCAGAAATTCTGGCCCGAGAGATGGGAATTCTAGTGCAGCCATGATAGTTTAACAAAATAACAACACATAGTGCCTGTAGACTGATACAACTTTGATGCACAGAAAGACTTCTAAGCACAGAGAAGCTGCCCTTATAGGGAAAACTGGCCTGAGAGTCCAAACAGAGTATTGACCTACAACATTCAGCTTCAGAGATGTACACACAGTTATACAAAATGAATTGCCGCCCACTGGGGGAAAACCGACATTCAATAGAACAAAAAGGGTAGAACCAACTGAACCGAGTCATCATACGTGAGCCAGAGCCGAGTCTGGCACCCAGAGCAAACCAAAACTAACCAGAGAATGGAGAGGCCATTAAATACCTAGAGAGGAATGAGGCGACTCAACCACAGGGCAGGCATGAGCGTCGGGATCATCTTCGTCCTGCACAACAACATTGACATTCAGAGCAACTGGATTGGAAGAGTTTGCATGATCCTTGTCGACCAGAGCAGTGGAACAACCTCCCTTGAGAGCGCCTGCAATCGAATCCACGAAGAGATCCTGCAAGGAACCGCCATAAACCGACTTCTGCTTCGGACCAGTGTTAGGGGGAGAACAGGCCTTATCGGATGTAAAATGCATTGGAGGAGAGTTAGACATCTTGGCACTCGAATCAGGCGGCTCTTCATTGAATTAAATGGTGATAGTGGCTCTGACTGTAGGCATGTTGAGCAAGCATGGGAAACAGAAATGGGCTCTATGTTGCTGACCCGGGAGCAAGCTGGAGAGGTTTCTTGCCAGCAGATCATTCCTACGCCCCATCATAGAGCTCCTGCCACTACGAGTATTGGGATAAATACCTCTCAAGGAATCAGAGGGCGGAGAGGAGGAGCTGGGCGAGGAGGGAGAAGGACGACGAGAAGGACCCCCTCGGCACAGGCCCCGTCGGATTCTCATCCTGTGTCTCAGTCGAGGCATGGAAAACAGATACATGGGTCTACAATTGAGAGAACAAGAGATAACCAAACTGAGACTATAAAAATGGCGGGAGTCAATCTCCACAGGGAGAGAGACAGGGCGGATACCAAAGCGCTGAGAGCCGAAGGAACTATGCACAGAGGTGTTCGAAGCACCGCGAGAGTGAAGGGATAACAAACCAATTCCGAAGCGTCCCGGAGAAGCCATGTCAATGTAGATGGATTGTAGATCTGGAGGAGTGTGCCGCATAAATGCTCCGGACCTTTCAAAGTTAATGCCAATGATGGCACAGAGGATGCCAAGGAGAGTGGCGGCGATTGAACTCCACGCACCCGCCAACCGTCCTTGCCTCCTATCCATCGTGTTGGTCACCCGCATCCGGGTAGTTTAATCATGTCTTTTAAACATGATTAATTTGTTGTAATAAAGTCTTGGATATAAAGTTTTGTAATAAATATTGTGCACGATCCGACGATGAGAATATAACTCGCCCGATCCAATGGCGGGCCATCGGGTTTGGTATCCATCAACCCCTCCGACGATTAACCATGGGGGTTTGGGGGGGGGATGGGGGTGGACCGAAAAGGAGGTTTTCCCTTTCCCACTTAGAATTATGTGGCACTCGTTCACTCTATTCGCACGCCGCCACCTAAAATGTTTACCGCCCTACCCCACCTCCGAAATACACTCCATCCCTCTCCCGGCAAAAGAGTTAGCCATTAACACTTTCCACCCGCTCCATCCCTCTCCTGCCATGTATCCACTCACCTAAAATCCCCTATTGCCACATATATATTATGTTCAGCCCCGCTCCCTTTATCATTACAATCCTCATCCAACCAACTCCCGCCACGTGGCCTACCCGTAACCCTAACCAACGAATCTGCTCTATAACATCTAAAAACCCCAACGGTAGGCCATTTTTCTATAAACTCACCATTTCTCCATTTTGGTGGCCCCTCCCACGAACTGTTCTAAACTATTGATAAAGAAAAAATTCCACAGTGAACCAATCAGTACATGAACCTACCATCATGACCCTAATTAGCAAAATCAAGACCTGTACAACGTCTAGTCATCAAGCCTACTTGTCACTAGCCGTAATTATCGAGCCACCGACCTCCAATTGATTTAATTCCTGGGTAATTGCAACAATCCTGTTCTTTTCCTTTTCATCATGGCCCCTAAAGAAAAATCTAAGAAAACAAATGAAAACCCCATGTTACCTCCTGTCGTAGAACTAGACCACCTGCCCCTGGTAGATCAGTAATATAAAATTCTTCAAAACCAGTTATGAATTCGAACTTTATGAACTTCAAAACTGGTTAAAACAAAACTTCATTGACCAAAGTGGTCAATTCGGTTTGTGGGACTCCTTCTGGGACTCCTTCCTACCGCAATTCATCTTTCCCCAAACCCATCACTTTCCTAAGTTTGTGGCATGGTGCCATTCTAGATATATCCCTATACATAGAGCCATTGTAGCCTAGAATGGTGATCGGTTATCTCAAGAAACTATGGATAAAATTGCGAGGATCCTTAAGAGACATAATTTTTCCTCAATATTCAAGCCCTCCCACACCATTCAGAGTTCGCTTAGATTAGTTAAGGAACCGATTTTCCCTAAGGATGGTAAGGGTGTTTACTTGATTCCGTGCTCTTGTGCGATTCCTTACATAGGTGAAATTGGTTGATCAATTAATAAAATAATTTATGAACATGTCACTGAACTTAAACATAGTAGATCACACTCCTCTACCCTCGCAAAGCATGCTGAGAAGACAAAACATCACATCATAAGAAATATCCTTATGATCGGTTATTTGGATTTCATATTCCGTTTATCCAAGGTACTACGGGTAAAATCGCCAGGATCCTAAAGAGACATAATGTTTCCTCAACCTTCAAGCCCTCCCACACCATTCTGAGTTCTCTTAGATCGGTTAAGAAATCAATTTTCCCTAAGGATGGTAAGGGTGTTTACTTGATTCCATGCTCTTGTGGGACACCTTACATAGGTGAAACTAGTCAATCAATTAATCAAAGAATTCATGAACATGTCGCTGACTTTAAACATAGTAGATCACACTCCTCTGCCCTCGCAGAGCATGCTGAGAAGACAAAACATCACATTTGCATTGTATATGCTAATCTTATTGCAAGGATTGACCATTTACACCACCGCAAGTTGAGAAAAGCCTTGGAAATCGAAAAGAGGTTGGTTAGCCTCAACAAGGATGATGGGCGGATTGTTCGCAGATGCTGGATTCTTGCCCTTCATTCTTAGTTTTGTTTTTCTTCCCCTGTTCTCCCCCTTATCTTTTCCTCTGCTTTGTCTCTTGGTTTTTCTCTCCTTTTTTTTTTCATAGAAATTTTATTATAATTTTAACTTAGTAAAATTTCCAATAAGCAACATAGAATTACCTATCAAATAGAATAAATAAGAAAACTATTTTGATGAGATTTGAATTACATAACATATAGTTATTAATATATAACATATTATTAAATATAAAAATAAATATGTAAAATTCAATCTATAAATATTAAACATTTATTTATTTATTTTTGTTGTTTGAATATAAATATTAAACATTTAACTTATTCTTAAAAACAAATAAAATAAATAAATAATTATTATTTTAAAAATAAAATTCAAATTATAAGTATTAAACATTTAATTTATTCCTTTAAAAAAATAAAAATAATATATATATATATATATATATATATAAAATTTATTCTTAAAAAATAAACAAATAATTATTATTTTTATTAAAAATAAAAATAAATATATAAAATTTAAATTACACATATTAAACATTTAATTTATTCTTAAAAAAAAATTATTATTATTTTGATTTTATTTCCTATTTTAGTCAAACTAGCTGTTAATTTACAAATGGATAGTTGGAGCTTTACTTATCTATTTAAATGGGTTACCTGATCAGATTTCTCATCTTGTCCTGATGATGAACCATAGTGGCTGGTTCGAAACACGTTGACTAAATTTACTTTGATGTGATTTTTACCGAAAGATTTTACACACAATTTATGGATCACAAGAGCCAAATTTCTAATAATGGTGACATTATTTTCACCATAGCCCTTGAGTCAATAAATCAAATGCTGCAAATGCCTCAGTCAATAAATCAAATGTTACAAAATCCAAATATTGATTCTTTGAAACCATTCTCTGAAGAGTCCCTCATGGATCTCTACAAGAACCTTACCTTCCCTAACAGAGCCAATTTTTTTGATTTTTTCTTACCTGAGCATGCCCAATTACCTAAGAAAATTCCTCTGTATCCATCCTCCATGTTCCCTGGAATGACCAAGAAAATCATCTCCATAGTTTCTTGTTTACTGGGCTATCAATCCGATCAGTGGGTTGATGAAGGCATCATGGGATTTTTGTAAATTTTCTCAAAGGATGACAAGCCCTCAATTATCTTCAACTATAGTGATTTCTTAGCGAATTCCATTCATGAACAATTCCTTAAAATTTCCACAAAAGGAAGTTTCAAGTATGCTCCAGTTTTAGTGTATTTATTCTTATTCCATCAGGAAGACCGTTTTCAATTTACATTACAAAAAATGAATGAGCAAGGAGATTACCAATTTGTAATTCATTGGAATTTCTTGGTAATGGAGTTGTTTGTCAATTTAATTGTCCTAAATTGATTACATAAATTATTGACCATGGCTAGTAAATTGACAAAGTTGAATTGCACTATATGTGCTAGGAATCCTAATTATCTAAGTTGAATTAAACTATTAGTGCACATGGTTGGATTATTCATTGAAATTAACTTTAAGAAATCCACACAACCAATAAAGATCTTAAACTCCTAAATTATTCTTACACTTGCAAAATGAAATTTTAATTCATAAAGACACACTCACACACTCTGCAAAATATCTAAATTGTTCTTTGAATGAAACTTAATTTCTAAAGGAGTAAACATTCTCTTGAATGAAGAATGAGTAAACACACTCTTGCATGAAGAATCAAAATTAATTTAAGCTATGTTCAAACTTGTTTAAATTGAATCCACTCTTGATTTGAAATAACACTCACATGACTCATGCTCTGAAATGAAACCTACAAACTAATTGTATGATTCTTAAAATTGCAATCTCATTCAAACTCTCAATGTCAACTCAAGTCATGTGTTCTTGAATTAATAGAAGAAAATTATTAAAAATAACCACACTGTTGCTATCTATGAACTTAATCATATGCTCCATATAAACACTACACATCTAATCTGTTTCTTAATTCAAAATAATAAATATACGTTACAATGCATCCATCTAATTGATCATCAAATTCAGAAATCGAAATAACACAAATGAAATTAAAAAATCCAGATAACATAAATGAAAAACCCTTACTGCTTTAGGGGGTCCTCCACAAGAATATTACAATAAAACAATTGAAGGATAAACCACACATCAAGATGAAAAAACTTTGTATTATATTAAAATAGAGTTTTAGGAGTTCACTGCTACATAAACTAATAACATCGACGATGATCCATAACATATTTTTTGTTAGTATGAATCGTTTGTCAGAAAAATACCACTTCAACTATGCATAAAAAATAGCCCTAACATCAATTATGGCTGCCAAATATCTTCAAATCTGCAGTTAGTTGATCAAGACAAAGCTGCACTATTAGTATGAATCTCTTGTCGAAGTGTACGAAAAAATACCACTTTAGCTACGCATAACTAATAGCCCTAACATCAAAAATGGCTGCCAATATCTTCAGATCTGCAGTTAGTTGATCAAGACAAGAGCTGTAAAAAACCAGATCTATGCATAGAAAGACATTAAGCAATAAAAAGAAGGTTTTGCTCCATATATCCAATAGACAAGATAAGAACAATTTTTGAAAGAATTTTTGTATTAAGGGCACCTAGGAGGAAAACAAGAAGATGTTTCCAATTCTCCTCAATGGGATGGGTTCTTGGACGTCTTCATCACTTCAGATCTAGCAATTCTCTCTCCTGTTGGTGTAGAAAACCTAGACAAAGATAGAACTCAAAGGGAGCTCACACAGCAAATAATGGAAAATATGACAATGATAATGGCTCAAAGTCAGACCAAGAGTTTAGATCTAGAGTGATCTAATAGGCAACAAAAGGTGAAGAATGGTAGGAAAAACCCTCCTATTTGGTAACAAAATATTGGGTCATTCTAGATCTTGGTGCATGATTAAAATAATGTTAACCAAATCTAGATTCACCTTTTATGGAATATCTTATTATATTTGTTGGAGGGAAAAGGTATTTGACTTGGGTCAAATCTCTTGATTAGTCAAAAATAAATAAATAAATGATTTATTTATCTTTTTAAGGAAGTGGTTGGAAGATAATCAAATAAATAATGATTTATTTAATTATTTAAAGGTGATTTGGTCATATTTAACAAGGAATATTATCTAAATAAGGTTTAAATAATTATTCCTAGAAATTAATAAGATAAATAAAGGTTTATCTAATTAATTTCTTTGTTTTTGGGTTAAACATGACTGGGAATAATAATTAAATTATGGTTTAATTAATTATTCCATGAGGAAAATCAAACAAATATATGTTTATTTAATATTTCCTTTTGTGGTTTCTTGTTTGGACCATAAACAACCAAATAAATATGGTTTATTAAGTTATTTAACATAGTGAAGGCAATTTTACTTAAGGTAAAATTGGTCTTACATGGTGTACTTGGGTCCATCTAATGATAATAGGCTAGATGACCAAAAAATGGTGTAACGTACTCAAAATAAGTAGTGTCAGGAGAAAATCGTAGGACCGAAGTACGTTGTAAGAATACAATCACTAGACAACAAAAGGGTATGTCAGAGAGAGAAATATGAGGTAGATAGTGTGCTGAAGGACTAGACCCTGAGGAGACGAGACTCGCAGGTGCAACAAGTCTCTGTTATGAGAGGGTACCGTGCTGAAGGCGGCGGGGGAGGCATACCTATGTCCGCCGTGACAAAGTAAAAAAGAATAGAGTGTCCAGTGAACAAGGGACCGAACCATAAAGTACAACCGGCATAAACATGAGCCAGATAGAAATACAATGAAGGATCCCACATACATGTTGTGCCTGGGATAACAGCCAGAACTTATACAATAATATCTGAGTACATGAGATATAAATACAACCCAAATGCCCCTTGAAAATGGGGAAGGGCTCGCAAAATCTGAATGATACATGCAAATCAAAAAGGCGCTGCAAGCGGCTAAGGCCGACATCATCAAATATATGGAGCTGCATCAAAGGATGTAATGAAGAGGTCATCCGGGAATGTGGGGGGCTACCTGTAGGGCCACCCCCTCATGAGGACTGAGACAACTCACACACACCCAGGAATCATCAAGAGCTGTTGCTGCATCATGGAACCATCAAGTATACGGATCTCGATCATGTTGAAAGGAGCTGGAGCTGAGAAACAATCAAGTCAAAGGGAAATGAGAAAGCCCTTTGCCTGATCCAAGGCACCGAACAAGAGTGGAAGCTGGAACCAAGGCACACCGCCCTCTAGACCTGCCTTCTGGAATGAATGAGCTAATGTCAACAGAAGGAGGTCCGCCATAGGTGAGGCAATGAGAGATCTTCAACTAAGGCGCGAGAGAAAATAGTCGAGCGACTGACAGACTAATACCAATGATGATGGTGAAATGGAGGGGACTAAGTAGCGAATGGACGACTTCCCTTGTTAGAGCATAAAGGGCATGAATGACATGGCAGCGACTGACACAATATCATCAGGGATAAGGGACAATGGGACTAAAGGCCATAATGTGCGACACAAGAGAGAGACCAAGCAATGAAGGATGGAGGACTATAGCGAGGTACAAAGGGACTCGGGATAGACTCCATGAATGCGATGATGACTCCACTCAGATGCTCTAAACAAGGGCGACTTGATGGTGCTGCCACACAGTAAAGGTCCAATGGGGGACCAGGAAAACATGAGTACAAGATGGTAACCCACGACGGAAATCGACACGAACAAAGAAAAGTAAGGAGGCAAAGTGGTGCCCCAAGTACAAGTGTTGTAAGTGAAGAAATGCGATTTTAAGGAGAGGTGAAGTGACCCAGCTTGGACAAAATGTGTCCTGGTGAAGTATCAAATCACAAAAAACTAACAGATACCCATTTGAGGGCTCGGTGAGAGCTTTCCAACGGTGCAGACGGTTTGTCAAACGGAGCTACAGTATGGTCGCAGCAGGCGAAAGAAGAAACAAGGGTTCTCTTTTAATAAGGCAGTATTCCATCCAAATCCACTCATTTGCTAGTGTTGCTGTGGTGAATGTAGAGAGGAGAGAAGGACCTAAATCTTGCGGCGAGCGTAGCGGACAAACCAACCGTTGGAATCGAGATCCGTCAGTTGCAGGTAAGAGGCCTAACCTTAATCTTTCATTTTGATGGATTGAAAGTTCAGATTAGGGCCCAGAATCTCAGGAAAAAACCCCCTTGCATCTTTTCGGCCGGGTCGCACTTTTTGGGCCAAAATCTGCGACCTGGGACACAGGTTTTGCGCCAAAAGGTGCGACCTGTCCCAGGATTTGGCAGAAAAGTGCGACCTGGAAGATGAGGGGGTTTTAGTGCTGTTTGATGGCTGAGAGTTGGGTTTTTTGTGTTTGGTTACAATATCCCCTATCTGTAGGCTGACAAAGATGATGTTTTTGTGCAGATATGGCAGATATACAGGTGAACTGGAGAGAGAGAGACCTGGGTACATTACGGGCAGAGATCCAGGCAAATCAGGGTGTCCGTCGTGTGCTGGCAGGTTTGGGGTTCTGAAGTTTTTGGAGAACCCTTTGATGAGAGCTGGAGAGCCCTTGCTGGCCCGGATTATCAGTTATTGGGATCCAGAGCATGAGATCTTTGTAGTGCAGGGGCACAGGATCGAACTGACAGTCCAGGATGTGTATTTCTTGACAGGTCTCCTGCCACTTGGGATGGTGGGAAATACGTAGCCAGTGTTACTGCGGGGGCGGAACATCATGGATTTTGTGGAGTGGCATTGTCGACCGGGTCTCCAAGTCAAAGGGACGCGGATACCGATCGGGGACCTAGAGAGATTGGAGACCTGGGTAGTGGCCGCAGCGGTGCTGCGGATCCTGGTCAACCAGGCGTTCCATCACATCACTGGGGGGCAGATGATTATCATAGAGAGTGTGTTGAGTGGGACCTACTATGGGTGGGCCCAAATGATGTTGGTGTCGTTAAAACGACAGCTGTCGCTTTGCAAGCGGCAAGTGAACCACGATTGCTCATATGGGACTTTATTATGCTCCTTCTTTTTTGAGAATATCCCGACCTTACGACCTCGCATACAACTCTTAGATGGGGGCCCAAGAGAGCCCAGGATGCGCCGGTGGGGGCGACTACTGTGTAGAGGAGGAGGAGGGGCGGTCGGATGGGTGTTTCGACCTGAGTTCTTTGCCCATTGGGATCAGATGTCGTTATACATAGACGACTATCCCTATAGTGGGATGAGTTATTGTGGGGATCCAGACCTACCACTTCCGCCTGGTCGAGTATGGGGACCCGATGGTAAGTGACAAGTAACTATTCTTTTTTGGGCATGTTAAAGTTAAAGAATAGTAGATAGGGTACTGATTCATGTACTTTTGGTATGCAGATATAACTCCGGTAAAACCGGCCGGATATATGGGACGACCGGCAACATCTGGAGCTGCAGGTCCGAGTGGGTCGAGAGCAGCGCATAATGAGGATGCGGCCGCCCTTCTGGAGGACATCAACCGTAGATGCGAAAGGTTGCTGACCGGAGTATCAAGGCACGGGTGGCAGGACCTGGACGCCTAGTACATAGAGCCATGTATTGGTCTACCCTCGGAATGGCGAGGTGTCATGCGGCGCATGGCGATGGCCGATTAGGGGATAGGTGATCTACAGGTTGCAGGAGCAGAGCCATTGGCTCGGGATCCGCCAGATAGTGATTAGGTGTGGGGCAGGTGGTGCCCCCAGTTTTGAGTTTTCTGTAACATGCTATGGGCATATCAAATGTATCAGAGTAGATGGACTCTAAAACACATGTTTTGCGACACATATTATGGCTATGCATCTTTTTGAATGATTATGAATGTTATTTTCTTGTATGAAATGCGTGTGATAAATGAAAATCTAGAACATGGTTTGCAATACTATCTACATAGTGATTATGTTCTCGAGGTATATGGTTAAAAGTTATGGTTTCAAATTCACGTATCAAGAATTTCACTCGTAAATATCATCTAAATAGCACAGGATTACGCACACGATAGACACCATTTAGTTGCATGACAAGAAGTAGGGAATCTAAATGAACATGCAGATGGAGGATGCGATGAAAGAGGGCATCGGCTAAGAGACCACGCACTGTATCATATTCAGCCTGATTGTTGGTGGCAGTACCAATGCAGACCCCGTTTGAGACCACAAGGGTATACAAGGAGGTGAAAATGGCCCAACCTACCGAGGCTAGATTCCGAGAGTAACGACTTGCACCATCGACGTAACCGATATAGGGTGGGGACGGGAGGTCCTGCGGAATAGTGTTGCAAGACAAAAAATGGGGGGAGGAGGGACAATGAAGGCAGTGTGAGTGTACAGAAGACATCGAGCGGCAACTGCAGGAGGGAGTGCGATGAGCAGGATGGCTATGACTCATATACAAACTAGAGGGTGGTATATGAGGGCTATAGGAGGTATGGCAGGGACTCGGGTTGCAGAGGTCAACAGAGATACGGGTGGGGTTAGCTCATGTATGGGCGGAAAAGAGGGGGTCAAGGGTGGAAAAGACACCACATGACGCAGCAAAGTTATCTAAATCATCCGTAGGGGAAGAAAGGCTCGCATACGGATCGTCACGGGGAATGACAGAAGAACATGGAAACAAATGGTTAAAAGATGGGGAGCCCAGGGTGGTCGCTGAAGGGGGGTCCAGGCGAAACAACAGGGGAGGATTTAGGGGGAATGTGCTCCAAGGGTCTCACAGAGGATAATAGGTAAAGAATGGTCGTAGTAGACTCCATCATCTGGACATTAGGGGGGGGAATGTCGATGGGAGCGGGGGGATCCTCAAGCTGACCCGAAGCATACTGCGCGAGTATGGGAGAGGCAGATTGATTTTGTTCAACCTCATACTCTCGGACTACTTCTAAAGAGGTGCGGTAATGCGTCAGGTGAGGAAAATGGTGGGAGTAATGGCCATGGACACCGCACAAAGCACAGGGTTTGCTAGTGCGAATAGTTTTTGGGTTCTTGGTTACGGACGAGGACAGAAGAGAAGGGTCGGAGACCATAGACTCAGGGAACGTGAATTTAACCATGGGTTGAATGCGGGGCAACTTGGGACAAGTATGGGTGGCGTGACCGACGACATCACACAAGGCGCAAGGCTTTGTGGGCGGAGGAGGAGCTGGGTCAGTCGGGGTGGCCTTGTCTTTGGATGCCCCCTTGCGAGATTTGCCTTTCTTTCCTGGAGCTGTCACCACAGGGGTGGGGTCCTGGGGAGGTGCAGGGGGCATGGTAGCAACGGAGGAAGCGAGGGGGACCGGTTGAATCGGTGTTAAAGCAAGATAGGGTTTGGGGTGACCAGGAGGGGTAGCGGCTGGAGGGTCAAGGTACCAGACGGGTATACCCAGGGTCAGGTTAGGGAGAGAGAGGGTGGCCATGACAGGGACCGAATAGACTCCGAGAGGGGGAGCCAGGAAAGGTATCTGACCAGCGGGATAATGACCAGGAGGGACGGCTCCGAGATGGTTAAGGCCTGGGGGAACCGATCCGGGGGGATAAAGGGGTTCAGGGGTACCAGCTGTAGGAGAAGGGCCAGAAGGAGGAGGTCCGGCTGGCAGAGATGAAGGGCTAGGAGTGGGTTGCGGTGGGCGAGGTTTAGTCTGAGGTTGCTGACTAGTCGAAGCGGGCCGCTTAAGGGCCGCTCGGGATGATTGCATCATGCAAACATTCGATAAGCTGGGATCAGAGATATGAGGAGGAGGGGGGAGACCAGGAAAAGTTTCAAGAAAGGAGGAATATTTGTAGACGCCGGGGGAGACACTGGTCAAGGAATCGATGGTTTGCTTATTGGCTACAGAAGAGATGGTTGTCACCGGAGAGGTCTGAGACAGTGGCTCATGGTAAGTCCACTGGTTGATGGTGACTATCTTTCCATTGTGAGGAAAAGACATCTTGCGAAAAATCGCGGATGGGACAACATACATGGCATAGGTGTAGCTTCGCCCCAATAGAATGTTGTAGTCTAGAGGGGCGTCGATGACTTTGACATCAACGCAAACGGTCTTACCGGCAAGGGTGATAGGACAATTGCGAAAAATGCCAATGAGTTGGGAGGCGTGGCCGTCCCACGCTCGAAGGGTGATCGTGGAAGGGGCCAACTCAGGAGATCCGAGTTGTTTCCAAACCGAAGTGGACATCACACAGGTGGATGCCCTCTCATCAATTATACACCGAGAAACGTTGGCATTCCAGATTTTGATTGGGATTTGGAAGGTGACGGAAGCAGGAAGAGGAGGATGTTCTGATTGATGGGCGTAAAAAAAAATCATTTGGTCATCAGCAGGATCTACAACGCCCACGGCAGATAGCAGAGCCTTCTTTTGGGAAGGGCACGACTGGAGGAGTTCCAATGTGGAAATGGCCGCAGGAGATTGCGCCAAATCATCTACTATGCTATACGAATGAGCAGCTCGACCAGAAGCAGCATTTCGACGTAACGGTCCTTTAGGAATCTTGGTATGGACCTCAACTTTGGGTTGAGGGATATGTAAGGGACCATTGGATGTCGAAAGAGGCTCTGTAGAACCGGAAGAAGGGGACATGGGGGCAGAATGAGTGGAAGGCTTGGGGTACTGGCGAGACCGAGTTTGAAGGTGAAGGTTGACGGGTGGGGATGGATCAGAGTTCATCATGAGGATCTGGTAATCAGAGGAACCAGAAAGGGAAGGGGGAGTGGCGACCTGTCCGTCAGGTGGTTGGGTAGCCACGAATCCTTGCTGAGGGAAAGGATCAGTAAACATAGCTGGTTGAGTAGTGGTCACATTAGGGGGAGCATGAGGGGAGGCATGTTGTCCTCGCAATGTGGCTTGAGACTCCCACATCTACCGCATCTGTGGTAAGAGGGGACAATCGTGGGTGTAATGACCGTAAACACCGCAAAACAAACAAGGCTTATTCGTGCGAAGAGGCCTGTCCGGCTTGGGCTGAGTGCCCTGTTGCTGGTTAGCAGTGTTAGGGTCAATACCTTGAGGATTGGGTCCATGACTACCAGGGGCAGATTGATTTGGATTGCCTCTCCGCCATCTTTGAGAAGGGGGATTAGTCGCACCCTGTTGTGCAAAGACTTGCCCGGGAGGGGGCTGTAGGTGCTGTTGCAGGGGCGGAGGAGGCAAGGGAGGTGGAAGCGTATATGCTAGAGGAGATGGCGCACCAGGCTGTGGATGAGGATAATGGTGAGGCTGGGCAAAATTGAGGTAAGTAGGAGGTTGGGAAAGAGGATGAGGCATGCCGTATCCTGGATACATGCTACCTGGAGGGGGAAAAGTGCTAGAGGTGCTGGCCCCTCCCGGAGGGAGACCATAGCCCATAGAAGGTTGAGCATACGGATGAGAAAGGGCTCCAACGATACCGTCGGTGGAATGAGATGCCCCCGGGGCGTTAGCGCCTCCGGGCCTGGGGAGGTCAGGAAGGACGGTATAAACATAACCAGACTGAGTGTAGATCAGGTCATATTTCAAGGCTATTTGGAGGGCGGCTTCTTCGGTTTGAGGGAAATGGGAGGCGACATCTTTGCCAATGGGAGCTAAGAGAGTACGAAGGAAACAGTCCATATAAAACCGATCTTTGAAGGGGGGAGCTCGACATAAGCTCCGTCTTCTTCGCCATTCCTGGACATGAGTGGAAAGGCGGGTCGAATAGGTTTGCTTGAAAGAGGTCAAAAACTCCGTACTAGTATCGTATCGGAGAGGGAGATGGAAATAAGATAAAAATGCTTGGGCAATGGTCGCAAAGGTGGTATGGGAAGAGGTGGCTTGGTCAACATACCATTTAGAAGCTTCACCGGTAAGCGTGCGTTGGAACAACCGAAGACAGATGGAATCATCAGTAATGGAATTGGAGGAACACCACATGTGGAAAGATCGGACATGGTTGGTTGGATCTTCTCCAGCAAGGCCTTCGAACTTAGGGATGTCGAAGGGGAGCTTGGTTGGCATAGCAGGCCAACCAACATCGTGGCGGATAGGGTCATTGATCAACTGATTGAAATCGGGGAGGTTGGGGCCTGCGATGTACGGTAGCAAGGGTGTGGCTGAGGTAGTTCCTGTGGCGGTTCCGCTAGTAGTAGTTCCGGCATTAGGGCTGGGATTACTGCTAGCATTAGGCCCTGGACCAGACATAGTGAAGGTGACAGGGGAGAACCAGAAGTAAAAGGAGAACCCAATGAATCAGAAGAGGAGTCGGAATGCGAACTCGGAGGAGGACTGGCTCGACGACGACGGGACGGAGCAGGTCGACTGACCAGAAACTGAGGGTGAAGGCCAAGAAGTCTCCAGGATGCGTACCTTGGGGGTGCAATGATGACAACACAAACACGGCACGAGGGGAAGAAGAACGACTGACAAAGGCAGGGAGGTGCAGAATCAAGTGATTACAATGTCGAAACAAGGGCAAAAAGGTGCAGTGTCAATTGATTTTAAAGTCTTTGCCTGGTGGTGTAAACCAGGCTCTTCTTCGCTTAGGGTGAGTGTGGCGTGCGTTAATTTTAATTTTTAAACCCTTTTCGTTTTGAGAGCAAGAGAAAAAGTGTGTTGCGTAACTGAAAATAATGCTGCAAAAACAGTATATAATGCTGAAATAACATAAAATTAACAGCTACTAGTGCATCGATTCAACCCAAAAAGGCGGGTCTCTCAAAACTAATCTAAAAGAGGGAAAAAATCTAGTCAAAACACACTAAAAAGAGGCCAATAGATCTAGGGTCGAAAGGGACAGGGATCTAAAGGAGAAAGCTGCTGAAAAGAGGTGCAGATCACAACCAAGAGGCAGAGGCAAGGTGGCTGGAAAAAAAGGAGGAAATCAGAAAAAAGCAGAAAGGACAGGGAGGAGGTCCTAAAGGGAGGTCTAAACAAAGCTACAAGAGGTGATTTGAAAGGAAGAAGAGCTGATTTAAAGGGATCTGAGAAGGAGGTATCAGATCTGAAAAAGGGAAGGCTGAAACTCTGAAAAACAGACGGCTGAAACAGCTAAAAACTCTTCCACAAAAAGTGGAGGGTACTGAAGCCCTAGGGGGCTAGGTTCCCACTTAGATGAGCAAAACAGATCAGAAATAGGGCTAAACGGGTGGAGGCAGAGGCTGGAAAACCCTGACAGAAGCTTCAGCAAAACCCAGAAAAATTGCAGAAAAACAGCTGAAAATTTGGCAGGTCGCAGGTTCTGACCTGTTTTCAGTGCAGGTCGCAGAAAATGGGCAGAAAAGTGCGACCTGGAGGTCCAGGTCGCAGTTTATGGGCTGAAAAGTGCGACCTCCAGCTCCGGTTGTCTTGGCGGCAGATTTTCGCAAAATTTGTCGTCTCAGTTGCAGCTGATGTCTGTCACCTGCGCAATAGGGCCAGAAACACGCAGAAGTTAGAAATTTTAATGTTTTAGGGTTTTATAGGTGAAAAACAACATGAAAATAGGAAAAAAAAAAGCTGAAAAGAAACCCTAGGGTCTGAAGTAGCTGGATATGCAGGAATATGAAAAACGACAATGGTCATAATTGAAAACCCGTGTGGAGTCGCCAATTGTTAGTATGAATCTCTTGTCAAAGTGTATGAAAAAAGACCACTTTAGCTATGCATAAATAATAGCCCTAACATCAAAAATGGCTGCCAATATCTTCAGATCTGCAGTTAGTTGATCAAGACAAGAGCTGCAAAAAACCAGATCTATGCATAGAAAGACATTAAGCAATAAAAAGAAGGTTTTGCTCCATATATCCAATAGACAAGACAAGAACAATTTTTGAAAGAATTTTTTGTATTAAGGGCACCTGGGAGGAAAACAAGAAGATGTTTCCAATTCTCCTCAATGGGATGGGTTCTTGGAAGTCCTCAGCACTTCGGATCTAGCATTTCTCTCTCCTGTTGGTGTAGAAAACCCAGACAAAGATAGAACTCAAAGGGAGCTCACACAACAAATAATGGAAAATATGACAATGATAATGGCTCAAAGTCAGACAAAGAGTTTAGATCTAGAGTGATCTAATAGGCAACAAAAGGTGAAGAATGGTAGGAAAAACCCTCCTATTTATAACAAAATATTGGGTCATTCTAGATCTTGGTGCATGATTAAAATAACATTAACCAAATCTAGATCCACCTTTTATGGAATATTTAATTATATTTGTTGGAGGGAAAAAGTATTTGACTTAGGTCAAATCCCTTTATTTGTGAATAATAAATAAATAAATGATGTATTTATCATTTTAAGGAGGTGGTTAAAAGATAATCAAATAAATAATGATTTATTTAATTATTTATGGGTGATTTAGTCATATTTAACAAGGAATATTATTTAAATAAGGTTTAAATAATTATTCATAGAAAATAATAAGATAAATAAAGATTTATCTAATTAATTTCTTTGTTTTGGGTTAAACATGACCAGGAAAATCAAACAAATATAGGTTTGTTTAATATTTCCTTTTGGGGTTTCCTGTTTAGACCATAAACAACCTAATAAATGTGTTTGATTAAGTTATTTTACATAGTGAAGGCAATTTTACTTAGGGTAAAATTGGTCTTACATGGTGTACTTGGGTCCATCTAATGATAGTAGGTTAGATGACCAAAAAATGGTGTAACATGCACAAATCTAGATCTATGCATAAAAAGACATTAAGCAGTGAAAATAAGGTTTTGCTCCATGCATCCAATAGATAAGACAAGAACAATATTTTTGAAAGAATTTTTTATATTAAGGGCACCTGAGAGGAAAACAAGAAAGGTGTTTCCAATTCTCCTCAATGGGATGGGTTCTTGAAAGTCCTCAGCGCTTCACATCTAGCATTTCTCTCTCTTGTTGGTGTAGAAAACCCAAACAAACATAGAACTCAAAGGGAGCTCACAAAGTGAAAAGCAGAGAATGTGACAATGATAATGGCTCAAAGTCAGACCAAGAGCATAGATCCAGAGTGATCTAATGAGCAACAAAAGGTGACAAATGAATGGGAAAACCCTTCTATTTATAACAAAATATTAGGGTAGTCTAGAACTTGGTGCATGAATAAAATATTATTAACCAAATTCTAGAACCACCTTTTAGGAATATTTTATTATATTTGTTGGAGGGAAAAGGATTTTGACTTAGGTCAAATCCCTTTATTTGTAAATAATAAATAAATAAATGATTTATTTATTATTTTAAGGAAGTGGTTGAATGATAATTAAATAAATAATGATTTATTTAATTATTTATAAATGATTCAGTCATATTTAACAAGGAATATTATTTAAATAAGATTTAAATAATTATTCCTATAAAATAATAAGATAAATAAGGATTTATCTAATTAATTTCCTTGTTTTGGGTTAAATATAACTTGGAATAATAATTAAATTATTGTTTAATTGATTATTCCTTGAGGAAAATCAAACAAATAAAGATTTGTTTAATATTTCCTTTTGGGGTTTCCTATTTGGACCATAAACAACTTAATAAATGTGTTTTATTAAGTTATTTTACATAGCGAAAGCAATTTTACCTAGGGTAAAATTGGTCCTACATGGTGTACTTGGGTCCATCTAATGATAATAGGTTAGATGACCAAAAAAATGGTGTAACAGATTGCCGCCCAACGTGCGAGTGTTAGGAGCAAATCGTATGACCGAAGTATGTTGTAAGAACTCAATCACCAGACATCAAAAGGGAAGTCAGAGAGAGAAATGTAAGGTAGCCTAATGTGCTGAAGAACTAGACCCTGAGGAGATGAGACTTACAGGTGCAACAAGTCTCTTTTTATGAGAGGGTACCTGTGCTAGAGGCGGCGGGGGAGGCATACCTATGCCCACTGAGACAAAGTACAAAAGAATAGTGCGTCCAGTAAACAAGGGACCGAATGGTAAAGTACATGCTGGCATAAACATAAGCCAGATAAAATATATAATGAGTAATCCCACATACATGCTGTGCCTGGGATAACAACCAGGACTTATACAATAATATCTGAGTACATAAGATACAAATACAACCCAAATGCCCCCCTATACATGGGAAAGGGCTCGCAAAATCTAACTAATACGTGCAAATAAAAGAGGCGTTGCAAGCGGTTAAGGCCAACATCATCAAATATATGGAGTTGCATCGAAGGCTGCAATGAAGAGGTCATCTGGGCATGTGGGGGGCTACCTGCAGGGCCACCCCCTCATGAGGGTTGAGACATCTCACACACACCCGGGAATCACCAATATCTACTGCTGCATCGCTGGACCATCAAGTATACGGATCTCGATCATGTTGAAAGGAGCTGAAGGTGAGAAAAAACCAAGTCAAAGGGCAATAAGTAGTCCCTTTTCCTGATCCGGGGCACCGAACAAGAGTGGAAGCTGGAACCAAGGTACACCACCCTCTAGACCTGTCTTCTGGAATGAATGAGCTGATGTCAACAGAAGGAGGTCCACCATAGGTGAGGCAGTAAGGAACCCTCAACTAAGGCACGAGAGAAAATAGTATAGCGACTGACAGACTGACACTAATGATGATAATGAAGTAGGGGATACTGAGTAGTGAATGTACGACTTCCCTTGTTAAAGCATAAAGGGCATGGATGACTTGGCAGTGACTGACACAATATCATGAGGGATAGGGGACAATGGGACTGAAGGCCATAATGTGCGACACAAGAGAGGGACCAAGTAAGAAAGGATGGAGGACTATAGCGGGGTACAAAGGGACTCGGGATAGACTCCATGAATGCGATGATGACTCAACTCGGATGCTCTAAACAAGGGCGACTCGATGGTGCTGCCACATAGTAAAGGTCCAATGGGGGACCATGAAAACATGAGTACAAGATGGTAACTCATGACGAAAATCAACACGAACGAGGACAAGTATGGAGGCAAAATGGTGCCGCAAGTACAAGTGTTTTAAGTGAGGAAATCCGATTTTTAGGAGAGGTGAAGAGACCCTTCTTGGGCAAAATGTGTCCTGGTGAAGCATCAAGGTACTAAAAACTAATAGGTACCCAGAGCTTATGAACAGGCCAGGTCGCACTTTTTGGGGTCTGTTCTGCGACCTGGGTAGCAGGTACTGGGTAGAAAACTGTGACTTGTCCCAGGAAATGACCTGAAAAGTGCGACCTGTCAGAGAAAGGGGGTTCCAGTGTTGTTTTTGGCTGAGATCTGGGATTTGAATGGTTGAGGGGCATAGGTGCCCCCAAGCATGTTGTGGTGATGCCAAAATGTATTTAGAAAAAGGGGAATATAAACACATTTTAATGATGTGGTGCACCATTTGTTTTCGTTATGGTTATGCAGTATGAGAAAGGAAATGGAGGATTACCAATCTCTTTTAGTACTGCATATATGAATCAAATGGACTTTAAGTTTTTGGGTTGGCATACCTGGTGTCACTATCGCAAAGAGAGGATTTGGAGATAATGAACTGATGCTCTCCTAGCAAACCCATAAGTTGGTCAACAACAATGTCTAAGAGACTGGGTTGCTAATGTAAGATGAAGGAACAATAAGGGGTATCATCCCTAGAGTCATCTGAAGTGATATGGGACTCTATAGGTTTGTCTAAATGTGGAATAATAATTGTACTGAAGTTGACACAACTAGATACACTAGGAGAGTTGTGGAGAATTGCTTCACCTAGTCTCTCAAATATGGGTGCCCCGTTACCCAAACATTGGGTTTCAATGTAATGGCCATAAGGTGGATGTGGTTCAATCACATGGGTTCGATGTAAGGGGGAATAGATAAAGTTAGGGGTGGGGATTTCTTCCATAATGTCGTCATCGTGATGGAAGATGGGGTGACTGGTGGAAGAAAGACCACCTGACGTGGCGAAGCTACTTGACTCATCATCATGAGAAGAGAGGTTCACATGCGCATCGTCAGAGGGGGTGACAAAAAAGTAAGCAGATAAAGGATCTACCGATGTTGAGCCCAGGGTGATCGCGGAAGGAAAGTCAAACGAAACAACAGGGGAGGAATCAGAGGGAATGTTCCCCGAGGGTCTCATGGATGATGATAGGTAGAAAATGGTGGAAGAAGGCTCCATAATCTCAACATCAGGAGGGGGAATGTCAATGGGAGCAGTCATGTTTGGTAGTTCTGTCGAAGCAAAACATGCAAATAGGGAAGAGGTGGACTCGTTGCGCTTGGCCTCAAATTGGCAGACCGCGACTAGAAAGGTGCGGAAGTCCTCCAGGCGGGGACAAAGGTGGGTGTAATGGCCATGGAGATCACATAAAGCATAGGGGTGGTTGGTGTGAATAGTCTTGGGGTTCTTGGCCACGGTCACGGAAGGAACAAAGGCTTCCGGGACCGTGGAATTAGGGAACATGACATTAGCCATGGGCTTGAGATGAGGCAATTCAGGATAGGTATGAGTGGCGTGACCGACAACATCACACAAGGTACATTGGATGGTATGATTTGGAGGCCGAGGAGGGGTAGGGTTTTTTGGGGCAACCTTGTCCTTTGATGCCCCCTTGCGAGCTTTGCCCTTCTTACCCAAAGCGGTCGGAACAGGAGGTGGTTCCCGTTGAGGTGACTGAAGCACTATTGCAGTGGGAGAAGTCATGGGGACCGGTTGAACCAGGTTAAAGAAAGATATGGTTTGGGTTGACTAGGCAAGGTTGCGGCTGGAGGATCAAGGTACCAGATGGGAATCCCAAGGGTCAGGTTAGGAAGAGAGAGGGTGGCCATGACAGGTGCCGTGTACACTCCTGGTGGGGGAGCTAGGAACGGTATCTGACCAGAGGGGTAATGGCCAGGTGGGACAGCTCCTAAATGGCTAAGGCTTGGAGGAACCATTCCAGGAGGATAAAGAGGCTCATGAATACCAGCTGTAGGAGAAGGGCCAGAAGGAAGAGGTCCGACTGGCTAAGGCGAAGGGCTAGGAGCAGGTTGCGGAGGGTGAGGTTGAGGTTGAGGTTGCTGACTAGCTGAAGCGGGCCGTTTAAGGTCAGCCCAAGACGATTGCATCATGCAAACATTCACTAAGCTGGGATCAGATATAGGAGGAGGAGGAATACCAGGGAAAGTTCCAAGCAAGGAGGAATCTTTGTAGACGCTGGGGGAGACATTGGTCAAAGAATCGACAATTTGCTTATTGGCTACAGAAGAGATGGTCGACTCAGGGGAGGTCTGAGATTTTGGCTCATGATATGTCAACTGGTCAATAGTGACTATCTTTCCATTATGAGGGAAAAACATCTTGCGGTGGACTGTAGATGGGACAGCAGACATGGCATAGGTGTAGCTACGTCCCAAAAGAATGTTATAATCAAGAGGGGTGTCGATGACTTCAACGTCAACGCAAACAGTCTTGCCCGCAAGAGTGATAGGAAAATTACGGAATAGGCCAATGGGCTGGGAGGCATGGTCGTCCCATGCACGAAGGGTGATTCTAGAAGGGGCTAGCTCAGGTGATCCGAGTTGTTTCCAAATTGAAGCAGACATCACACAGGTGGATGCCCCCTCATCAATAATACATCGAGAAATGTGAGCATTCCAGATTTTGACTGGGATTTGGAAAGCTACGAAAGAAGGAAGGGGAGGATGTTCTGATTGACGGGCATCGAAAAAAATCAATTGGTCATCAGCAGGATTTATAGCGCCCATGGCGGATAGTAGAGCCTTCTTTTGAGAAGGACATGACTAGGGGAGTTCCAGTGTTGAAATGGCAGTAGGAGACTACGCCAAATCATCTACTATGCTATATGAATGAGCAGCTCGACCAGAAGTAGCGTTTCGGCGTAATGGGCCCTTAGGAATCTTGGTATGAACCTCAACTTTGGGCTGAGGGATATGCAAGGGACCATTATATGTTGAAAGAGGCTCTATACAACCTGAAGAAGGTGACGTGGGGACAAACAGAGCAGGAGGCTTGGGGTACTGATGAGACCGAGTTTGAAGGTTAAGGTCGACAGGTAAAGGTTGATCAAAGTTCATCATGAGAATCTGGTAATCGAAGGAACCAGAAGGGGAAGGTTGAGTGGCTGCCTATCTATCAGGTGGTTGGGTAGCCACAAATCCCTGATGTGCATCCACCTACTCTTGAGGGGGCAGTGACTGCTGTTGCAGGGGTTGAGAAGGCAAGGGAGGCGGAGGTGCGGATGTTGGAGGAGCTGGAGCACCAAGCTATGGATACGGATAATAAGGGGGTTGGGAAACAGTGTGGTAAGTAGGAGGTTGGGCCAAAAGAGGGGGCATGCTGTATCCTAGAGACGTGCTAATGGGAGGGGAAAAAGTGCGGGAGGTGCTGCCTCCCCCCCCCAGGAAAACCATAACCCATGGGAGGTTGGGCATATGTATGAGAGATAGCTCAAATGATACCGTCGGCGGCATGGGGTGCCCCCGGTGCATTGGCATCACCGGGTCGGGGGAGATCAGGTAGAACAGTATAAACATAACCCATCTGAGCATAGATCAGGTCATATTTTAACGCCATTTGGAGGGCAACTTCTTCGGTTTGAGGAAAATGCGATGTGACATCTTTCCCGATAGAGGGAAAGAGATATCTAAGGAACCAGTCCATGTAGACACGGTCTTCGAAGGTAGGAGATTAACATAGGCTCTTTCTTCTCCACCATTCATGGACATGATCGGATAGGCGGGTCACAGATGATTGACGGAAAGAAGTCAAAAGTTCGATACCAGTGTCATAACGAAGGGGAAGCTAGAAGTAAGATAAAAAAGCCTGAGCAAGAGTCACAAAGGTGGTATGAGAGGAAGTGGGATGATCAACATACCACTTAGAAGCTTCGCCTGTAAGCGTGCGTTGGAACAATCTAAGAAGGATGGAATCATCAGTAATGGAATGGGATGAAAACCACATGTGGAAATATCGGATGTGGTTGGAGGGATCCTCTCCAGCAAGGCCTTCGAACTTGGGAATGTCGGAGGGGAGCTTGGTTGGCATAGCAGGCCAACCAACATCGTGGTAGATAGGATCATTGATCAACTGATTGAAATCGAGGAGACTGAGGCCTGCCATGAAGGGGAGCAAGGGAGCAGTCGAGGTAGTTCCCGTGGCGGTTCCACTAATAACATTCCCAGCATTACGGCCGGGGATGCCGCTAGCATTAGGCCCTGGACCAGACATGGTGAAGGTAACAGGGGGAGAACCCAAAGAATCAGAAGAGGAGTCAGAGTGTGGGCTCGAAGGGGGACTAACTCGACGACAGTGAGAAGGAGTAGGTCGACCAACCGGAAACTGAGGGTGAAGGCCAAGAAGTCTCCAGGATATACGCCTTGGGGGCACAAAGATGATGGCACAAAGGGAAGAAGAAGGACCAACAAGGGCAGGGAGGTTCAGAATCAAGTGATCACAGTGTCGAAACAAGGGCAGAGAGGTGAAATGTTAATTGATTTTAAAGTCTTTTCCTGGCGGTGTTAACCAGGCTCTTCTTCACTTAGGGTCAGTGTGTGGCGCATGTTAATTTTAATTTTTAAACCCAGACGTTTTGAGAGTAAAATAAAAAGTGTGCTGCGTAACTGAAAATAAATTTGCAGAGAACAATAGATAATGCTGAAATAACTGAAAATTTACAGCTAACAATGCATCAATCTAACCCAAGAAGGCAGGTCTCTCAAAACTAGTCTAAAAGAGGGAAAAATCTAGTCAAAACACACGAAAAAGGGGCCAATAGATCTAAGGTCGGGAGGTATAGGGATCTAAAGGAGAAATCTGCTAAAAGGAGGTGCAGAAAACATCAAAGTTGTTGCAACAAAGGAGGAAATCAGCTAAAGGTAGAAAGGACAAGGATGTGACCCTAGAGGCAAACCCAAACAAAACTATATGAGGTGATTTGAAAGGAAAAGTAGATGATCTTAAAGGGATATGAAGATGAGATATCAGAAATGGCTGAAACTCTGAAAAGTTAGACACTTACAGCAGCTAAAACTCTTCCACAAAAAGTGGAGGGTACTGAAGCCCTAGGGGGCTAGATTCCCACTTAGTTGAGTAAAATAGAGCAAGAATAGGTCTAAACGCGCGAAGACGGAGGTCAGACAACCCTAACAGAGGTTCAGACAAAACCCAGAAAAATTTCAGAAAAATTCCAGAAAAAAGTCCAGGTTGCAGTTTTTGACCTGTTTTTCGCTTAGGTCGCATTTTTTGGGCTGTTTTCCACTACCTGAAGCTCCAGGACGCAGTTTTTGGGCCAAAAAGTGTGACTTGCACTTCCGGCACTCTCGACGACAGGTTTCAGAAAAAATTATCGTCTCAGTTGTGACTAATGTCTGTCACCTACGCAATAGGGCCAGAAACAAGCGGAAGTTAGAAATTTTAATGTTTTAGGGTTTTATAGGTGAAAAACGACATAAAAATAGAAAAAAAGAAAAGCTGAAAAGAAACCCTAGGGTCTGAAGCAGCTGGATATGTAGGAATATTAAAATACCACTTCAGCTACGCATAACAAATAGCCCTAACATCAATTATGACTGCCAATATCTTCAAATCTGCAGTTAGTTGATCAAGAAAAAGCTGCACAAATCCATATCTATGCATAAAAAGACATTAAGCAGTGAAAATAAGGTTTTTCTCCATGCATCCAATAGATAAGACAAGAACAATACTTTTGAAAGAATTTTTTATATTAAGGGCACCTGAGAGGAAAACAAGAAAGGTGTTTCCAATTCTCCTCAATGGGATGGGTTCTTGAAAGTCCTCAGCACTTCAAATCTAACATTTCTCTCTCTTGTTGGTGTAGAAAACCCAGACAAACATAGAACTCAAAGGGAGCTCACAAAGTAAAAGTAGAGAACGTGACAATGATAATGGCTCAATGTCAGACCAAGAGCATAGATCCAGAGTGATCTAATGAGCAACAAAAGGTGACAAATGAATGGGAAAACCCTTCTATTTATAACAAAATATTAGGGTAGTCTAGAACTTGGTGCATGAATAAAATATTATTAACCAAATTCTAGAACCACCCTTTAGGAATATTTTATTATATTTGTTGGAGGGAAAAGGTATTTAACTTGGGTCAAATCCCTTTATTTGTAAATAATAAATAAATAAATGATTTATTTATTATTTTAAGGAAGTGGTTGAATGATAATTAAATAAATAATGATTTATTTAATTATTTATAAATAATTTAGTCATATTTAACAAGGAATATTATTTAAATAAGATTTAAATAATTATTCCTAGAAAATAATAAGATAAATAAGGATTTATCTAATTAATTTCCTTGTGTTGGGTTAAATATAACTTGGAATAATAATTAAATTATTTTTTAATTGATTATTCCATGAGGAAAATCAAACAAATAAAGATTTGTTTAATATTTCCTTTTGGGGTTTCCTATTTGGACCATAAACAACTTAATAAATGTGTTTTATTAAGTTATTTTACATAGCGAAAGAAATTTTACTTAGGATAAAATTGGTCCTACATGGTGTACTTGGGTCCATCTAATGATAATAGGTTAAATGAACAAAAAAATGGTGTAACATTTTCTACATGGTTTTTATAGAACCTATGTCATAAATTTTCAGAGCTTCTTTAGCTAATAGAATACTAAATTAAAATTAGAAAATATCCTACCAAAAATCACTCATTATTTTCTATTTTACAAAGAAAATCGTGAGGCGTCCATTTCGCTTCTCGCTCGATTGTTGTAGCTATCCCTTGACCTTCACCTTTGACCATTCGATTGGAACCTTTCTTCATAAATTTGATTCATGAGGATAGGAGGAAAATGTTGAGTGGACTAATTTCTATCTCCCCATATATCTTTTGTTCCAGCTGGCACCTTGGACCCTATTCAACAATGGACTCAGCTGCAGAATCAGATTCTGGCTGTAGAACATCAAAATCCAGTAGCTGATGCAAGTATTACGAAAATAGTAAAGAACATTAGTAACATATTAAATATGATACAATTATATACCTTTCAAGCTTTAAATCCACTGATTTGATGCCCATTAATGGTTATGATGGTCAAAATTGGTGAAAAAGGAATGTGAAAAAGAAACAATTATGAGGTTCAACATTCCCCCATACAGAGGCCATTGCATGTCCTCATGCAAAAATTCAAAATTGATGTCTCCTGTTTAGTGCTACAATTCTTCAGAAGCTTGAGCTAATACATCCAAATTTTTTTTGTTCATTCTCTTTCTAGCAATGGCTATCCTAGGATTATTCATCAAAATATTATACTTTAAGCTAATGACCTTCCTTTTTAGAGACTTGTTCTTTTCCTTCAACTTTTTATTATTCTTATGCCATATACCTAGGCGCAAGAGAATGTTATCATTATGGGTCATTTTTATTTCATTTTGAGCTTTTAAGGTCTCATGTTCTTGTTTCAGGTGTTTTTTTCAGCATCTCCAATTCATAGATTTCTTTCTTTAGAGTATTGATGAATGGAGGTTCTTGTGGACTAACAGATTGAATTCCTTCTGCTTGATTTGAATAATATGTTCTCTTTTCTAGAGACTCAATATAATCATATATTTGTTTTTGTACTGAGTCAATTTTTGGCGACCTTCTTTTTGGTAATAAAACAATAGGCGAGGGAATATTTTATTCCTCTTCCACTTCTAAATCAAAATACTCTGTGCATGGTTCCTTTGCTTTGTGAATCCTTTCACTTCTCCTTATAGTGGATGAAGGAGTTACTTTTTTTGTTTTAGTTGCATCTGTTTCTTTTGTGGATGTATTTTCTTCTTTTTGGCCATATTTATTTCTTCTAACACCTTTCTTCTTCATGTTTTCCAAAATATTCACCAAAGGAGTTTCATCTTCTAAATCTTGTTCTGGAGAGTTTTCAACAGAGCTTTCAAAAATTTTCTTTCTAATTCTCCTTATTTTGCTTCTGCTGGCTATGTCTTGTTTTTATTCCTTAAAATGGTTATGACTAGAGACGTTTCCCAAGCTTTCTAAATGAACTTCAGTGAGCATTTTAACAAGACCATGGTGGTACGTAGTGTTTTCAATAAAATGAATTCTCCTTTAAGTATTACCACACATTTTTCTTAAGATATTTAGTAGGAAATAAGGTAAATTTATTTCACACCCTTCAATAAAATTCATCATGAGACACATATGATAGAAAAACACACTACCAAACCTACCCTCACATGTAATAAATTTCTAGATAAATAGAATAAAATTCCTCCATTTAGTTTTAAAGGATGTGCTAGGAATACCCTTCTTGAAAATAGTGATACCCATGCTTGGATTCTTTAAGAATGTCCTCCAATCGTCCCCTTAAATTCCTCTATTTTTACACCATATTTCTCCAACCCTTGGGATCCCAGTAACATCAACTATAGAAGACTCTATCAGCACAATTTTGATATCTCCAATTTCGGCCTCTATTCCATCAAAAACTTGAGCAAATGATTTGGTCCCCTCTTTGTCAAAACCATCAATTTTTTCTATAAATCCCCACCATTGCACTTGCTCCAACATTTTCTTGATTTGGGGATATCCTTCCATAAATTTCTTCCCATTAGGTTCAGTCCGAACAATTACTCCCATGGTGGTGAAACCTCATCTCACAATTGTTTCTGTGACAGGGTTATGGAAATGGGGTATGGTCGAGAGTGAAATGAGAGATATAAATGAGGTCAAAAGTGGAATGAGAGATATGATTAGGGTTGAGATATGAATAAGGACGAGAATGGGATGATTTTTTGAAAGAAAAAGGTATACATGAATGAGTGGCGGAGTTAAAAACAAAACAAGGTTTTTGAAATGGAGTGGTAATGTAATGATGGATGGCATATGGGCTTGTATGACTAGTTTTAAATGATATGACAAAAAAATTATAATTTAACCCGTTAGTAATGATTAGCTTGAATGGCAGTATTAATGTCTCTACTATTTCATATTTCTAATGTTTACCTTTATTATAAATCTAATACTTACATACCTTTGATTTGATAATTCTAATGCTTGGTTGTTGTTTGTGATTTGTCCTGAGGTACTTTCATTTTCTGGCTTGATCATTCTTCTTTTGGAGTCTTCAATTGTTCCAATCAATAATTTCTTGTCAGTATCAACTGCAGAAAGTTGTCAAAGCTTTAAATTCTTAGAAATTATGTAGCTATTTATTATGAATGAAAAAGAGGGATATAAAGAAAAATGGGAATCAGATTGGGTTTGAAAAAGAAAATTTAGGATGCCAGGAAAATTTGGTTTTAACACTAGATTTTCTGTATAAACATGTCAACATTTGTTGGTTTTCATGTTTATACATTTTATTATTATTATTATTATTATTTTTAATATTTTTTGTTTTTTATTATATTTTTTTATTTGGAAAGAAATAAATTTACAAGTCAAGCTGCAGGAGAAGGAAAATCCTTCTCAACCAACTTTAAATCAATAATGTCTTGAAAATTTTTAACAAAATCTTCCTTTCTCAATGGCTTATTATAAATTATTAATCGATGGCCATTTACAAGGAAGGTGAATTTTTCTTCATCAATGGTCTTGATTATGATTTCACCATTATCAAAGACTGTTTCAATCTCATAAGGCCCAAGCCAATGAGTTTGAAATTTTCCATGAAAATCTTTGAACTTTGAATCAAAAAGTAATGCCCAATTGTTGAGCTCCAAAGATGTTCTTTCTTCCACCACATTCCACTCCATTTCCTTTGTCCATTATTAATTACAGGCTCAAATGATCAATAGAATTATTTAAAATTGCTTTAAGAATGAATATCATGACTAACTTGCTATGTTTTTATGATTTGGTCATTGTAGTACTTTTTGAACTAGATCTAGCTACAAAATGCAGACATTTTGTAGCTAATTTCTGATTCTGTAGCTGTATTCATGTCTACGCAGGTTCCAGGTGTCATCTTGGAGAAAAACACATATGGGCGTATTCCACATCATTCCCTCATCATTTGTTGCTCTCCACGAAGTTTGAACGGAATTCTGTAGGCAGTTATGTATGTGGGAACTCAAACTAGGAGAGAGACTCCTAATAGGACAAGGACAGTCCAGATGTCCTTAATTCTATTACGTGACCACCATTAGAGTCCTAGTTTGATTTTTATTTGGAAAGACAATTATCCCTAGGTTATCTCAAAATAGTTATGTAAATTTGTTACAAATATGGCTCGGGAAACCGAGGGACAAGGTTAGATTTTGTGATTGATTGCTAGATTTCAGAAGTCCGAAAATACTCTGTTTTGAAGTAATTTCTCTCTAATGAAAGAAGTATCACTTTATTGAAAGCACTGAGTCAATCTTGAAGTAGATTTTGCGTGCTACTCCGGTGGTAGAGGGCCCCTGCCTCATGAGCAGCCTTGTTTATACGGTTTAGATAAGTATTTTAGTCTCGTTTTTTCATTTCTAGCTTAAGCACGTTTCTGAAGTTTATGTTTCATGCTTGTTTACATTGCTCATCACAGCTAGACTTACTCTTATAAACTCTTCCAAAATATCATCACGATGAATAAGGCATAGCTGTGGTGTTGTAGGTTTTAGTTGCATTTCCTTTCAAATTTTATGATTTATGCTTGTTTACACTAAGTGTCACAGCCGGTCTTACTCCTACAAACTCTTCCAAAACATCATTAACAATGAATAAGAAACAGATGTGGTATCTTAGATTTTAATTGTATTTGATTTCCAATCTTATGTTTATGTTCAATTGCATTGAATAATACAGCCAAAATTGTTTTTACAAACTCTTCCAAAATATCATTCACATTGAACAAGATGGGTTGTAGAATTCCAATAGACTAGCTGCATGTTAGTTTAGTCATAACACTTCGGAGGATGATTTCATTTAGTTCAGCTCTGTCACTAGATTTCAAGTTTGATAATGGCATTTTAATTTAACTCTGTTCACTGTACTTCAAGTAGATTACTAGCACTCTAGTTTAGTCTTAGCTCACTGTATTAGCATTCCAGTTTAGTTGTTATCCATTGCATATTAAATTGTATTAGTTGTTAAATTTAGATACCACGGTTTTCATTTTTTACAAGAAAAACTTCTTTTGTTCCAACCTCATATTAATACATAATCATCTAGACAGAAGCTAGTATCAGTCTAAGACCTGGAGTATTTTGCAACCTTTTTACCATTTCACAAACAAGCCTTTTCTCAAGGACTATTCTAAAAAGAAACCTATAACTTTTGAGTGAGGCCTAGTGGTGCTAAATTGAGTTGCATAACAGAATTAGAAGTTAGTTTAGAGTAAAAATATTATTGTGCTACAAATGTTCTTTTCCAAATATGCTCCAATAAACCTTTAATCATGGATGAGATGTTGTAACATTGTAAGTTGATTGTTTATTTATGAGAACTTCATTCACACTTAACTTGTCCATTTCTCAAGCTCTTCCAACACATCTTTAATGAATGAATTGAATAAGTTCAAGCTCATGTTGTGATTTATTTCCTTGCAATGAAGTCATTATCAAGCTTTTCATTTGTTGTTTTCTAGCCATAGTTTAGGCTTTGTTCTATTTTAGTATTTGCATTTGTTGTTTGCCATCCATAGTTTAGGCCTTGTTCTGCTTTAATATAACCAATAGTTTCTTTTCACCAGCATTTAGTTCTTTCCCTTTTCAAACATAAAACCATAAAACCAAAAACATCAGAAAACACTAAACACAACGTAGTGAGAAACAAATACCTAGGCACATATAGTGCACCACACTTCAGCAGTTTACCAACCCTGGTTGACAATTAATGAACTCAATTTAGGAACACTAAGTTGAGCACAAACATTTTGGCACCATTGCCGGGGAAGTGTAACTAGGTAGCCTTGTTTCTTAACTCAAAAAAAAAACAATGATATGCGTAGAGAGAGAGACTCAAGGGGTAGATTCATAAGAAGAAGAAGCAGAAGTTTGATTCCTAGAACACCACTTGTTTCATCAAGACCTAGAGCTAGCACACCTCCAACTCAGACCCACATTCAATCCTTTACTGATCCTAGACTTCCAGAAGACTTAAGATCAGATATTCCATTAGAAAGACCTTCCACTTCATCCACTGAACCTGTCTTAGAAGAAGATTCAAGGACCCCTGCTAGAGATACAAACTTTTCCACTTCCACAGAAGAATCAACTATGGCGGAAGAAGGGGGAGGAGGAGTCTTTAATGGAGAACACACACTATTTGGAGGGGGTAGAGGTAGAGGTAGAGGAGAAGGAGGTAGAGGTGCAGAAGGAGAAGGAGGCAGAGGAAGAGGTAGAAGAGAAATGGGAAGCTCTTTTGGGTTTCCTATAGTAGATGAAGAAACTAATACAACTATGAAAAACATTTCACCCTCTGTCCTTCCAAAATTTTATGGACTTAAAACTGAAGATCCTGAAACCTTCCTATTTGAATTTGAAGTCCTATGTAGAACTTATGACTACTTACAAGATGCTCAAAAACTTAAACTATTTCCTTCAACATTGAAAGGAGTAGCATTGAAGTGGTTTATGAGTTTGATCAACAGTTCTATTAGAACATGGGAAGATATGAAACAAGCATTTCTAGAAAGGTATTTGGATTATTGTATGCCAGTCAATCATAAGGAGGAAGTGTTCAAGATGATACAAAAAGAGGATGAAAACTTGGAAGATTTGTTGGAGAGATTTCATTACAATATCAAAAGAGCAAAAATGGAGAACTTAGATCAAGACACCTTAAAAGCTCTCTCGTTGAAAACAATTAGGGATGAATGGTTGGATATCCTTAACATGATGGGAAAAGGGGATATATCTCAGCTCACATTACCTGAAATATCTGAGTTATGTATCAACCTTTCAAGAGGGAAATCTAAAACTGTGAAAGGACCAAGAGACCCTGCTCTTGCAAGGGTAAGTACGTCTACTTCTGGGACAGTAAGTAGGGTAGAGATAGGGCATATGCTTGATGAATTCAAATCTGAAATCTTAGGGAGTCTTAGTGAAAAAATAGACACCCTTAAGTTACAAAACAAGCAAAAAGCTGAATCTGATGTCTTAGCAATATTTTGTCCCAAATGTAGAAGGAAGCATGCCTTAAGAGAATGTCCTTTGGATGCAAAAGTTGTAGAGACTTGTGTAATTTGTTCAGAAAAACATGAGACCAAGAGTTGTCCTTCACTTCCTGGTCTTAAAGCTGTCTTTCAAGAAGATACTCCTACAAGTTCCACAGAATCTCTCAATTTTGTCTCTAGAAGGCCTTGGCAAGGACCTCAAACACAAGGATTTCATGATCAATTGTATAATCAACCTCCACTAAATTGGAATTCTTGGCAACAACCTTGGCCCCAATTTCAAAATCAATCTCAAGCTTGGGCACAAGGAGCACAAAATCCCTATGGAAGATACTCCCAGTACTATCAATATCCACCATCCTATCCACCATACCCACATTTTTCTCCTCAAAATCCTCAACAGAATCCTCAAAATCCACAACATCAAAATCAACCACTTCCATTACCATTTCCTCAGAAATCAAATCAGTTGCCTGCTCAACCCATACCAAACCCCAACAATAAAAATCCTCAGAATACATACATGAGAGAAGGCCAACAGTTTCCAACTTATTTAATTACTCCTCTAGACCTTAGTGATGTTCAGCTTAGGTCTGAAAGAATACTTGAAAAGAGGAAACCTTCAGTGATCATACAAGAACAAGATAATTCTGAGGAAGATTCTCTACGGGAAAATAAAAGTCTTGAAGAAGACACATCTTTTTAGGACCCAAACATTGAAAAATTAAAACAAAAATAACCAATAATTTCAACTCCTGTATTAGAGCAGCCATCAACATCCACTTTTACACCTCCCTTTCTAGAAAGATTACAAATTGAAAGGGGTGTAGAAAAACAAATTATGGTGCCTAATTATGATTTTCTAGATGAGCTGAGAAATGTTTGCATTAAGATTCCATTATTACAAGCTATCAAGGAAATTCCAATTTTAGCAAAGACAATAAAAAAGTTGAGCATGAAGAAAACAAGAAAAAGAATAAGAGAGACAAAGAAAATTCAACTGGCAGAAAAAATAGCAGATATCATGATGGGTAAGATTGCTATTCCAAAGTATCTAGACCCAGGAAATCCAGTTGTCAAAATTCACATCAATGGAATTGAGATCCAAAACACACTCATTGATTTAGGAGCAACAATCAATATCATGAGTAGACAAATCATGGATAAACTGAAACTTCCTAATATTCTCTTTACGCCCACATTATTACAATTAGCAGACAGATCTGTGATCAAACCTGATGGGGTAATAGAAGAAATTCCAGTGTCCCTAGATTCTTGGGAGTACCCTGTGGATTTCATGATCCTAACTCCTAAGAACAATCTAGGAGGGCATCCTATTATATTAGGAAGACCTTGGTTAGCTACAGCTGATGCTTTCATTAGTTGTAGATTTGGTGATATGCACATCTCTGATGGTAGTTCAACTAAGAAATTCACTTTGTATCCTCCAACAAGGACAATTACAGATTTAGATGATACTCAATGGATAGAGGATGAAGAAGACTTACAACCTCTCTTCACAATTTCAGAAATGAGTGAAGATAGTCAAATTCTGAATACTTTAGAAAACTTTGAATCCTCTTCGGAACATAAACATGAAAAATTTCAAGAAGAATCCAACATTGATTTTTTGTCATCAAGACAGAGGTCTCTTTATTCTATGGATAAATTTGGCAGCTCTATAATTGAGATATTTCCAGGCAAAACTTTGAACATAAACAAGAACCTAGAAAAATCTCAACAAGAAGAGTTAGTCAAGATATTACAGAGACATTCTTCTGCATATACATGGGAGTACACTGATATGAAAGGGATAAGCCCCAAGACTTGCACTCATCACATCTACATAGAGGAAAATTGTAAACCAATCAGACAACCTCAAATACGGATGAATCCAAATCTTAGGGAGATTGTTAAAGAAGATTTGTAGAAATTGTTGAATGTCAACTTTATCTATCCTATTTCGGATAGTCAGTGGGTTTCTCCTTTGGTAATTGTGCCAAAGAAAAATGGTAAATGGAGGGTATGTATTGATTACCGAGAATTAAACAAAGCTACTCTTAAAGATCATTTTCCCCTACCTTTCATAGATCAGGTGTTAGATACCTTAGCTGGCAAAAAGTACTTCTCATTTCTAGATGGGTTTAGTGGTTATAATCAAATTCAAGTAGCACTTGAGGACCAAGACAAAACCACATTTACTTTTCCTTGGGGTACCTATGCTTATCGAGTATTTCCATTTGGATTGTGCAATGCACCTGCAACATTTCAAAGGGCAGTATTAGGAATCTTTTCAGATCTAATACATGATTGTGTAGAGGTATATATGGATGATTTCACAGTTTATGGAAACACATTTGAAGAAGCCTTAACAAACTTGGAATTTTTTTTAAAAAGATGTAAAGAAGCAAATCTTTCACTTAGTCATGAGAAGTGTTTTATGATGTTTTCTGAAGGAATTGTTTTAGGACATCACATTTTAGGGGATGGGATTAGAGTTGATGAGTCAAAAGTTGAAGTCATCTCTAATTTATCTATTCCAATTTGTCAAAAAATATGTTAGGAGTTTTCTAGGATTTATAGGATATTATCGAAGATTTATAGAAAACTTCACCAATATAGCATCTCCACTCTTCAAATTACTTACCAAAGATTGTGAATACAAATGGAATTCTGATTGCCAGTTAGCCTTTGAGACCCTGAAAAAAAAAATTTTAGAAGCACCTATTTTAAGGGGACCTAACTGGAAGTTACCTTTTCATATTTCAACAGATGCCTTAGATACAGCTCTAGGAGTAGTATTGGGACAAAAAGACCTGATTCCTTATGCCATCTACTATACCAGTAAAAATTTGACTCCTTCAGAGTTAAACTATACTGTAATTGAAAAAGAGTTTTTAGCTGTTGTTCATGCCATAAACAAATTCAGACACTATATAACAGGCTATGAAACTTTTGTTCACATAGATCACTCTGCAATTAGATATTTAATGAACAAATCAATTACTAATGGCAGAGTCATAAGATGGTTATTGCTTTTACAAGAATTCAACATTACCATTCTAGATAGGCCTGGAAAACAAAACACAGTAGCTGATTTCCTATCTAGACTCCAAAACATCAAAGATGACACTCGAGTTGAAGATCAATTTTCTGATGAATATCTTTTTGCAATTTCTACCCAAACTCCTTGGTTTGCTGACATTGCTAATTATTTAGTTTCAGGAAAATTTCCTTCAATAATGAATGCAAGAGATAAAAGAAAAATCATTTATGATAGTGAAAAATATTCATGGGTTGCTAATGAGTTGTACAAGACTGGTCCAGATTTTATCATTAGGAGATGTGTTCGGGAAGATGAGATGCCTAAGATTCTCAAAGCATGTCATGATGAACCTTGTGGCAGACATTTTTCTGATAAGAGGACAGCCTATAAGATCTTTCATTTAGGATATTATTGGCCATCCTTGTTTAAAGATGTTAAAGAGTATGTCAAAAGGTGTGACAGTTGCCAAAGGGTAGGGAAACCTTCTCCTTCAAGTGAGATGCCATTACAACCTTAGGTACATATTGAACCTTTTGAAAAATGGGCTTTGGATTTTGTAGGACCTATTAGTCCTCCATCAAGACAAAAGAGATATATATTAGTTTGCACTGATTATGTTACCAAATGGGTAGAGGCCAAGCCATTACTTTTTGCTAATGAAGCATCTGTAGTTAATTTTCTTTTTTAGGATATTTTTACTCGTTTTGGTGTCCCAAGGGAAATTGTTACAGATCAAGGAGCTCAATTCACATCAAGGCTAGTGGAACAAATGATGGAGAGGTACAAAATCAGACACAGAAAATCCACTCCCTATCATCCACAAGAAAATGGTCAAGTGGAATCTACTAATAAGGTTATTGAAGGGATCCTAACAAAGACTGTCCATTTACATAGAAGAGATTGGGTAGATAGGCTTCTTGAAGCCTTGTGGGCCTATAGAACTACATGGAAAAGCACAACAGGCCATACTCCTTATGAAATTGTTTATGGAAAGCAAGTTTTGTTTCCCATAGAGTTCCAGATTCAAACTTTCAAAATGGCAGTTCAGCTAGGACTTGATCTATCAGAGGCACAAAAGCACAGATTGGAGCAGATTAATGAATTGGATGAGATCAGACAGGATGCAGTTCAGAAAACAAGTCTAGTCCAAAATCAAAGGACTAGATGGCATGACAAGTACATCAAGGAAAAGAAGTTCAAGGAAGGTGACTGGGCTCTCTTGTTTGATTCAAAGTTCAAGGATTTTCAAGGTAAATTTCAAACACATTGACTTGGGCCATATGAAACTATAAGAATTTTTGAAAATTGAGCAATAAAAATAAGGACAATAGATGAAGAAGAGGTCACTTTTCTTGTGAATGGTCATAGATTGAAGTTGTATCATAAGCCACTCTCAAGAGAATAATTTGTCAAGAAATTCCAGGAAAGCAGTGATATGAAGTTAATGAAGAAGAATTTTTCTTCTTCATCAACTTAAGTGAATTTTCTGAAGTCAGATATTGAAATAATAATAATAATAATAATAATAATAATAATAATAATAATAAAGTATAAACATGAAAACCAATCACTGATTGGCATGTTTATACAGAAAAGGTGGAGTGAAAATCAGAATCTTTCTGACACTCTAGCTTTTCAAATCTGTTCTTTCTGCAAGTAGTTATTACAAAATCATAAGTGCAGATTCATTTCACTTATGGTCCATCTCATTTCATCCATCCATACTCCATCTCATTCATTCATCCACACTTCATTCATTTCACTCCATGGTCCACCTCATTTCCATTCCAGGTTTTTAAAGTTTGATGTCTTTCTGCAAATGAATAATACATATCATGAATTGCAGGCCACTTCTCATACTTCACTCCATTTCATAAGATGTGATCCATTCCACTCCATTACTCACTTCATTCATATTCCATTACACCATATTTTATTATCCATCTTCACTCATTCCATACAACATTCCATTCATGCTCCAAACCATTCCATTTCATGTTTCAAGTCTTCTACAGGTACATTTTGCAGCCAGTTAGACATTCTGCATCCAGTCAGACATTCTGCAGCCAGAGATCCTGAAGGCACTGTCTAGTAATCACCTGATCTGCAATAAAATGATCCTGCATATCCATGACAACAAGAAAAATCAAGAAGGTTATGAAGACTCAAAAATTAATGATTTTCAGGAGAGAACAAAGCATATGAAGAACAAAAAAAAAATCAGAGGAAAGGCAAAGGTAAAAGTTCTGATTATAATGACATATCATGAAAGATTTTAGTATAGTTAAGTTATGAATAATTCAAAAAGTTGTTTTAATTAATTTTGTTGATCATGCCTAACCAACCTCCCGCAAAAACTTTGGATAAAACTCTTTCTATTCCACCATTTCAAATCCCATATTCGATCATCATTTAAAAATCTAAACGGTTAAAGTGCTGAAGTGATTGGATTAGTCACGTCACTAGGCCAAAGCATTTAATGATGATTTCGAATTCGTTACAAAATATCTCCACGGTCTTTTCTGCCGTGATATCTTTCAACTCATATACATCATCCTCACCTCATTATATTCATTCCGCAATCACTCCATATCATTATTTCCCATAGCCAACTCTTAACCATTTCAGTCTGTAAAACAGAGGAACATCTGTGGGGCAAAAACATCTCTGTAACAACCGTTGTCACCATGAACAGAGGAGCAACAATTTGAAGGTTGGAAAGCGGAGTTATGGGTCTTATAGTGAGGACTGAACCGGTTCGCACTAAGTACTTGGAAGGTTATCCTCAAGTCAGAGAAATGTTACAACAAGCAAGGTGTTTGCAATTCTTTGAAAAATTTAGTGGGTTTCACAAAGAGGTGACCAAAACGTTTGCAAGATCCTTCAAAGGAGCTGAGGTCGAGATAGGAGATATTAAATTCACCATTACAGGATCTTCCATTTCAGAAGCAACCGAATTTCCCAGACAAGGAGAAAGGTGGTTCAAGAATAGAGAATTTCATAACGAAGCATGGAAGCAGATACTCAAGTCACCAGGTATGGACGTTACCATTTTTAAAAAGGGTATCCCTAGCTCTGCACTAAAGGAAAAATGGAGGAACATGTTACTTATCTTGCAAAAATTCATCACTTGTGAAGGAAGATATGGTACTTTCTATGTCTATCATATTCGGTTGATAATGCATTTCCTAGAAGAAGAACTCAATTTTCCCTTTTTCTTGCTTCATAGTTTAAAGAAAATGACCTAAAGTGTTCAAAAGAGAATTCAATTTCTAGAAACAACCTTATACCACCATGGTTTAGTCAAAATTTTGATTGAACATCATTTGAGCAAAATGGGAGATAATTGGGAAGAATTTTTAGTGAGAAATCACTTTGAGGAACCCAAGGAACCTTTACCTGAAGACAAACCTACAAAAAGAAGCAGAAGATGGAAAACCTCCAAAACTGAAACTAGTAAAACAATACAAGAAAGTAGTGAAGAGATGATTTTTGAGAAATTGACTCAGATTAAGAAGCAACTAAAAAAGGGAGGATAATAAGAAAATTTTCCAGAGAGAAAGGAGAAGGGCCATCTCAACCGAGAAGGAGCCATAGACTTAGAGGGATACTAAAGAAAAAAAAGGTTAAAAAAACTGGAGTCATAAACATAGAAGATGAAGAAACACCTACTGAGGAGGATTTTGATGAAGAAGTTCCAGAAATTGACCCAGCACAGCAACAAGTTTACAATTATATTGAGTCATTAGAGAGGAGAGCTTCAGAATCTAGAGACAGAACTCCTAGCCCACCAAAGTCTAAAATTGATATGCTAAGAAGAGATAGGTATGAGTTAGAAGTACTCAACAGGCATATCAAGAATGAGAATGAAATTTTGAAAGATCAGGTTAAATTGAAAACTGATATGTATTCAACTCTGTCTCTACAAATGCAAAAGTTATACAAGGCCAATGAAAAATTGAAGAAGAGAAATAAAAAGTTAACTAGGGCACTCACAAACTTGAGATTTAAGTTAGTCATAAGAAAGCCCAGAAGGCCTTTGACTGCCAGGCAAAGCAGAAGAAGAGGGTTGGATGTCCTTGCAGAGGTCTCAGAGTTCATGGAATAGTTGCATGGGGACATGCAAGAATCTAGCAGTGGGGGTATGTTGAGCTCCAAAGATGTTCTTTCTTCCACCACATTCCACTCCATTTCCTTTGTCCATTATTAATCACAGGCTCAAATGATCAGTAGAATTAGTTAAAATTTCTTTAAGAATTAATATCATGACTAACTTGCTATGTTTTTATGATTTTGTCATTGTAGTACTTTTTGAACTAGATCTAGCTACAAAATGCAGACATTCTGTAGCTAGTTGCCGATTCTGCAGCTGTCTTCATGTCTACGCAGGTTCCAGGTGTCATCTTGGAGAAAAACACATATGGGCATATTCCACATCATTCCCTCATCATTTTTTGCTCTCCACGAAGTTTGAACGGAATTTTGTAGGTGGTTATGTACGTGGGAACTCAAACTAGGAGAGAGACTCCTATTAGGACAAGGACAGTCCAGATGTCCTTAATTCTATTATGTGACCACCATCAGAGTCCTAGTTTGGTTTTTATTTGGAAAGACAATTATCCCTAGGTTATCTCAAGACAGTTATGTAATTTTGATTATAAATATGGCTCGGGAAACCGAGGGACATGGTTAGATTTTGTGATTGATTGCTAGATTTCAGAAGTCCGAAAACACTCTGTTTTGAAGTAATTTCTCTCTAATGCAAGAAGTATCACTTTATTGAAAGCACTGAGTCAATCTTGAAGTAGATTTTGCGTGCTACTCCGGTGGTAGAGGGCCCCTGCCTCCTGAGCAGCCTTGTTTATACGGTTTATATAAGTATTTTAGTCTCGTTTTTCATTTCTAGCTTAAGTAGATTTCTGAAGTTTATGTTTCATACTTGTTTACATTAATCATCACAGCTAGACTTACTCTTATAAACTCTTCCAAAATATCATCACGATGAATAAGGCATAGCTGTGGTGTTGTAGATTTTAGTTGCATTTCCTTTTGAATTTTATGATTTATGCTTGTTTACACTAAGTGTCACAGCCGGTCTTACTCCTACAAACTCTTCCAAAACATCATTAACAATGAATAAGAAACAACTATGGTATCTTAGATTTTAATTGTATTTGCTTTCAAATCTTATGTTTATGTTCAATTGCATTCAATTATACAGCCATAATTGTTTTTACAAACTCTTCCAAAATATCATTCACATTAAACAAGATGGGCTGTAGAATTCCAATAGACTAGCTGCATGTTAGTTTAGTCATAACACTCCGGAGGTTTATTGCATTTAGTTCAGCTCTGTCACTACATTTCAAGTTTGATAATGGAATTTTAATTTAACTCTGTTCACTGTACTTCAAGTAGATTAGTAGCATTCTAGTTTAGTCTTAGCTCACTGTATTAGCATTCCAGTTTAGTTGTTATCCATTGCATTTTAAATTGTATTAGTTGTTAAATTTAGATACCACGATCTTCATTATTTACAAAAACTTCTTTTGTTCCAACCTCATATTAATACATAATCATCTGGACAGAAGCTAGTATCAGTCTAAGGCCTGGAGTATTTTGCAACATTTTTACCATTTCACAAATAAGCCATTTCTCAAGGACTATTCTAAAAAGAAACCTATAACTTTTGAGTGAGGCCTAGTGGTGCTAAATTGAGTTGCAGAACAGAATTAGAAGTTAGTTTAGAGTAAAATATTATTGTGCTACAAATGTTATTTTCCAAATATGTTCCAATGAACCTTTAATCATGGATGAGATGTTGTAACATTGTAAGATGATTGTTTATTTAGGAGAACTTCATTCACACTTAACTTGTCCATTTCTCAAGCTCTTCCAACACATCTTTAATGAATGAATTGGATAAGTTCAAGTTCATGTTGTGATTTATTTCCTTGCAATGAAGTCATTATCAAGCTTTGCATTTGTTGTTTGCCAGCCATAGTTTAGGCTTTGTTCTGTTTTAGTATTTTCATTTGTTGTTTGCCATCCATAGTTTAGGCCTTGTTCTGCTTTAATATAACCAATAGCTTCTTTTCACCAGCATTTAGTTCTTTCCCTTTTCAAACATAAAACCATAAAACCAAAAACATCAGAAAACACTAAACACAACGTAGTGAGAAAAAAATACCTAGGCACATATAGTGCACCACACTTCAGCAGTTTACCAACCCTGGTTGACAATTAATGAACTCAATTTAGGAACACTAAGTTGAGCACAAACACCAATCTCCTGGCTGAAATTTCATTTATTTTATGTATTTTTCATGCCACCTGGAACTTTGTTTTTGAACTAATTTGGTTATTTTGATACCATCCTGTCTTATTTCATCAAGTTCATTTAGTTGATCCATTCTTTGTCTTTGTGCATCTGAAATATCAAGACCCAATTTTACTGCTTTCTAGTTTTTACTTGAAATTCAATAGGAAAAAAGACTTGCTTCCCATAAACAAGTTCATAGGGAGTATGTCCTGTAGTATTTCTCCATGTGGTGTGGTATGCCCATAAAGATTCTGAAATTTTTTCTGCCTAATCTCTTCTGTGAAAATTCATAGTTTGATAATAATGCCTTCAATTACTTTATTAGTGGACTCCACTAGTCCATTTTCTTGTGGATGATATGAAGTAGACTTCCGATGTTTTATTTTGTATTCTTCCATTATCTTTTGTATCAGCTTGGATGTAAATTGAGTACCTTGATCTGTCACAATTTCCCTTGGAACATTAAAACGAGTAAAAATATCCTAAAAAGGAAATGAAACTACAACGTTTTCAGTGGCAAAAGGAAGTGCTTTAGCTTCTACCAATTTGGTGACATAATCAATGCAAACAAGAATGTACCTTTTCTGTCTTGATGGTGGATTAATAGGAAAAAATAAATCTAAAGCCCATTTCTCGAATGGTTCAATGAGTACCCGAGGTTGTATAGGCATTTCATCATAGGGAACAAGTTTCTCCACTCTTTGAAAACTATCACATCTCTTAACATATTCTTTGTCATCCTTAAAAAGGGAAGGCCAATAATATCCTGAGAGAAGGACTTTGTAAGAAGTTCTTTTATCAACGAAGTTCCCTGCACATGGCTCAACATGGCAAGCCTTTAATATTTCTGGTACTTCATATTCTCTAACACATCTTCGACTGATTAGATCTAGACCCATTTTATACAGTTCTTCATTTATCCATGAGTAAGATGAACTAATTTGAATTGCCTTTCATTTTTCTTGAGGAGAAAAATATGATGGTAATTTTCTTGTAGCCAAATAGTTAGCAATATCTGAAAAGCATAGATATTTAATAGATACTGCAAAAATATACTCATCAGGAAAATTATCTTCTATAGGTATATCATTGTTCTCATTTTGAATCCTAGACAAAAAATCAACAACTGTATTTTGTTTTCCTGGTTGATCCAAAATAGTGATGTTAAATTATTTTAAGAACAATAACCATCTTGTAATTCTGCCATTAGTGACTATGGTATATTCGTTAAGTACCTAATTGAAAAATGATATGTATGTACAAAGGTGTCATAACTAGTGATGTAATGTCTTAATTTATTGATGGCATGGACAAGAACTAAAAACTTTTTTTTTTGTGACAGTATAATTTAACTTTGTAGGAGTCCAATTTTTACTGGATAATAAATGACATAAGGAGTTAAATATTTTTTTCCTAATACAACTCCTAAAGCTATATCTGAAGCATCCAGTAAAATATAAAAAGGTAATTTCCAGTTTGGTCCTCTAAGAATGGGTGCTTCAGAAATTTTCTCTTTTAGTATTTCGAAGGCTTTTTGGCAATCAAAATTCCAGATGAATTCACAATCTTTTGTGAGAAATTTGAAAAGTGGAGATGCAATTTTTGTGAAGTTTCCTATGAATCTTCTATAATAACCAATAAAACCAAGAAAACTTCTGACATCTCGTTGACAAGTTGGAATTGATAATTTAGAAATAACTTCTACTTTAGATGTGTCTACTCTAATTCCATTTCCTGAAATATGGTGTCCTAAAAAATCCCCTCAGTAAACATCATAAAAAAATTTTCATGACTTAATGAGAGATTTTCTTCCTTAAATATAATGAGAATTTTTTCCAAATTCTCAAGAGCTTCTTCAAAAGAATTTCCATGAACTGTAAAGTCATCCTTATAAACTTCCACACAATCATGAATTAGATCAGAAAAAATCCCTAGCACTTCCCTTTGAAATGTTGCAAGTGCATTACATAATCCAAAAGGAAGTACTCGGTAAACATAAATTCCCCATGGGCAGGTAAAAGTGGTTTTATCTTGATCCTCTGGAGCTACTTGGATTTGCTTGTATCTTCTAAAACCATCCAAGAACGAGAAATATTTCTTCGCTACCAATGTATCTAGTAGTTGATCTATAAAAGGAACTGGAAAATAATATTTTAAAGTGGCTTTATTCAATTCCATAAAGTCAATACATACTCTCCATTTTCCATTATTTTTCAAAATAATTACTAGTGGTGAAACCCACCAACTATCTGATATTGGGTAGATTAAATTCACATTTAATTTTTTTTGTAGTTCCTCCTTAACAATTTCCCTGAAATTTGGATTCATCCTCCTTTGTGGTTGTTTGATTGGTTTGGAGTTTTATTCAATCTAAATATGATGTATACAATTACTTGGATAAATTACCTTCATGTCAGTATATTCCCATGCATAAGCAGAAGAATGTTCTTATAATACTTTCTTTTGAAATTCTTCTAGATTATTATTGATGTTCAATTTTTTTCTCGGGAAGATTTCTATTGTAAAATTGCTAAAATTTTCCATGGAATGCAAATATAGTTGATGAAATGACAAAAATTCCATATTACATTGTTCTTGAAAACTGACTAGATTCACAATATGAGGAAGGCTCATTATTTTCCATTAAATTCAAAATTTGATCTTCTTCATCTCTTTGTGAAGTAGCAAAGATTGGTTGCATATCAATATCATCATCTATCCATTCTTCATTTTCAACTTCTATTGTTGTTTTTGTAGGTGGATACAATGTGAATTTCTTTGTTGAACTCCCATCAAAGATAAACATATCACCAGGTCTACAACTTATAAAAGCATCAACTGCGACTAACCATGGTATTCCTAGGATCAATGGGTGTCCTCCTAAATTATTTTTGGGTCTTAAAATCATAAAGTCAACAAGGTATTCCAAAGAATCTAAGGATACATATATATTTTCTAACACACCATCAGGTTTAATTACAGACCTATCTTCCAATTGTAACAATGTAGGTGTATATTGAAGATTAGGGAGTTTTAATTGATCCATAGTTTGTTTACAAACGATGTATATGGAAGCTCCTAAATAAATCAATGTATTTGCTATTGCAACAACATTAATGTGTGTTTTCACAATAGGACTTCCCGAATCAAGATATTTCTGAATTGTTGTTTTTCCCATCATGAAATCTACAAATTTTCCAACCAGTTGGATTCTTTTGACTTTTTTCTTTTCCTACCTGGTCTTTTAATGCTTAACTCCCTAATCACCTTTGCAAAAATTTGTATTTCTTTAATGGCCTATAACAAAGGAATTTTTATGAAAAAATTATTTAGTTCATCCAACATATCATAGTCAGGCAATACAATCTATTTTTATACCCCTTTATCAATTTTTAATCTTTTAGGAAAAGGTGGTTTTGAAACAGATACTAAAGGTTGTTCCATAGTGGGATTTGAGTTTATTAGAGTATAGTCAAAGTGTGTAGGAGTGGCTTGTTTTTGAATATTTTCTTTCTGATGAAGGGATGTCTCTTCCTCAGAGTGATCATACTTATTTTAAGGATTCTCATCCTGATGAAGAGATGTCTCCTCCTCAGAATGATAATCCTTTTCACTTTCTTGAATAACAACAGATGGTGACTTATTTTCCAATACTCTACCAGATATAGTTTGAACACTGTTTAGATCTAATGGAGTTATCATATAGGTCTGGAAATTTTGTCCCTCCACATTTTAAGCAGGATGTGAATTTTTATTATTTGGTTTCGGAAGTGGTTGGGCATGTTTATATTCAACAAGATGACAAGCTTAGTGAAAAGAGTCGCATTCACTAAGTGAGCCCGCATGCTATTTTTGGTGCAAGTCTATTTTTAGACATGGTGATCATATTTCAGAAGTTGCAGGATGCTATTTGTGGATGGTTGGTCAAGTTGGAAAAATAGATGAAATTCTATTTTTAGAATATTGGGTGAAGTCTATTTATAGATCATCAATCTAAAAATAGAAGTGTTGATTATTAGTAGCTTTTAATAATAATCCCACAATAAATAACAACTTATTCTCTTGGAGCACTTAATTTCAGTGCACAGATTTGGAAAATCAGTGGGCTCAAGGAATTATGAAATTCCTAGGGTTTACTGGTGGTTTATGCATGGAGGAATTAGTTAGACCTGAAGTGGAAAAGTTATGACAGAGTTGGAAGAGTAGTTCATGGAGTTGTAATCAGTTTAACTCAGTTAAAGTGAGTTAGACTCAGTTGAGCTAGTTGTATTTATTCTAACTGAATGATGCACTAGTGAGAATGGATTAAATTAATTAGTTAATTAATTCACAAATAATAACTCATTAATCAACTGAAAAATACAATAGTTAACTACAGTGCATGGCAGTTCTAGTGGAGACCCAGTGGAGAGATAGGTGAAAGGGAAAGATGGACTATTTGTTGTGACTATAGTGATGCATCGATTGCACCACACACAAATTGGAGTTGCTAATGAGGATTGTGCAGTCAAGGCAAGGGTAATTTGAATTCATTCAGAGCTATTATTCAACAGGGATTGCACAGTGGAGGCAGGCTAGCAGGTGGCAAGAAATTGGTGCATGGATTTGCAGATTTCTTCTGATTAGTGTGTGACGATTGATTATACTGAGAGCTTGATGTACTAAGCTTTGTATAATATTGTTACATGATCTACTTGATACATAATATATGATAGTTGGGGTTTTCAGCTTTAGGATTTACTGTTAAACAACTGTGTTATGTGCGATTGTTTTTATTGCTTCATGTGTTTGAAATTGATTTAATTTCCGCAAAATATTAAAAGTGGAGGGATTCTGTATTTAGCAAGAAGATAAAATATTGTTAGATCAGGAGAATCTGGATATATACATGCATATTGTATATAATTTCTACATGGTATCGAAGCAGTGTTAATTCTTGAATATTTCAATTGTGAATAATTGCTAAGTTTGTGTTGGTGGACAATTCGAATTTGCTACAGAAAATTCTTGGTGCAGAAGTTGAGTATACATTGAAATGTCTTTCAATGGGTTGCGATTGGAGTATGCCCTTGATGGGAGCTCAAATTACATAGCCTGGAAGGATAGGATGGAGTTGGTGCTGGAAGATAATGGACTGAAGGAGTTCATCGATAATGATGTTCCTAAGCCGGGATCTAGCGATGCGACATTACTTGACGCATGGAAAAAGAAGATAGCAAAGACAAGAAGAATTCTGTTGGAAGGTGTGAAGGACCATTCTTAATGTGGAAGGCTTTGACAGATTTGTTCCAAAGCAGCAGCGACTAGAGGAAGTTGGCACTGAAAGACAAGCTCAGAAAAATAAAAATGGAGAAGGGCGACAATATTCCAAAATATCTCACGAAGTTTTTCCACTATAGAGATGAATTGGGAAGTGTGGGGATTACTGTTGATGATGAAGACTTGGTGAGCTTGGATCTCCTTTGGCTTTTGAAGAGTTGGCATAGCTACGAAGACTCTGTCAATGGACAGGAGAAACTGCCAGGATGGGAGCGACTTAGGTCGGATCTTGTGTAGGAGGAGATAAGGCGGGGTACTAGGGATGGCTCTTCATCAAAGAATGAAGATGAAGAGAATTGTGCTTTGGCTGCTAAAGCAAGGAAATGGAAGGGGAAGAAATTTCCTTCAAAATCTGATGCTAAAGGCAAGAAGCAGGATTTGTCCAAAGTGAAGTGTTTTCACTGTCACGAACATGGGCATTTCACCACTAACTGCCCACAGAAGAAAAAGAACAAGAAGGTTGTTGGAGCTGAAACTAGAGAGGCTTAGCCTCACAATTTGAACTTGATTTCTCTTTGATCACATTCTTGGTTTCAAGCTATATGGGATCGGTGTGGTATCTTGATAGTGGTGCGTCTTTCCATATGACGGGAGACAAGGAGTTTTTTAGTGACTTGGAGGAGAAGGACCTTCAAATGCATATAGAGATGGGCGACGATGGTTGATATAGTGCGACCGAAATTGGGACCATTACCTTTGAGAGGGAGTTCGGTAACCGATGTTATGCATGTTCCAGGTCTAAAGAAGAACTTGATCTCGGTCGCAATGTTGGAAAACAAAGGTTATGATGTTGTTTTTAGTGAGGGAAAATCCTTCCTTCAACATAAAAAAATGGGTCAAACTAAGAGGATATGGATTCAAGTTAAGAATCTCTACAAGCTCGAGGTAGATGGCCGCGCTACAATGGTGGGCAAAGTAGAAGAAGTGGTGAGCCGGGATGAGGGCAAATTATGGCACAGGATATTGGGCCATCTTCACCATGGAGCTTTGAAGATTTTGTAGAAATTTTCTACTGGACTTCCCAATGGTACTCTTGCATAGTAAAATTAGTGCAAGGGATGTAATATGGGTAAGTTTGTGAAGACCACCTTTCATGAGAAGGAGAACCGTGCTTCGGTGATCCTGGAGAGAATTCACACAGACGTGTGTGGAACTTTCTCGATTTCTTCAACATCAAAAACCAGGTATTATGTTATATTTGTTGATGAATATTCTCATAGATGCTGGATCTTCTTCATGCAGAAGAAGAGAAAAATATTCTCAAATTTCTGTGAGCTTAAAGCATTGGTGGAGGAGTCAGGGAAGCAAGTGAAAGCTCTACGGAACGATAATGGTGGTGAATTCATCTCGGGCGAATTCAAAGACTTCTATAGCAAAGAAGGAATTTGAAGAGAACTCATAGCACCTCATAACCCACAACAGAATGGGGTTGCAGAGAGGAAGAATAGAATGATCGTGGGTTCTGCACGAGCTATGCTTGAGAGGGAGCTAGACTTGCATGCAGTGAAGGAACTGCTTGTTCCGAAAGATGAGCCTCTAGATGTGGATCAACCACAAGAGGAGATTCATGGAGTGGAGGAGTCCACTCATGCAGAATCAAACATCAGACAAGGAAGCGTACCAAAAAAGCTAAGAGACTGAAGCTTGATGCAGCACAGAATGTAGGAGTCCCTACATCATAATGCAGACAGAGATAGTCACCTGACCGATTTACTGGATACATGGATCTCATGAGCAAGTGTATCATGACAGAGCCATCTTATGTTGAAGAAGCAGTGCAGGAGCCCACATGGGTAGATGCCAAGGTGGAGGAGTATGACTCCATTGTCAGAAACAGTGCTTGGGAGATTGTTCCAAGGCCGGTGGGAAAATCAGTTATAGGATCAAGATGGATCTACAAGGTAAAGCAAGCTGCTGATGGGAGCGTCGAGAAAAATAAGGAAAAATTTGTTGCCCGAGGCTTTTCACAGATCGAGGGGATTGATTATGAAGAAACCTTTTCATCTTTCGCATGGTATTCTTCCATAAGGACCATCCTTGCTCTCTCAGCGCAGATGGGTTGGCACATTCATCAGATGGATGTGAAGACTACATTACTTAATGGGATCATTGAGGAAGATGTGTACATTGAGAAGCCTGAAGGATTTGAGATCTTCAGCAGTGAGTCGCATGTGTGAAGGCTCAAAAGAGCGCTGTATGGGCTGAAGCAAGCACCTCATGCTTGGTACACTCGGATCGACAGCTATTTCACTGGACTTGGCTTCACCAAGAGTGAGGCGGATGCAAACCTATACCAAATTGTGGTGGAGGGTAAGCTTTTAATCATTGTTATTTATGTTGATGCTTTAATACTAACAGGTGATGAGAAGTTGATACACTCATGCAAGGCAGATCTTGAAAAGGAGTTGGAGATGAAGGATTTGGGCCTCCTTCATTATTTTATGGATTGGAAATATGGCAGTGGGAAGGTGAACTGTTTATGTCTCAAGGAAAGTATGCTTGGGAGATACTGGATAATTTTCACATGAAAGGCTGCAAGCCTATCGACACTCCTCTTCTAGGAAATTTGAGGGAAGAGGATGCTACATCGACAAAGGTAGTGGATGCCACTGTTTATCGATAGTTGGTGGCTTTGCTCATATATTTATTTAATACAAGACTGGACATATGCTATGCGGTGAACCGGCTTTCACAAGTGATTGTTAAGCCTACTAAGCTCTTTTAGACGGTAGGCAAGCATGTCCTGAGATATCTCAGGGGCACATCTGAGTATGGTTTATGGTACAAATAGACAGATGAGGTGAAGTTGCATGGCTTCACGGATGCAGATTGGGTAGGCAGCCCAACAGACAAAAAGAGAACATCAGGAGGGGTTTTTAGTATTAGATCTACGACAATTTCTTGGTATAGTAGGAAACAAATATCCGTGGCACTCAGTTCAACAGAAGCAGAATACATGGCAGCAAGTCAAGCTGCATGTGAGGCTATCTAGATGAGGAAGATCTTGGTTGGTCTGTTCGGTTCACATTTAGATCCTACAGTGATACATTGTGATAATCAGAGTTGCATTAAAATCTCGATTAATCCCATGTTTCATGATAGATCTAAACATATTGATATCCGGTATCATCATATCAGATATTGTGTGCAACGGAAGATCATGTTACTTCAATACATTCCTATGGAAAATCAGGATGCAGATATTTTGACGAAGGTGCTCACCAAGAGAAAATTCGAATACCATAGAGGCAAGATTGGGGTGAAGGATAATCCCTATCTTGTTGAGAGGGAGTGTTTAGGTTCAACAAGATGATGAGCTTAGTGAAAAGAGTCACCTTCACTAAGTGGGCCCACAGGCTATTTTTGGCGCAAGTCTATTTTTAGACATGGTGATCATATTTTAGAAGTTGCAGGATGCTATTTGTGGATGGTTGGTCAAGTTGGAAAAATAGATGAAATTATGTTCTTAGAATATTGGGCGAAGTCTATTTATAGATCGTCGATCTAAAAATAGAAGTGTAGATTATTATTAGCTCTTAATAATAATCTAACAATAAATAGAAAATTATTCTCTTGGAGCACTTAATTTCAGTGCACAGATTTGGAAAATCAACGGGCTGAAGGAATTATGCAATTCCTAAGGTTTACTAGTGGTTCATGCATGGAGGACCTAGTTAGAACTGAAGTGGCAAAGTTATGATATAGTTGGTAGAGTAGTTCATGGAGTTGTATTCAGTTTAACTCAGTTAAACTGAGTTAGACTTAGTTGAGCTAGTTGTATCTAGTCTAACTAAATGACACACTAGTGACAGTAGAGTGAATTAATTAGTTAATTAATTAAAAAATAATAACTCATTAATCAACTGAACAATACAACAGTTAACTATAGTGCATGGCAGTTCCAGTGGAGACCCAGTGGAGAGATAGGTGAAAGAGAAAGATGGACTATCTGTTGTGACTATAGTGATGCATTGATTACACCACACACACATTGGGGTTTCCAATGAGGATTTTGTAGTCAAGGCAAGGGTAATTCAAATTCATTCAGAGCTATTCTTCAGCAGGGATTGTGCAGTGGAGGCAGGCTAGAAGGTGGCAAGAAATTGGTGCATGGATTTGCAGATTTATTTTGATTAGTGTGTGACGATTGATTGTACTAATAGCTTGATGTACTAAGCTTTGTATGAGATTTTTACATGATCTCCATGATACATAATATATGATAGTTGGGGTTTTCAGCTTCAGGCTTTCCCGTTAAACAACTGTGTTATGTGCGATTGTTTTTATTTCTTCATGTGTTTGTAATTGATTTTAATTTCCGCAAAAGATTAATAGTGGAAGGATTCTGTATTTAGCAAGAAGATAAAATATTTTTAGATAAGGAGAATCTAGATATATACATGCATCTTGTATATAATTTCTACAGGGCAGGCAATTGATTAGTTGTTGTGGAAATGGTAATGAAAGTTGTGGATTTTGATTTTGATTTTGAGCTTGGGGTGGTTGACTAGATTGAGGAAAATATTGTGGTGGAAAAGATAAGGTTGAGGGTATTAAGAGTACTGGGGATATCTTATATAAGGATTTTTCCATCCTTGTGCCCAATGTTGAGGCCAATGTTGCCAAGGCATGGGTGCAATATAGTTACTTTGTGGTGGTTGTGCATATGTTTGGGTGTTGAATCCTTGATTTTTCCATGGTCTCTTGGAAGTAAAACAAAGAGGATCTACTTGATTTGGGACTAATTCCTCTTGGTAAAAATATTTAAGACTTGGTATTGAAGTAAATTATTTAGTATCATGATTTTCTGCACATATAACACAAGTTTATACACTTTTCAAGTTAAGATGAAATTCTCTCAAGGCATGTTTTTTTCTGCACTTAGGACAAAATATGGATAGAGCATCATTTTCATATTTTTTCTTGTTTTGTATTTTAAGGGTATCTATTTGTTCACTAAGACTCCCTAAAATGTTTATCTTAAAATCATCAAGAAAATTTCTTATTTCAACCCTACTTACTGTTCCGGCTGCAGATTTATTAATCCTATAAATAACTCGATCTATTGAGTTTTTTCCAGTTTTTATCTCTCCTCTTGAAATGTGTATGCATAACTCAGAAATATATGGTAATTATAACTGAGAAATATACCCTTTACTCATTAAGTTGAGAATATATATCCATTCATCTCTAATGAATTTTAATAGGATAACTTTCAAAGTCTCTTCATATAAATTTTCCATCTTAGATCTCTTAAGATTGTAGCTAAACCTTTCAATTAAAGCCCCAATATTTTCATCTTATCTTTGTATAATTTTGAAAACTTCATTTTTAATATTATGGGGCATGCGAAAATCCTTGTATTTGAAGTTTTCATTTCTTCCCATGTTCTAATATAGTTTTTATTAGACCCATAAACCATTTTAGTGCTTCATCCTTAAGAGTTTCTGGAAAAAAATTCAACTTTTGAGAGTCAAGAAAATAGTCATAAGATCTACATGAAACTTCGAAATCAAAAAGAAATTTTTCAGTATCCTCACTTCTTAATCCGTGGAAGTTAGGAAGGATAGAGGGTGAGATACTTTTCATTGTTACTGTGGTATCTTCATCGAAGATAGGAAACCCAACAAGATCTGGTTCTCTTCTATCTCCTCCTCCTCTTCCTCTTCCTCTACGTCTTTCTCCACCTCTTCCACCTCCAATCCTAAGATGCTTACAATTTACATTGTGTACTTATCCTTCTCCTTCCCCAGCCATTGTATATTATTTAGAACTAATGTAAGGTTCCATTTTCTATTTCTTCTTCTTCCTCTATAAATGGTATGTTAAAGAAGTTTTCTCCTCTTTTTATTTACTAGTAATTTCTAGTTCTTGTGCTAGAAGTTGTTCTCTAGTTGAAGTTAGGAAAATTACTCCTTTTGTTGGGGATGAAGGATATTCTTCCTCTACAAATGCTTCAATTGATGAAGTTGGTGAATATCTAGGTTGGATTTCATATCTTAGTACCTTAGGAAGTCTATGTATGCCTGAAGTGGATGGTATGCAAGTTTGGATGGATGGTGTGACACTACGAGGTCATGGTGGGGTGAGTGGTGTTGATGGAATTAAACTTATGCCTCTACTTAAAAATGTACCTCTAGAATCTCTTTCCCTATGCATGATTTTTTGTTTTATTTATTTATTATCATTATTATTATTATTTTCAAAAATAAAATAAAAAGACACGATTCCTATTTACACTTCCTCGGAAACAGTGCCAAAATGTTTGTCAATTTAATTGCCTTAAATTGATTACATAAATTATCGACGAGGGCTAGTAAACTGACGAAGTGTAATTGAAATATATGTGCTAGGAATCCTAATTATCTAATTTGAATTGAACTATTAGTGCACATGATTGGATTATTCATTGAATTTAACTTCAAGAAATCCACATAACCAATAAAGATCTTAAACTCCTAAATTATTCTTACACTTGCAAAATGAAATTTTAATTCATAAAGACACAATAACACATTGCAAAATATCTAAATTGTACTTTGAAATAAAATTAATTTTTAAAGGAGTAAACAGGCTCTTGCATGAAGAATCAAAAGAAATTTAAGCTATGTTCACACTTGTTTAAATTGAATCCACTATTGCTTTGAAATAACACTCACAACACTCATGCTCTGAAATGAAACCTACAAACTAATTCTCTAATTCTTAAAATTACAATCTAGTTCAAACTCTCAATGTCAACTCAATTCATGTGCTCTTGAATTAATAGATGCAAACGATTAAAAATAACCACACTGTTGCTATCTATGAACTCAATCATATTCTCCATATAAACAATACATCTAATATTTTTCTCAATTGAGAATAAAAAATATAAGTTAGGATGCATCCATCTAATTGATCATCAAATTTAGAAATCGAAATAACACAAATGAAATTAAAAAATCCAAATAACATAAGTGAAAAACCCTTACTACTTGAGGGGGCCCTCCAAAAGAAGATGGAAATAGAAAAATTTAAATATCAACCATGCATCGAGATGAGAAAACTTCATCTTGTATTAAAACTGAGTTTTAAGATTTCACTGCTGCATAAAATAATAACAACGACGGTTATCTATAACATATATGCTATGTGGTTTTTATAGAACCTTTGTCATAAATGTTCATATCTTCTTTAGCTAACATAATAATAAATTAAACTTAGAAAATATCCTATCATAAATCACTCATGATTTTATATTTGACAAAGCAAATTGTGAGGCATCCGTTTCACTTCTCACTTGCTTGCTGTAGCTATCCGTTGACCTTCACCTTTGACCATTCGATTGGAACCTTCCTTCATAAATTATGTTAGCCTCCAATAAGTCCCAAGGATGAAAGGATATCAACGAAGGTAACCTCAAACCAATATTTTATTTTGGTACCTAGCCCTACTAAAACAGAGAGTGCTCTCTCTATGAAAATCACAGCCAAGGATTTGAATGATACAAGAATGAATTTTAGGCTAGATAGTTCAACTCTATGGTTTGAAATATTTTAGGGTTTTTTACTCGATCAAGAGAGAAAATCAGGTAACTAGGTTAAAACATCAAAGGTTTCAGTTGCAAGAGATATAAAGGAGAAGGGTAGCCATGCTTTTATGATATCTTAAAATTTGGTTGATGTAGTGTAGGGTTGAATGAGCAAGAAGATAAAAATGAGCATGTGATCAGAACTGGATCATGGACCAGAATGATAGCTCAAAATTCAAAGTGTTCGGAAGAGTGCCAAACTTGAACGACTGGAAAGGTCTCGTTGTTGCGATTCCGGCGTCATGAATGGTTCGAAAGACCGACATCATATGGAGAAGTTATTGCAATTTGAAAAGTCCAGTAAATTGCAAAAATTGGACTTTGACCAAGTTTGTATTGGCATTTTGGAAAATTAAAAAGAGAATATTTCAGGGAATATTCTTGAAATATTCCTTTGAATATTCCGTTTTCACCAATCCAGTCTTGACAAGTGGCATGGTCGCATTGGATAGTGGTTTGACTTTTGAATTTTCAATCAATAGAAACCTGCCACATGGTAGGCCCTAAGGCCGCCACGTGGCAGGCCTAGAGGCTGCCACATGGCCCAGGAGTGGTCTATTAAAATTTTTGGGCCTTCCCCGGAATCGAACAGACGACCTCTCGCATGCATCGCCGGAGCTTTACCGCTGAGCTACATGTTTAGTTCTTAACATTGATAGAACTCCGCACATATTTATGTTTTAAATAACACATGGTTTGGGGGTTTGGGCGGCCAACCCCGAGGGGCTAGCACCCCCCCGCCCCCCCTGCCCCATACGATCTCCAGTTGGAACCTCGGGCCTAAGTCCTAACACCATCCGCCAATGGTTTCGACCATTCATGTTCACATGCCACATTTTTTGCAAACTTGTCTGCCGGTTGTTACGTTAACCACCCACCTAACCACGCGTGAAAATTTGGTCACATGTCCAACCTACATTTAATGGAATGGTTAAATCAGTGGTTAACTTGGCGAGTGTGCCATTTTTAGCAGTTTGGCCTATTTTAACTAGAGTTAACTCCAATCCTCCACTTTTGGTGGAGCTGATGTAGGGGACACTGGGAAAAATTGGTTTTGGCTCTATCTTGAGCTAGGGAGAACCAATTTTGGAGTGAAAATAGTTAATTTCGACTATCTCCAACATTAAAGACTCAATGGAGTAGGTTGCAGAGACATCAAAGAGCTTCTAATAATTTTTTTGCATCATTTAAGTTTAAGGGGTCACTAGGGCCACTAAGATGCAACAATAGTTTGAGGCCTAGCCAGGGAAGCTAGAGGCCTTTTGCAGAGATCCAATAGTCAAATTTGGAAATTTTAGATGTTATAAATTTGATGAGATGGTTTTAAGAGCCTGTACAGAACTTTGGAAAGCCGAAAATCTTCAGTAAATTTCCAGGGGCCATCATTGCCAGCAGTAGTTCAGGTCTAGTCAGAGCAATTGGAGACCATATGCAGTGAACCAATAGTCATTATTGACTATAAAAAAAAATCTGAATCCATTTATGGTGGTTGTAGAAGCTTAGGAGGACTTTTGGAGGTTGAAAACCTAGCAGAGAAGTTTTTCAGTGACCCTAGTGCCAGGGGGTGCCGACAGGTGTTGTAGGCGAAACCGAAGATGCTGTAGGCCATTTTTGATGAAAAAATAGTCTATATTGACTATTTCAGACATTTTGAAACCAATTAAAGTATTTTCAGAACATTGTGATGACTTCTAGAGCTCAAGAAGTTAAATGGAAGTTTTGGGTAGCACTGGGTAAACTGTGGAGGAAGGCCTAGTTTTGGGATGTAGTGCTCATTTTGAGAAATTTATCACTCGATATTTGGTGTCTAAAGTGCGTTGGATACAAAAGGTGTGGTTTCAAGGACAAAAACAAAATTATGAAGGATTTAGTGCCAGGAAGAAGCTCAATGTAGCTTAGTGCACCGATTGAAGGAATCGCGTCTAAGGGATCCTAAAGCTATTTTCAGAGTGATGACAGCCATACGAGAGATATATATGGTATTCAAAACCATATGGATAAGTTCAATATCCATTGGAGTTAAGTGTGGAACTTGTAAGAGCTAAGTCAAGATGGCAAAGCTTAAAGGAGACGTAGCCCACGATATTCAGGTGAAATCCTAGATTAATTTTGCTATTGTGTGTGAATGTTTTATTGCTGCATTATGTTGTTGTTATACATGTTAAATTTCAGAAAGAACAAAAGAAATTAAGACACATAAACAATTAAAAATCATACACCTCTTTTAAGCATAAATTCCGCAAATTGTCATGTATAAGCTAGATCATTTATTTTTTAATTGAATGGGATGTTATTGTAATACATAAACAATTTTCCCAACCCATTTTAAGATCAGGTTGGTATCAGATCACTTGGTTTCTTGATTGACAGAGAAAGATATTACTTGTATAACTTTAAATGTTTTAAACAATGTAAAATATTGACTGTTTTACTGTTTGCAAACTGGCTGTTGTTTGAGTTTGCCAGAGGTGAAGGGAGAGCTACTGATTAGCTAAGTCCCAGAGAGGAAAAAAAGGAAGAAAGGGCTAAAGGCACATTACTTACCCCAAAGGACCTTAAGGTCACCCTTGGAACACAAACCCTCTTGATGATTGTTTGTTAAGAAGCTTTTGTCAGTTATTTGTCGTTTGGCTGCTTGAATAAGAGTTTGTCTCTACAACCATTTGGTTCAAAAGCTTTGTCATTTGTTTAGAAATATTTGTGAAATTTTTTGAAGTTAATTTTGTTCATTGACATCATATTACAACTTATACAAGTGAGGTTTCCTCATTCATAATATTCTTCGATGAAGATATGAAGCATGACTTTATTATATTGAAGGACATGGTGCAGATTCAGTTTGAAGATAGAAGAGAAAGCACTGAAATTCATGAGCAATTGTTTTCTATGAAGGAAGAGAAGGAATAAATTCTTCAAATATTGCATGATATAGAGATGCAGCTCCATCAAGCCCAAGAGGCTTTGACCAAGAACATGCATGAGGAAGAGGTAATCCACTCTAATTTTTCTTCAGTTTCCTCATTAGAAAGATGTGTTGGTTCTTTTGAAAATTGCATAGAGGTATAGGGTCGAAGTTAATGTTTAAAATGGGATATGAAGGCAAGGGTTTAGGAAAGCATGCACGAGGAATGGTTAATCCTATTTTTGCTGAGGAACGACCTAAGAAATTTGGTCTTGGTTATGTGCAATCTAATGGCGAAGATTCCAAAGCCATGAAGGCATGTGAGGCAACTTCAAAGAGAACTTTTTTTCCAAGTTCTGATATGAAAATATGTCAAATTTGTTTCCAAGATGATTGCCATTGCTTTAAGACTTTGATGAAGCAAGAAGATGGTAGAAATCTAGCTTATGGCGAGCATGCAAGTTCAAACAATTTTCAAGACAAGAACGATGATGTTAGTTTGCAAATGAAAATTGGAGCCTCTACTAGTTCATCTCCTCAAGAAGGAAAAAAGGATGAACATGAAAATTAGTAAAAGAGGTATAAATCTTCACATATTCAATTTTATTGTGTTTTTGCAAGGCATGATAATTATACATGTTTAAAAGGAAGAAAATGTTGTTGTACATATTGTGGTCGATTTAACCATGATGTTTCGAGATGCTGGATGAGGAAGAAGGCATACAAGAAGAAGAAGAAGCAAATGCAACTTTCAAAGAAGGTGCATAAGACTTGCACATATTGCCAGAAGAGGGGACATGTTGTCTCCTAATGTTGGAATTTGCATCCAACTAGCCATCCCAAGCACATGCAGCAAGAGGACATAAAGATTGGCGAAGGTGGAACCAAGGATTCCATTATTGATGTGAGAATAGATGATTCACATGAAGAAGATTTGCAGTAGAAAAAGTTGCCATGGAAGTGGCTTGGTAAGAAGTGGATGGACTTCTTAACACAATAAGACATACTCTTTTGTACATATGAAAAATTCGGTTGTATGCATGTATTTTATGCTGTAATCTCTCATTTGTTTGAGCCACCTTGGATCATTGATTAAGGCAGCGATGTTTAGCTACCTTTAGAAAATTTCTTGCCATAAATTTCTGAGTGAGTGAAAGAAAGATAGTTCTTGACAGGAGGACAAGTGCATCTAGGAAGGAAAGTTTTGACTACCTTTAAGTTATGGTTCAAAGTCAATAGCCATGCAAGGCAAGTGCTTGGAGGCTGAAGAGAAGAGGGTGTTGTACTCTCATTCATTGTACAGATCAGTATATCAATCTTTTGGGGTCCAAAAGATTCCTAATGGGGAGGTGTGATCAGAACTAGATCATGGACTAGAATGATAGCTCAAAATTAAAAGTGTTTGGAAGAGTGCCAAACCTAAGTGACTGGAAAGGTCTCGTCGTTGCGATTACGGCACCGTGAACGGTTCAAAAAATCGACATCGTATGAAGAAGTTATCACAGTTTGAAAAGTCCAGTAAACTGAAAAAACTGGACTTTGACCAAGTTTGACTTGGCATTTTGGAAAATTAAAAAGATAATATTCCTGGGAATATTCCTATGAATATTCCATTTTGACCAATCTGGTCTTGACAAGTGGCATGGTCGCATTGGATAGTGGGTTGAATTTTTAATTTTCAATTAATAGAAACCTGCCACGTGGCAGGCTCGAAGGCCGCCACATGGCCTAGGAGTGGTCTATTCAAATTTTTAGGCCTTCCCTGCAATCGAACAATCGACCTCTCACAAGTAGCGCCGAAGCTTTACCGTTGGGCTGCAGATTTAGTTCTTAACATTGATAGAACTCCATACATATGTATGTTTTAAATAACACGTGGTTTGGGGGTTTGGGAGGCCAGCCCCCCCCCCCATATGACCGCCAGCTGGAACCTCACGCCTAAGTCCTAATGCCATCCGCCGACGGTTCCGATCATTCACATTCACATGCCACGGTTTTTGCAGACTTGTCCGCTGGTTGTTACATTAACCACCCATCTAACTGCGTGAGGAAATTAGGTCACATGCCCAACCTAAATTTAATGGAAAAATTAAATTGGTAGTTAACCTGGCAGGCGCGCTATTTTTAGCAGTTTTGCCTATTTTAATTGGAGTTAACTCAGTCCTCCACTTTTGGTGGAGATGTAGGGGACACTGGGAAAAATTGGTTTTGGCTCTATCTTAAGCTAGGGTGAACCAATTTTGGAGTTCCAATAGTAAATTTAAACTATCTCCAACATTACAGACTCAATGGAGCATGTTTCAAAGCCATCAAAGAGATTCTAAGTAGGTTTTTTCATCATTGAATTTTAAGGGGCCACCAGGGCCCCCAGGAGGCAACAACAGTTTGAGGCCTAGCCAGGGGAGCTAGAGGCCTTTTGAAGAGATCCAATAGTAAAATTTGGATATTTAAGATGTTATGAATCTCATGAGATGGTTTTCAGATCCTTTAGAGAACTTCAGAAAGCTGAAAAGCTTCAGTAAATTTCCAGGGGCCATCATTGCCATCTTTTGCCAGCAGAAGTTCAGGGTCTAGTTAGAGCAACTGGACACCATATGCAGTGAAACAATAGTCATTATTAACTATTAAAAACATTATGAATCCATTTATGGAGGTTTTATAACCTTAGGGATACTTATAGAGGTCGAAAACCCAACAGAGAAGTTTTTAGTGACCCGAGTGCCAGGGGGTGTCGACAATTGTTGTAGGCGAAACTGGAGCAGTCGGAGGCCATTTTTGATGAAAAAATAGGCTATATTAACTATTTCAGACATTTTGAAACCAATGAAAGTGTTTTCAGAACATTTTTATGACTTCTAGAGCTCGAGAAGATGAATGTAAGTTTTGGTCAGCCCTGGGAAAAGAATGGAGGAAGACCTAGTTTGGGGATGCATTGCTCATTTTGAGAAATTTATCAGTCGATATTTGGTGTCTGATGTGTGATAGATACATAAGGTGTGGTTTCAGGGATATAAACACAATTATGAAGGATTTAGTGCCATGAAGAATCTCAGTGCACCGACAGAAGGAATCGTTTGCAGAGTGATGACATCCATAAGAGGGATATAGATGGTATTCTCAACGCTTTGTATCAGTTCAATATCCATTGGAGTTAAGTGTGGAACTTGTAAAAGAAAAATTACCATAATCCCAAAGAGCTAAGTCAAGATGACAAAGCTTAAAGGAGACGTAGCCCACGATATTCGAGTGAACTCCTAGATTAATTTTGCTATTGTGTGTGATTGTTTTATTGCTGTATTATGTTGTTGTTATACATGTTAAATTTCAGCACAAACAAATGAACTTAAGACACATAAACAGTTAAAAATCATACACCTCTTTCAAGCATAAATTCCACAAATTTTCATGTATAAGCTAGATCATTTATTTGTTAACTGAATGGGAGGTTCTTGCAATACATAAACAAGTTCTAAAACCCATTTTCAGATCATCATGTATACCATTAATTCATTTCCCAAGAAGATAAAACACACAAACATGAATTGCCTAATAAACATAACTTAATCAAAAGAATTATGATTAGTACCTCTTAGGAAAATCACTTAAGAGAAAGGATATGGTAAGGAGAATAATTTATCATCCATATAAATCTATAACAGAGAGAAAACATTATCAAAAACTGACAACACAATAATTCCTGAATAATAGCTACAACTGTCCTTTGATACCCTGAAAAAATTATGAAGTACAAGCTAGAAGAATTCCACTCTATAATGTCCAACCCTAAAAATGACTGAAAACCACATACATATAGAATAAAAAAAACTTCCCTCTCTCAGGGGTCAAAACCCTCAGTGTAGGAACAACTTACATGAATCTCTCAACAAAACCCTAATGATTATGGAGGTTAAAATAAATCCTCCATTTAGAGTTTGACTGACCTGCTCCTCATCAATGAGGTCCAAAATTACATAAAAATGACTATGGAAAGCCATTTAATATCTATTACATAAAATCAACATGAAACAAGAGAAATTACACCATCAAACTAAGATTTATTGAGAAAAAAATCGAAATTTGCACTAACAGGAAAAAACGTAGCACCTCTTTGCAAAAGCACAGTGCCTCTAGACAAAAGCGCATCACCAAACTTGTAAGGAAATTTTGAAGCCATTCCTCTACTCCAAATCCAGCTTTGAAATATGAAATGGAAATCTAAGGATGTCTAGTTTTTATTAGACACCTCAAGCAAGCAAAATGGACACTCCATGATAGAGAAAATTTCATTCTCCCACAACTACACCCAAAAGCATAGCTCCTAGTCCAGAAAGGTGGAAGAAAGTGTCTTGTTGACATATTTTTGGGTATTTTCTCCCCACCAATTTATTGTAAAGGCTCAAAAAGATGATATTTGACATCTATGAGTGATTATCTATATAGCAAGGTAGAGTTTTTGGAAATTAGAGGTCTGAGAAAAAAGCGCAGCACCAAGGCGCTTCATTTTTGGTTGTACTGAGATTTCCAAATTCGGCCAAACGTCCAAAAATGAAAATTTTCCCAAACTTTCTTGAAAATTTGCTCAAAATTGTCCCATGAGGCAATGTGATGATGTGTCATGCTATGAGGGAGGCTTCTGCAAGCAAGTCAAGGTTATCTTTCTCTTTTTGCTTCATTAGGGTTTTCTTGAGCTTCTTCTTCAACTGCTTGATCGTAACTTGGGAGATCTGGTTCCTTGTATAATAATGTATATCCATGTGTATTTGCAAGTTTTTATTCTTGTTTAGATTCTTGAGGATATTTTTCCAAGTGGAAATTCACCCTATCTAGCCAACCTACTTTGTCTTTCTCAATTTCTACCAAAATGAGTTCATCAACTGTCATTTGAGTTTTTGGTGGAGTTGCTTCTTTTTGCTACTCAAGAGCCCTCTTGAGACCTCTTGATCTTGTTATATTTTCTCGAACTTATTCTTCTTGATCCTTTGAATTGTTGACCTTAACAACTACCTTACATTTTGCATCATCCTTTCTCAAATCAACTTTGGGCTTGTTTAAGAGCAGCTGATTTAATTTTAGCTGCATATTCTCTTGTTGTAAGAATGAGACCAAGAAATTGGCCTTTGAAAAAATGTACTTGAGCTCTATTATCTCAACCTCCTTCTCCATGATGATCTTCTCTGGTGTTTTGTACTTTTCATGCTCCAAATCTGCCATATCAGTGTCAAAATGAATTGTTTCCTCATCTTGCAATGGTGCCTCATGATGTGATGATGTTCCTTGCTCACCTAATGAAGGCTTCACCCTTTCAACAATGTCTGGAGAAAACACAAGCCTCTTACCTATATTATAGTTCTTAGTCACCTCTTCCCTAGGAATTCTTTTGATAGGTCTACTTGTGGAAGCAACCTCTTGATGTGCTAGTGATGACAAAGGTGTAGAGTGTCTGCTAGATTGAGCTAGAGAAGACAATAGAGAAGTTGAATATATAAAACCATCCCATGAAAAAATGATTTGTGCTAACGGATGGAAAACCAAGATTTTCACCAAGACATGGTGAAACAAACTAGCATGATTATTTTCTCCCAATATCCATACCATCTCTGCCATTTTTATCATGATTTTGTAAAGGTAATGAGGCAAGTTTATGGATTTTACACCGTTGAAATGCATCAAGAGTATCATATGATACTGATATAATGTTGAGTATCTGCCCTCACATGTAAAATATCGCATGATCAATTTCATGAGAGGGGCATACTTGTTTAGCAAATGTGTAAATGGAAATATGTGTGTTGGAGCTGCTTTGTATGTTGGCTTCAAATACATTTTGTAGCTTTCAAGGTCAAGGTCTCTACTCTTGAACCAATTTAATCCACTATTTGTAATCCCTGTAGCTATGGAAATGGTATATTTTGAAAGAGTGAAAACCACCCCTGCAATAGTCACCTTATCTCTCCTCAATCTGGTGGAAAAAGTGCTGGTAAGTTTTTCATGAAAACCTAGTTCCTCAACCTTTTGGAAAAAGGAATAGCAACCAACATATTGAAATGATTTCTTAAGGAAGGGTGAAGAAATGATATCATGTGCTAAAGTGGGCTCATACCTGATGATTTGACCTCCCTGGTGCCTCCTCTTCTCAGTGGTTTCATAATCCATGGTAAACCCTAGTTCAATGGGAGGGGAAATTAGGGTTTAATGTAGGGAAAAACAGGGGATTTGGGCAGTTTTTAGGAATGAAGGGAGATGAATGGCTTAGGGGTCTTTTAAATTCTTGGGGAAATTTATGGGGGTGGGGATAGATGTTAGGGAGTGTAGGGAGGTGTAATTTTAGGGAATGAGTGAGGGGAAGGGGTCCAAAAGGGGAAAACACAGTCCTAGCCTTGCAAAGTGTAGTCTAGGATAGGGTTTGTGGGAAAATGGCGAAAATGAGGGATGGGGGTGAGGGAAAATGATTAGGAAGGTGTATAACAGGTGGGGGAAGGTGAGTGAGCTTTAAACTTAGGGTTTTACTCAACAATTTTTCAATGAGATTATGAAACCAAGAAAATGCAACCAAAACCCTAGAAGAGGGAATTTATCTTTCCAAGCACAAAATGAAGTCAAAAGGGGTAATTTAAGGTCTCGATTACTTGTATATGATACAATATAACCTATGGTTGATGAATAATTCATCTGAAATTATTATTTCACTCCCTTGAAGAAAGTGCGACACCTCTGGAAAAAACGCAGTGCATGCACACCAAAGCACAACACAACAAATGATGAGGCACTTTGATGGCAAAAAATTGCTGCTCTGAGGGTGAAAATGGTCTTTGAGGGTGGAGATATATATTTGGAAATTGGAATGAGAAAATGTGAGGCTCTTTGGTCTTTTATAACTTTTGAAATCAATTTTCTCTTCTTAGTGGTGTAATAGCCCCACCATGTCCTTTTTACATTTTGATTTGAAACTGCAGCTTTAGAAAATTTTGAAACATATTAAATCATAATAGAAATTAAATTACACTTTTTAAAGCTTTATTGAACCTTTTTTCTTATTACTACTCCTTCAATACTGAATTTGATGGTGAAATGATTGATTTTTATGATTTTGAGCCTAAGACCTAATGATGACACTACATGAAATGAGCTGAATGATGACCATGGTGATGTGACTGAGATGGTGATGAAGATATTTCAGTGATGACTCATTGTAATGAATGATGGAAAGACCAAAACATGGAATTGAAAGGAGCAGTAACAGGCCTAGACACACTAACCAGTGACCAAATTTCTATTTCAAAACCTATTGAAACCATACAAATTTGCAGTAGGACCCTATCAAAAACCTTGTAAGAGCATATTTGGTCGCTGGTGACTGGTAGACACTAAATAATTTGATTCATGAGGATAGGAGGAAAATTTTGAGTGGAATAATTTCTATCTCCCCTTATATCTTTTGTTCCAACTCGCACCTTGGATCATGTTCAACAATGGACTCAGCTGCAGAAACATAAAAATCCAGTAGATGATGCAAGTATTAGGAAAACAATAAATAAAATTAGTAACATATGAAATATGAGACACTTATATACCTGTCAAACTTTAAATCCACTGATTTCATGCCCATTGATGGTTATGATGGTTAATTGGTGAAAAAGGATTGTAAAAAAGAAACAATTATGAGGCTCAATAAGAGAATACCAATGAATTTACCTATAGTGACTACGTTGATCAATTTTTATATGTAGCTTCCTACCTATTGAATAGTTATTTTGAACCAAGAATAGGGCCAAAGATAAATATATTTATGCACCTTAGTGAGCAATGTAAGACATGTGACTTGTACTTGTACCAAAACTACATTGAAATCAGAGTGTATGGATGTGAAATACCTCCATACAGGTTACCTAAGTATGTCCCTATGAACATAATTTCATTAGAATATATCAGTCATATGATTAATATGTATGATCTACATTTTGTTGCAGCAAAGAAGAATTCTAAATTTAAAATAAAAACACAGTTTGGAACCTTTATTTGCAACACCAGAGCAACAACAAAGAAGCTGATTTTCTCCTAAAGAAAATGAATTTGAAACTCAGCTTCACCTGGTCATATGAACCATTTGGCATCATTTCAAAACTTAGAGTAGAACAAAAGACTACTCCTTATACTCACACTCCAATACCTGAGATAGAAAAGTTTATGAATCAAGAGAAGTGTGAGGAGAATACTTTACAAGAAGTGGAAGAGCAGGTAATATCTACAAAAATTTCACAAACTCCAGAACCAAAAGAGATATAAGGTAAGAGGCCAAGGCAAGATGTTTCCCCTTTAGTCACAGATATTGGAAAAAAATATTTCCTAACCTATAAGAAGAAGCATAAGACCAATCCAACATTATATTTCCCGCATGAAGACGATACACAATCTACTATAGTTCTAACAGGTTCTTCTGCTTCTATTTTTCCAAGAACTGAAGATATTTTTAAAGAAAATATATCCTCCTCGGTCTCCCAAGAGCCTCTAGACACATCTCAAACAACATAATTGGTTCATGACCAGGCTGAACCAAACATATTTTCCAAGTACAAAGAGATTAAGAAGAAAAATGAGATGCTCAAGGCTACCACCTATTCCCAATTTTGGAAACAGACAAAAACCTCACAGAATAAGATTTTATCTACCTTTTACACAGAGAAAGGACATATGTAGATTGATTTCCTCCAAGCATCAATTCATTTTCCAAAAACTACATATGATTACAATAAGTCCATCTTTTCCTTCAATGTTGATCAGATTCATCCCATTGATCAAATTGACATGCATAAACAAACAAGTGAGATGCTATATTCAACTTTGACAAATAAGGTAGTGGAAACTTCCAAATTGCAAGCTTTAGTCAATAACATTTAGTGTCAGTTAAAACTTGAGAATATATCCTCTTTGGCTAAAGATTAAAAGATTAATTCATTGGAGGATCTAGTGATAAAACCGGGATATGATCCTAAAGATGTAAAGGCTAATGAAGAATTTGGTAAAAGAAAAAATGCAGACATTGTAGCATTAAGGAAGCAACTCAAGCTTCCATCCATTTAAGATCCTCAAGAAAAAGAAGTTGGACACTTATAGAAATATAAAGAAGATATGTTCAAAATCATCATTGAACAAAATGTTCATATTAAACAAATGGAGATTGATATGGATAAATTGTTAAAGGAAAAGGAAAAATAGTCTCATCTAGTAATCATTCCACTCACATCAGTTCCTATTGCATGTACAATTCCCATTGCAGGTACATCGACAACATAAGCATCCACTTTAGAAACCATCACAAAAAGGATACAATCCAAAGTTGAATCGAGAGAATTAATCAAGGCCATGGAAGACATGTCCATCAAAGGGCATGAAGTTGAAAAGTTGGAAGCTCACCTTAAAAACATTTAGGAACAAAAACTAAAAATTTATTAAACATATGTAGTAGAGCTTCAAAAGAGTCACAGTCTAACCCAGAGAATTGAACATCTAGAAAATGAGTCTATTATGGCTCAAACAATTGCAAAGGATAAGGATAGCATATGGATCGAAATAAATGAAGCTATCACTGAAATATGGCCTTCTATTGAGGTAATTTTTTATCAGGAGGGACTAGTACAAAGATCAAAGGAGATCATTGAAAAGGTAAAATATGGTTTGGGACATATGCTAGGTGAAGAAAATACATTAATAAAGGTTCTAAATTCAAAAAATAAGGATGAGTTAAAGGAATTTGAGATTACAGATAGGGAAAAAACCATCCTTGAAGTTAAGAGAGTGCTTACCAAAAATAATCTCACGTTTCAATTGGAAAATAAATGCATAACTTGGAGGCCAACATTAGGAAATTTCACAAAAAAATCAATGTGCTGCATCAAAAGGGGCTACTGGGGCTGAAAGGAATTGGAGACAAATTAGTTAAATTGGAGGATTATCAATAGAAATTGTACACCATAGCCAAAGGCAAGTCAAAGTTTTCCACTATCAAAGGAACCATCACAGGAAAAACCTTCATTGAGGGTTTGAAATTCGACATGATCATTAAAAATGAAATAAATTTTTGTTCCTAATCAAACCAACTTTCCAAAAATATACAAAGGTGGATGAAACTTACAAGAAATTTTCCAATTTCTCCATCCCAGATGAAATAGATGGGATAAGTTGTGTCAAATTCTGGACTAAAAATAATTTTTTACATCTTCAGCAACAAAGCAACAATTTTTTAGGCTTATTCATCACCAACAATCCTCAAATATAGTGCCAACAACTTCAGCAGTTTGAATTGTCCTATATTTCAGTACTATATTTTGTAAACAATTTTTGAGATGTTTTGTAATAAATCTTGATATTTTAAATCAAGATATTTTGTTAAGAATTGTATAAATACTTCATAATTCCAAGTATTATGGGTTGGGACTTGTATGAAGAAAGAAGTTTCTTGATGTAAAGCCATTCACCAAGCTAAAGGTGATCATTTTCAGTAATACAGAAATTTGTTCCGGGATTCAAGCGTCAAATGAATTGGTGATGTTTTTCCTCTTGTGAAATTTTTATTTCCCTATTTTTCCATATGTTATTATTATTTGTATTGTTTAAAGAAAATTAAGGGCCGAATTTGTTTAATTACACTCTTCTCTAGCTTATAAACGATATCGGTTTTTTCAAACTGAAATTAAATATAGAATTCATTTTTAAATGCTCTATGTTTAATTGAACCTAAATATTTTCCTCCAATCCACTCCACATAGCTCCAACGATCCAATAGTCTGCTTACCTTGCCCTGCTACACTTCATCTATTATTGCTACACTTGATTTACTTAAGGATTATGACTCCATTTCCCAATGGTTTATTCTTGAAGTTTTAACCAAATATTTCAAAAATAAACCCATGAAATCAATAAATATCCCAATACCCTTAATTAAAAAATATAAATCTTAAAGAGAGATCCCTCTCTGAAGCTGGAAGGGTTGGATCCCAGCTTCCAAAGTGGTTTTGTGGTTAGCTCCGGGTTTCTCTCACAGCGTTGGGAAATTACGGAGTAATAACACATTGCTTTGTATATGGTAAAAAAACATAATGGATCAAATGGGTACCTCTAGAAGAATGGTGGTAAAAAATTTCCTGCCATACCACAACAAAAATCATCCCATTTATGGTGCTTTATGCATATAATTCACTGTTTATTACATTGTATTTAAGAGAAAATTCAAATGTTTAAGCAATGGAAGATCAAATCGAGCATAAACAACAAGTTCCCCAACTCTTAAAGGATATTTTGACTCTGGTGCATAATCAAATGAAACCACAGGCAAATCAACATTGCAGTGAAAGAATATTTCATGTGGGCGATTGCGTATTTTTATGATTACAACCATATAAACAAATGTACCTCAAGTAAGATAATAAGGATAATAAATTATCACCTAAGTACTGTGGACCTTATAATATGTTACAAAATATTGGTATTATGACATACAAATTGGAGCTACCTACATATTTGTGAGTACACCCAGTTTTTCATGTTTCATGCTTAAATAAGGTTATAGGTGATAAGATCATAGTTTAAAATGTATTGCTATAACTTGAAGAGGAAGGAAAAATCATATTGGATCCTAAAGAAATTACAGAAACAAGAATCCAAGAACTATAGAAAAAATATGTAACACCCTCTTCCCACATCTACACAAGAAATCATCCAATCAATGTAAACATGCGACAAGAGGCTACTATAATGAGATTAAAACTCCTAGGTGGCCTTAAGGATGTGGAATCCATGAAAACACAACATACAAAACTTGTACAACAACAACAACAACAAAAACACCCCTAGGAGGTATCCTTGGGTCACACTGACCTTTTGACCTTTTTGAGCCATAGACGTAGGCACAAGATTGCAAGGAAATGTGCATGAGGCTATAGACGTAGGCATAAAACTACATGCTAGCATACAGGGCCCACATTCCTTAGTTCTGTGCCAATGTCCTTGATATTTGAGCCACCTTTTTAGGCCCAGAACACAATGCTCTGCAAAGAACTTCATGAAAAGTTCGGAGATGAGAAATAAAAATAAGACAATGATACTAAAGCAATCACATCAACAAGAACTCATCTGGACCCCTCCTAGCCATGACATGCATTTGTCAAACATGTCACAAACATTGAAAATATAGGTATAAAAAACATAACAAAGCAAAGAGGTCTCATACATATCTGAGAATCGATAATAAGCATTGCTCTCCTACATCATTAGCTTCCATACAATCTACTTGACCATAGATACACTGTGCATTCATTGACAAGTAAAAACATGGGGAGAGCCATACATCATCCCTGTAAAAATGCATGCTAATAAACAACATAATAACAACAGTAATACCATGGATACAACAACAATATAATCCAAATATAAATCAGTACATTTGCATACCAAATTCCAAGGGAATGAATAACTCATTAATGAATGCATCAACCAACCAGAGATGGGACTTCCACGTTCCGTCTGACCATATATTGGTTGAGACAATATTTCTTCAACCAATCACCCCCATGCCATATTCAAAGCAGGAATGTGGGATCTCATCAAACACGTCAATCAACACCAATCCAAGGCTTCCATAGGATAAACCACCTCAAACTTCAACTAGTGATTCCACCTCACGGCCGAACATCACAACCATTACAGATTGATATCTATCTTAGTTGTTCCAAGGCTCGAGGGTGTTTGTTCCAAAGAGGGATTCCAGGACTATTAACTCAAACCTAACTGTTACAGGGCTTCCAAGACTAGTAACTCAACCCACCTAGGGCTTCTAGAGTGTTTGTCCAACCAAGGCTTCAAGGACTAGTAACTCAAACCACAATTGTATGTCAGGCTTCCAAATCATTTTTCAAACCAAGGTTTCTAGGAACTAATAACTCAACCCACAACTAAAGTAATCATGAGAACCAACCAAAAAAAAATCAATGGAAATAAACCCACAACACCATGGCTATCCAGGAAATGGAAAAGTTATGAAAATCCACTATCAATTCAGGAAATCATCCATGTCGATGACATATCATGACTAAGAAACCACATGCATACACTATGCATGCCAAAAATAGTGAGGAAAACATACATACAACTCAGTACCTGCAATCAAAACCTGTTGTAGCTGATGATCCTAATGTCTTCCTACACTTTCTTTCTATTCCTTTTCCTTATTTATCCAAACCACCAAGTATCCAAACTCTCCAAGAGTGCTCCAAGAAAAATCTAAGTATCCAAGAGTATGAGAGAGAGAGATATAATAATTAGAGCTCCAAAATTGAACTCACCAAATCTTACCAGTTGATCCTCGGAAGCCTTTTTATTAATGAGGCCTCCATTTTCTTCAATTTCCATTTTTTACTTCATTTTCCTCCTCACATGCAGCTTGTGACCTTTCACCTTCCTTTTATTCTAATTTCCACTATTTTCATAAATAAATTCCAAAAAATTCCTCTTCCCTTTCCAAAGCCTTTGCCATTTCCTTTTCCAATTTCCTTTAGCCATAATAAACTGAACGAACACCCACTAGGATGTTTTTGCCAACACTCAGCTTGGAATACATGCCCCATCACCATGGTCTTATATATTTTTACACGAAATTTTAACCAGGGCTATTACAGAACTCTCCCCCTTGGGGGAACACCATCCTCAGTGTTCAACGACACCTACAAACCAACAAAATACTAAAAAAAACATACTACCTATAAAGATTCATAACACAGCTCGTTTTAGTATTTACTATGACCACTGCTCAAAACATGACAAGCATACCGCTTACTGAATCTTTATAGCACAACTCATTACAATATTTACAATAAAAATCACATATAATTAAGCACATTTTCTTCAACCAATAAATAACCATACTGTCTGTAGATATTTATAAACCAACTCGATACAATATTTACAATAATATACACATATACACATTTTCTCAACCAATAAATAAAATTATACAGTGTCTGTATCAATCAACAAGGGAATCCAGAGGCTCACACCTCCATCCTCAAAGTAATACAGATATTCACCTCCATCCTAGGAAGTCCATAATCCACTACCAAAGTCAAAACTACATCCCATGTCCAACACTACAATCCCCCGCCACTTGTCCTCTCAATGAACATTTACTGGCTCAGTTTTCTAGGGCACATTCCCAATGTGCATATGATTCCATTTGGAAATGATAATGACCAAAAAAAATCCATCCCCGACCTTCCCTTATATGCTACAAAGTCCCTTGGAAAATCTGGTCACCCCCTTCCGTGTAGTCACACACCTTCCAAGTTCTGTTGGCACCCATATCTTGGGAATTCCATCTCTTGGCAAGGCTTCCTCGCATCAGAAGATACAAAAACCAAGGCATATACCTACCTCAAAAGAATCATACTAGTCATAGCATTCTCATGGAAATCAATGGAAACTATTGGGTACCGGTGTCCCACAATGGCCCTACTCCTGAAGTGCTTTACCAACATACTGCTGCATTTTCCAATTTCTTTTGCTGACATAACTAGTTCTTGCATTTAGTTTCAACCACCCAACTAAGCATTTTTGTGCTTCCTATACCAAGCCTAATTTACATTAGATTCAAATTGAAATAAATTCAAATCATACCTCATTGGTATCTCACTAATAGCATATACTTGCAATCCTATTTACTTCCTCTCACAACAAGTCAAACCTGTTTCTTGATCAAATCATCATTAATAAACATATCACACTTGGTTAGCTCAAAACACAACCATCATAAATTAAAATCATGAATCAAATGAAATCACCATAAACCATAATCATAAATCACATGTAACCATAATAAGTCATAACCATAGATGACATGCATAACGAGACTGAAATAAAATACTGTTACTTATCCTTCATCGGTCCTTGTTGGAGCGTCGAGGTCCCCTGAGGCACAATTTATGATGTATTTTTGTATAATTTTGTATGTGCGCACTACAAAAAGGTAGTGAAGGGGCTTTGGGGTGGGTCAAAGTCCCCAATGGGCTTAAGGATAAACTATGGGTCTCAAACCATGGTTTGAGACCATAGTATATGCATGCTAGGTGAATATAAATAGATAGATTGTGTCTAAGATAAGTAGTTCAGTTCAATTATGCTATGAGTTACTGATGTTTTGATAAGTTTATGCATCTTTAAGGGTTGTTTAGGTTGGGTTAAGAGGCTCTTGTTGGCTATGTGTAAACTCCACTGGCTGTGTGGGCGGAAGGGTTTTGTAAGGGAAAGTTGATGTATTGGTTGACATATCTAAGATAATAGAAAGTACAATTTTTGGCAGGTTCACTGTGTTATGCATCTGAGTTGTTTACTGCTAATATCCTGTTAAGATCACATTATCTATATTACTTATTGTAAATTTTTGTAGATTTTCTATTCTTGATGCAACTTTATTTTTTCTTCAATATCAGACAACAATCACTTAAACAATAAAGTAAAATGCTGATAGAACATACCAGTAGATCGACAGAAGACAAGCCAAAAATATATAGGTGTGTTGGTGCATTATGACGGTCAACAAGATGTTTCAACCAAAAAACTCTCAATATGGTCAGCCAACCAGCAATGTCACACAACCCTCTAGGACATCCAAATGGTCAACTCAAAAGTCAACCCAAAAAGTCAATGGTCAACACAAATAGTAGCAGTAGCTAGGTCAATGCAGAAAATTCAAAGTCAACATCTAGCCTTGGGAATAGTGCCAAAAAATGCGGATTAGGAAAATCAAAATTTTGGGAGAGTTTCAGGTCCTTTTGACCTTGCATTGACCAAAGTCAATGCTAGTCAAAGTTTTATGCAGAAACCCTAGACCAAAAACATAAATGTGTTGCAGCTCGAATTTTTCCATGTGTGGAGAGAAGAGCCACCAAGGTCATCGAACCAATAAGATGAGGAGAGAGAGATGTGTGAGGATGAGATGAATGAAAATTTCCTCCAACGTTGACCAATATATATCCATCAATGAGGGTGTGTGATACAATTGCTGGGGCACAAAACCTTAAGGCCGACCTACACATATTTTGAATAAATTCAAAATAAATGTTCTGCTCATTGGATTAAGATGATCTTTAGATCGATCTTGTACCTATCCGAAAGAGGAATCCAATAAAATTATTGTTATCTTCATCTGAGAATCACAACATGGAGTTTGGACCTAGTTGTCCAAAATTAAAACTCCCTTTCAACTAGGGAGAACTCCATCCATCTGTGCAATCCAAACATCGTGTGTCATCCCGCTGTAACTTGCTTTGCTGGCTTCTTTATTTCAGAATAGAAGTGGGTCAATCACCAAGACATCATTCCAGGCTAACAGATTCATCCCAAAGGTCCCAAACCTCTATAGGACTCATAAAGAGTCTCATACCAACCCGAAGTTGGTTTACCTAACCCGAAGTTAGTTGGAGGTCCGAAAGCTCACTATACTTGATCCCAGATCAAGTGGTTGGACCATGCCATCCTAGATATAGAGTATGACAATCTCTGATGCATCCATTAGTCTTTGCTACTAGCCTCTAGCTTTTCCCACCTCACTGGCCAAATGAGAGGTACTTCCCATGAGCCCTGAACTCAATGGGTAGGATGCATACGGGGCACAAATAATGAGAGGTGAACCAACTCAATCATCACAACGGTGGGGCAGAAGCACACCAACAAGGTTTGGCAAGCCTATCCGTATGGTTGCCTATAGCTCCGAGAAGATATCCCCAAAGCCCCCCAGAGCTCCTAGAGCTCATCGTCCAACAGGACCCTCAACATAGGGTCATTCCATGATACCAAGACTCTCACGGAAGGTTAGGAACTTGACCTTCCCTAAGGGATTTGTGAGAATATACACAACCTGCTCATCAGTTCCTATATTACTGAGCCTTACGATGCCTCGTTGTACCATATCCTAGATAAAGTGGTACCTGATATCAATATGCTTGGATCGATCGTGGAACATGGGATTCTCAGAAAACCGAATCTCGTTATGGTTATCATAGAGTATAACGGTGGTATCTAGCACATGCTCGAACAACTCATTGAAGATATTTCACAACCAAACTACTTCATAATAGGCCATACTCAATGCAATGTATTCGACCTCCACAGTGCTCAAAGCCATCGACTTCTACTTCCTGCTCATCCATGATATCGAAGCAGATCCAAGTGTGAAGCAGCATCCTGATGTGCTTTTACGATCCACCACACTACCAGGTCAATCGAAATTAGTATATCTAAGGAGTGTCACACTTATGACAGTGTATCTCGGCCCATGGTTTATCGTGCTTCGAAGATATCTCAACAGATTCTTGGCACCAACCCAGTGAGTGTGATGAGGCTCAACCATATGTTGACTCAAAGTGTTCACTACAAAAGATATGCCTGGAAGTGTGTTCACTAAGAACATCAAGGCCCCTATGAGTTGAAGAAACTCAATATGTTTTGCTAACATGGGCCCAGTAACGCTGCCACTCAATTTCTTAAAGTTGAGCTCCATCGGTGTCGACACGGACTTACAGTCCACCATACCAAATCTTTCCAGAAGCTTCACAATGTATTTTCCTTGAGAAATGAAAATCTCTCGAGGTATCTACCAGATCTCTAGGCCTAGGAAGTAATGCATCAGTCCTAGATCCTTCATCTTGAACTCAACATCGAGCTCCCTCTTGCACTGATAAATGAGAGGGTCAACACCTGTCAGGAAGAGGTCATCCACATACAACACCAGAATGAGAGGCTTCTCTCTATCAAACTTGAAGTAAAGGTTTGGATCAACATTAACACGAGTGAAGCCCAGTTTCATCAGGTAGCTATCTATTCTCTCATACCATGCTCTAGGTGCTTGCTTCAACCCATGGAGGAATTTCTTCAACCTGCAGACATGGGTGTCTTGATCCTGGACTTTGAACCCCAGATGTTGCTCCACATACACCTCTTCCTTTATCGCACCATAAAGAAATGCGGTCTTCACATCCATCTGATGAGGACTCCATCCTTGCGTAGAAGCAAGGGCTATGATCGATCAGATGGTGGTATATCAGGCCACAGGTGCAAATATATCATCATAGTCTACACCTTCCTTTTGAGAGAAGCCACAGGCAACAAATCTTGCCTTGAAATTTTCAGCACTTCCATAAGATCCATACTTGATCTTGTAGAGCCATTTCGAGGTGACAACTGCTTTTTCCTCTAGTATTGGAACCACATCCCAAACATCATTCTTCATTATGGACTCATACTCTTCATGCATAACATCTTTCCAGACTTGATGCTTTATAGCTTCCTAAAAATATCTAGGCATAGATTGTACAATAGTACTCATGGCTGCTAGATACACTTGGTATCTATTCAGCTTCTTGCTTTCATGGAATGTCACCCTTGGGGCCATATGTCCCTCATCATCCTTGAGAGTGTCCCTGAGCCATGATGGTATCTTCCCCAGTGAAGGGGGTGGATCAATCGGGTCCATCAGTCCTTCAGCGTCGGGCATTGTCTCATCCTTCGGTTCTTCTTGATTTCCAGGCCTTGCTTCATGATCTTCCTCAAATATCGGAAGATTGACTACTTTCCTTAGGGAAGCGTCTTCATCAAAGGTGATATCGTGGCATATCTCCGCTTCCATTTGACCAGGTACATAGACTCTATAGGCCTTCGAAGTTTTGCTGTATCCCAAAAACATTCCCTTCTTCCCAGAAGCATCCAACTTGCTCCTCTTCTCTTTTGGAACATGAAAGTAAACATGACATCCAAAACCTCTAAAATGTGAGACGTCAGGTTTCTTACCTGTGAAAACCTCTTCGGGAATTTTGGAGTCCAGAGTAGAATGCGGGCATCTATTTTGTATGTACACAACAGTGTTTGCAGCTTCTCCCCACAGAAATGTCAGTAGACCCTGGTCACATAGCATGGCACGGGAAAATTCCACAATGGTTCTATTCTTCCATTCAGAAATGCCATTCTGCTTAGTAGTATAGACAGTTGTGGTATCCCTCTTGATGCCAACTTCTTTGCAAAATTTCCTGAACTCATTCATCTCATATTCAGTGCCATTATCGGTCCTCAATATCTTGATCTCTTCCCTGCTAGATTTTCCACCAAGGCTTTGAAGGTGTGGAACCACATGAAAGCCTAATCCTTCTTCTTCAAGAAGTATATCTAGGTTTTGCGAGAGAATTCATCTATGAATGTCATATAATAAGAACATCCTCCCAAGGATGTCACGGGAAACATCCCAGATAGATCAGAATGTATCAATTGCAAGAAATCATATGTCTTTGTGACACTTGAGGGGAAAGGTCCCCTTGTATGATTTCCTTCAGCAAAAACCTGACATACACTTTTATGATTATTTGAGAACTTCGACATCCCTGTCACCACCTTCCTTGCTTCAGGAAGGGCTTTGTAGTGAAGGTGTCCAAACCTCTGGGGCCATATTTCCCCTTGTCAGATAGTATCACACGTCATCACTCCCAGTGGACTTCCTCCAACCCGGTAGAGTGTATCAACTCTAAACCCAATAGTGATAGCTTCCTCAAATCTCTTCTTCTAGATGCACACCTTCCCATCAATGAATGCTACATTGAAACCTTTGTCTTCCATGGCCAATATAGACATAAGGTTCTTCTTCAAATAAGGTACATAGAGTACATCCTACAAGCGGAGGAATTGACCTTCAAACAAGTGGAGGGTCACAGTACCTGTCCCTTTCTGCTATATTTGGCATTATCTCCAAGGATAATTTCTAGATTAGTATCCTTCTTAGCCATATCAGAAAGTGCTTCCTTGAACCCAGTGATGTGCCTTGAGGCACCACTATATATCAACTAGACATCCATAGTGTCGAGTGGAGATGCAACAGAGAGGGTAGATACAAGAATGAATTCATTTCTTTTATCAACAACATTTGATTCCTCATACCTAGAATTCCTCGAACTTTTGAAAGGTTGACCATTTCCGCTGGAGGGAGCCTTCCACTTTCCCTTGAACCTATTGTTCCTTTGATTTACATTCCTCTGGTTTTTGTTATTGTCATCATCATCAAGAGAATCCTTCTTGAAAGGGCATTCTCTAGCATAGTGACGTGGCCTATGGAAAGTGTAACACTTGCCCTTCCTTCCTTGGGCCACTGCTCTTCCTTTGTTCTTTGGACCACCAAAGTTATTCTTTCTATAATGAGCAGTGTAGGTAGCATTTCCTTCATTTTCATACTCCTTCATTCTTGTCTCTTCTTGTACGCATCTCGATAGTACTTCATCAAAGTCAGGTATCACATTGTTATTGAGAATGGTAGTGTTGAACACATGCCATTCGGATGAGAGCCCTCCAAGTGTGGTGAGTACCATCTCTTGATCAGCTATTGTCTCCCCAATGGCCAACATATTGTTCCTGATCTCGTTTAGCTTCAGAAAATATGATTGAATAGACTCATCCTACCTTTCTTCAGATTCTTCAATTGATTCTTGAAGAATAGGACTTGATTCACATTGTTGGCCTTGAACATGTGGACCAATTTATCATACATCTCTTTGGATGTGCCAGCCTAGAGATGTAGGAAACCAGACTCTTGTGAATTGAGTCCCTGATCATCAACTTTGCTTTGATTTCCCACTTATTATACTTTGTTTTGGCAGTAGCAGTTGCAGTGGATGGAGGCTCTTAGATTTTACCCTGCACATAATCCATGAAATCTTGGTCTTCCAAGTTAAGATATAATGTCATCTTCCAAGCATGGAAGTCATCCTTCCCAGTCAATTTTTCATCAACCTTAAAGCCATTGTAGTTTGAGGAACCCATCCTCTTCTTCAGCGATTGCTACAAATTAGGGCTTTGTCTTCACCTTAGCTCTGATACCATGTAAATTTTTGTAGATGTTCTATGCTTGATGAAAATTTACTTTTTCTTCAATATCAGATAGCAATCACATAAAAAATAAAGTAAAATGCTGATAGAACATACCAATAGATCGACAGAAGACAAGCCATAAATATATAGGTGTGGTGGTGTGTTACGACGGTCAACAGGATGCTTCAATCAGTAAAGTCTCAATATGGTCAGCCAACCAGCAATGTTACGCAACCCTCTATGACATCCAAATGGTCAACTCAAAATTTCAATGGTGAACACAAACAACAGTAGTATCTAGGTCAACGCAGAAAATTCAAAGTCAACATCTAGCCTTGGGAATAGTGCCAGAAAATTTAGATTAAGAAAATAAAACTTTTGGGAGAGTTTCAGGTCCTTTTGACCTTGTGTTGACCAAAGTGAACGTTGGTCAAAGTTTTCTACAGAAATCCTAGATCGAAAACAAAAATGTGTTTTGCTGGAATTTTCCCACGTGTGGAGAGAAGAGCCACCAAGGTCATCGAACCAATCAGATGAGGAGAGAGAAATATGTGTGAGGATGAGATGAGTGAAAATTTCCTCCAACGTTGACCAATATATGTCCATCAATGAGGGTGTCTAACACAATTGCTGGGGCACAAAACCTTAAGGCTGACTTGCACATATTTTGAATAAATTCAAAATAAATGTTCTGCTCATCGGATTAAGATGAAATTTAGATCGATCTTGCACCTCTCCAAAAGAGGAGTCCAATAAAAATATTGGTATCTTCATCTGAGCATCACAACATGGAGTTTGGAAATAGTTGTCCAAAATTAACACTTATTGATGACTGCGCAAGGATATCTGATATGATTATGAATGGTTATTGATGGTTAATAGATCTGTTTAAATATCTGCATTGGTTAAGATCTGGATTTGGTTCTGTTCTTTATATTCTATTAATGACTGCGCATTCTCTGCGATTCTGTTATATATTGTTGCGCGCATCTGTATAAGTTCGCATTTGGTTTTGCTGAGGACCACTTCATTAATTTCTCCTTCAGGGTGCAGAAACTTGGTTCCAACACCCCACCATACTGATTCGAGTGAGACTTTGGTTTGCGCAAGAATATCACTGCTGAAAGGGCCATTAGTTGGAGGGTTTGTTGGTTTATCCATAAACTATGAACCTGGGTCAGGACCCCTCAAGCCAACAAATGGTTTGGTTGCAGGGACCAGGTTCATTTTGAGGGAGATTTGATGTTCTGCATCCTCCACGAAACAAATTACAAGATTGGCTAGATAGAAAGATCCTTGAATTCGCGCTCCAGAGAGAACATAAGTACTAAATTATCTAACAAGTAGTGGATACAAAAATATATTTATACAAAAGTACATGAAATTTTCTTTTTTTCATTTGGGCACGAACTACAGGAGTGGTTATTACACTTAGTTTAATTCCATGACTGCATAACTGTAATATTCCCAATTAGTCCCAAGCTAATGGGAATATTCAATTTTGTTTTATTTTTATGTTTGATGAATAAATGTGTAAAGGAGGATCAATAAAACTCCTAAACAGTAAATAAATCAATGCCACATGTGAACAAGGCTAAATCTGGGCTATTTAAATAAGCACCCTTAGGTGCGAAAGGGGCTGAATCTTTTTGTATGGGTCAACCATGACCAAGTAAACAACACTGTCTTGGAGGAGTGGCCATCAATGAGGCACAACACAGTTTTAGATGGAGGTGGCTCATGTGAAAAGAGATATTTCATTGAGTTGGTTTAGGGTTTTGCAAGCTCTCAACTTATAAAAGGAAGAGGATGGCAGCATGAAAAGGTTGTTGATGATATTGTGTTTTCAGAGTATATTTTATGTTTAGAAATATCTCATTCTCCTTTATATTTAGCAGAGAATAGTGATGTTTATGATTGGGTGTTCCTGATCGGGAATCCCATTTATTGTCCACTATCAGGCTGAAGGCCAAGCTTCTTCTTCCAACTACAATGCAGATCCTGTTGAGGTTTTGTTGTCTTTGTAAGCTACAGCAAGTGGAGGCTATATCTACTCAGATCTAGGCCATTCTAGTGCTCCTTTTCAGTGAGGAAGTCTTCTATCCCATTGGAAAGGGAGTATTGGACCATTGGAGCTACATTTTCGGATCTTGGCATCAAGACAAACATGTCTAAAGCCTATAGTGCAGTTTTGCTTCCATAACTTCTTTATTTGTGTGGGTACTGTTGCAGGGTCTTTTGGCACACTTTTTGGAGGAGTGGTTTTCATGTGTTGGGGATCTGCCCTTCACATTTGAGATCCATTGGAGGGGATCATCATATTGTTTATTTCATATCAGATCTTCATGTCCATGAAATTCTAAATATTTATACAGATCTGCAGCATTAGATCTCAGATCTACTCCATGTACTTCATGTATTGCTGAAAACCCCAAGGGGAAATTGAGGAAGAGCCTATCTAGTGTACAAATCTGATATAGATCTAAATTTTTATACACAGATATTCTCTATATATAAAGTGTAATCTACAACAGTTGCAACCAATAAAATAACACTGTCAAGCTCTTTTCAGTCTTAATACATGGTTGCATCACCTCTTTTTGAGGATTTTCTTCCATAAAAGTCTTCCATTTCCTGTTGTACATCTCATGGGCTATCTTGTGCATATATTTTGCTGATGTAAATGTAAATAAAGAGCCTCCATATTGGCCTCCTTATCTTACTTAGATGATCTGCGTTATTTCTCTGCATAATTGTTTATTATTGCTGCATTTCCCCATTTGGGAATATTACAGTGGTATTAGGGCATCATCTTTGCACAACCTATGCATTCTAAAAAGCCAATATGTATTTTCAAGAAAATAAAATACAGAAGAAGAAGATTGATTACACAGAAGACAAAGAATACAACGGTAAAACCCCTTTATCTGGAAGAATGAAAGGGAAAGAGTTCTCAAAAACTCTGTTCCAAACTATGCATGAGCTAAAAAGAGAAATCAGGGGAATGAGGAGGGAAAGACATGCAGATCCCTCAAAAATATTTTCACATGAAGAAAGCCCCAGTTCTTCATATTATGTGTGTGAGCATTCAACCACACAACCAGATCTACAACGTTGTAGCATGCCTACATTCCTAGCAAGAGAAGAAGCAGAAGGAGAGACACCAAAAGAGGATACTCTTGGTGACTATCTCCAAGAATATGAATCTCAGTCTAAAAGATTCAAAGGGCATCTAAGCTTCCTGATGTTTTGTAAAATTAAATAAGAAAGAAGATCCAGCATATATAAGAGAAGAAGAGGGTGCATGCAACACACTTTGGGTAGGATCTTTCTACCTACTTTTGATGGATCACCCAAGAGCTCAGCCAAGTCTTGGATAAAAAAGCTAGACACATATTTCCAGCTGCATCAAGTTTAAGAAGAAGAAGCCATTAGAGTATAAGTGTTGCATCTCCAAGGTAAGGCTTATGCCTAGTGGTTATTTGAATCTTCTTCATTGAAAAATGTAAATATCTCTACTTATGCAAAGTTCACTAGGAGGTTAGTGAAAAGATTTGATGATAAGCCATCTAAAACTTCTTTGGGAGAGACAACCAAGCCCAAGAAGTCAGAACCTTTGCATGAGATGGGAGGATCCATGAAGATAACTCCATTTCAGAATATTTTTGAGAGGGTTAAAGATCTAATTTTATTGGGAGATGGAGGTGAAGCACTTGCTTCCACTAGGAGAGCTATTCTATATTTGCAAGAAGCTCCCAAGGATCTTACACATGAAGAGAATGAGAAACATGTGTCTATGATGATATAAAATGGGACAAAACAATGGAGGGAATGTGTTCCAACATTGCATACATTTCTGGGAACACACACTATGATAGATCAGTCCTTTGTGATCAAGACTCTTGAAACCAAGGAGATGTTGGGTGTTCATGAGTTAACTACATCTAAATGAAGCACCTTAGACTGTGAAATATTGTAGAAGGTAGGAGAAGAAGAACGGAGGAAGGATCACAATGTTGACATGATAAGAGGTGATCCACTATTAAATGGAGGAAAATATGGGGAAATTTTTCCAACTAGAAGCACTCTTGCATCCTTAAGAGTGATACCCCATTATCATGAGACTTCCACACAAAAATCAGAGATGGATTTGCACAGTGGAAGCAATGATATGATGGTCCCATCTATTATGCACATGGGAAGGAGCCATGAGACATCATTATCTTGTGGTGAACCACTTGGGAGACCACCTGATTCAAATTTGGTGAAAGATGTTTCATGCACTGATGCTCCATTCATAGATCCAAGAAGGAATGGAGCATTAGAAGACCATAATACAATGCTGAGAGTATTGGGAAAACTTAAGGAGAGGGGAAATATTTTTCCCTTATCACCATTATCCATTCTCTAATCTCATACTACGTTGAGAAAAGATGCTTCAAGGAAGAATAATGACACCATCATGGAGTAAGGACGACAATCCTTGGCTGTGAAGAATCAAAAGATAATTTAATTTGGAAAGCAAGCTTCCATACATGATAGGAGATGGTGGTCACCCCTGCATACTTTTGCAAGTCCAAGGAGATTTTGGATAGATGATAGCCTTCCACGGGAGACTAACTTCCAAGAACTTCCATTTTCTGTTGAGCATGTGCATATGAAAGAAGGGCAGTAAGGAAGGAATGGCAACCTTCCATATTACACCTTTGGCATGGGAGATGTCAAGGAGGAGAGAAATGGGAGGCATGGCCTTCCAACGTACACCTTGGGCATGGGAAATGCCAAGGAGAAGAGCAGCAACATGGCAGATATTTTAGTTGACACATTATAAGCGATATCATTGTTGGGAAAATTAGATCCATATTGGAAATCCCAACTGTTGGTGGAATATTCCAAGGATCTTCACATATGCATGATTATTGATAACTTGCTACATGATGAGGGTTATTCAATCCAAGATGGAGTCATCTATGATCATGGTAGGATCTTCTTTTCAAGAGCCTCCAAGCTCAAGGAGAAGTTACTACAAAGGGCCTATGAAGAGTTTTGTTTCAGCCAAATATATTCCATGAAGCTCAACAACATCATCTTAAGGAGCTACTATTGGGAGGGCTTTGAAAAAGAACTATATCAGCATTGTCAAAGATGCATGTACCATGTGGAGATGGAGGAGCCATATAAATCTATGAAAGAGTTAAATCAACCCTCTTTTTCTCTTTTTGAGGGAGGGGATAGATCTAAGCGCCACTCCATTTGTATGAGGAGGATTGTTGGTAAAGAGCATGCTCTTGTAAAACATGTTTTATATTCTGATTGTATGCATTATTTCACCATGTTTATGCAAGCCATGGCTCCAAGAAGGAGTATTATATCTTGTAAACTTCATGGCCAATATTGGGCCACAATTTTTTTTGAATTTGGCCACTCCCTTGATGAGAAAAGGGAGATTTTGCAGCATGATGGGTGCTTCCGTAAGACACCAAATATATCTCACACTTCCAACTATGGTGAGATGGTATGGGCTGAAAGTAAGTGGTGGGAAAACCACTTACTACATCTAGATCTGATGCAGGAAGGAGATGCACTGCGCTGGTTCCACATATGGGACTATGACACACCTCTATATGTACAAATTTATGTTTTCATATACATTATTTTGATCCCCTAAATTGACGATGTGCTTGTACTTTTTATGGGGATGTATGGAGGAAGGAGGGAAGGCATGTATGTGCCCTATGGGGTGAATATTCTTCATGTACCTTATGTTACATATTTCAGGGAGAACATTGGGAAAACCATGTTTGTTTCATGTGATCTATTGTCTCCTTATGGGATGGGCTATTTGCATCTCATGAGAACTTTGGAGGAGAAATTCATGGAGGGATGGTTTGGTGAACACTTAGCTTATGGAGGAAGCTTATCACATGTTTGTGTCACCAATGGAGGAGGAGAAGAGTTGCAACACTCACCTTATCAGTTGCTTGAGGACAAGCAACATTCTGGAGGGGAGGATTGTAATATTCCCAATTAGTCCCAAGCTAATGGGAATATTCAATTTTTTTTTATTTTTCTGTTTGATGAATAAATGTGTAAAGGAGGATCAATAAAACTCCTAAACAATAAATAAATCAATGCCACATGTGAACAAGGATAAATCTAGGCTATTTAAATAAGCACCCTTAGGTGTGAAAGGGGTTGAATATTTTTACTGGGTCGACCATGAACAAATCAAAAATGATGTCTTGGAGGAGTGGCCATCAATGAGGCACAACACAGTTTTAGTTGGAGGTAGCTCATGTGAAAAGATATATTGCATTGAGTGGTTTAGGGTTTTGTAAGTTATTAACTTATAAAAGGAAGAGGATGGCAGCATGAGAAGGTTGTTGATGATATTGTATTTTCAGAGTATATTTTCTGTTTAGACATATCTCATTCTCCTTGCTATTTAGCAGAGAATAGTGTTGTTTAGCACTGGGTGTTCCTGATCGGGAATCCCACCTCTTTCCTTGAGAGGCCTCTTTGAAGAGTCTTGAATTTCTTTTCCAATATCAGGCTGAAGGCCAAGCTTCTTCTTCCAACTACAATTCAGATCCTGTTGAGGGTTTGGTTGTCTTTGTAAGCTGCAGCAAGTGGAGGCTAGATCTACTCAGATCTAGGCCATTCTAGTGCTCCTTTTCAGTGGGGAAGTCTTCTATCCTATTGGCAAGAGAGTATTGGACAATTGGAGCTACATTTTCAGATCTTTGCATCAGGCCAAACATGTTCTAAAGCCTACAACGCAGTCTTTCTTCCAGAACTGCATTATTTGTGTGGGTACCGTTGCAGGGTATTTTGGCACACTTTTTGGAAGAGTGGTTTTCATGTGTTTGGGATCCGCCCTTCACATTTGAGATCCATTTGAGGGGGTCATCATATTGTATATTTCAGATCAGATCTACATGTCCATGAAATTCTGAATATTTCTGCAGATCTGCAGCATTAGATCTCATATATACTCCATGTACTTCATGTATTACTAAAAACCCCAAGGGGAAATTGAGGAAGAGCCTATCTAGTGTACAGATCTGATATAGATCTAAATTTTTGTACACAGATCTTCTCTATATCTGAAGTGTAACATAAAACAATTATAGCCAATAAAATAACACTATCAAGCTCTTTTCAGTCTTAATACATGGTTGCAGCACCTCTTTTTAAGGATTTTCTTCCATAAAAGTCTTCTATGTCCTGTTGTAAATCTCATGGGATATCTTGTGCATATATTTTGCTGATGTAAATGTAAATAAAGAGCCTCCTTATTGGCCTCCTAATCTTACTTAGATGATATACATTATTTCTTTGCATAACTGTTTATTATTGCTGCATTTCCCCATTTGGGAATATTACAATAAAAGACGACGTAGTCAGTGAGTTGACTCCTGAATTGATCTGACAAGTAGAGAAGTTTGAAAATAAGATCACCCACGTGGTAGGTGATTGGATCGATCACCTCTGGGGAGGATTTGTGACTGAATTTTCCATTGACCAATTTGTGTCATATTTTGAAGCAGAGAAAATATTTTTTAAAGGCCCTAGAGGTAATTTCCTACGGTCATTGAAATGATTACTGAAAATGAGATTGTGTGAAAGGGGTTGTGTGTGCGAACATACTATTTGAATGCATTAAAGAGGTCCAACTACACGTAGTGGAAGAATTTACCATGAAGATTCTGAAAATTTAATTTATAGCCCTTTGAAGCCTAGATCTAATAGTGAACCTGAACTAGAAAGTACTAGTTCAAGTGATTCTGAAGAAGAAATCTCATCACAACCGAAACCATTGAATTTGTTTCCAACACCTTCCACGCCACTTCTAAATTCACACCACAGATCGCCTACTCCACTGCGCAGTCCATCTCCACCCCCTCTTTCACCACCTCCACCTCCCCCTGAAGTAGATATAGATGAATCAATGAAGTTACCCGACTTAAGAGGCATTGCAAATGAGGATACTGATCACTTCTGGTTTGTGATTGAGGCCGTATGGTAGGATCAACAAGTTAACAATATTGATATTAGAAAAACACAATTCACTATTTCATTCCAAGATCACGCATTAGACTGGTACATTAAGTATGCTCAAGCAAACCTCAATGCTACCTTGGAAGAAATTAAAGAGGTCCTAAAAGAGTAGTTTAAGAAACCTAAGTCATACACGCAGCTAGTGACAGAAATGAAGGAAATTCATCAGGAGCCTAATGAATCTATTTTGGAGGTTGATCAAAGACTAAAGTGCACCATCAGAGATGGTAAATTTGTTATTGATGATACTCAGCATAAGGAATGGTTCATTGTTATGTTTCTCTGACATCTGCGCCAACTATTAGTATAGAAAAAGATTGCCACACAAGCTGAGGTTGTGGAAGTGGAAATGAAATTGGAGGCTACCCTAACACCTATTGCACTGGGAACTCAATAGATTCAGAATCTGTTGGAAGACATGTATCTATAAATTCAAAGTCTGCGCAAAGACAAAGGTAAGGAGGTATGCGCAGAGGTGTGGTGTGTAAAATGTAAATATTATGGGCACCATAAAGACCGATGTCATGTTTTCAACAATTATCTAAATGATGGAGGACCTAGTCCATTGAATAATCCTATATGGTGTAATATTTGTCAAATTGTTGGATTACATGACACAGATTCTTACCCAAGGATTGGAAAATATCAGCCTGACTTGAAGCAGTTATTTTGAAAATTCTATTCGTAATTAGGGCATGATGAGTATTATTGTTGCACCTTTGATATGATGTTGGATAAAGCAGAAATATATAGAATGCAGGTTGAGCCTACATCACTAGCATCCCCTTATGGGCATGAAGGATTCCAAGGCAGAGGAAGAGGTCGAGGAGGTAGATCAACTGGCCAAGGAAGAGGAAAAGTCATTTGCTATAACTATGGATATGCTGGCCATTATGCACGCAAATATTCGAATGCAGCATGACAATCCTACAGGTACTGTATATAATTTGATCATGTTATAGAATATTGTACTATCTTGATTGCTAAAATGTAGGAAAAGAAGATGTAGACACCAACACAAAATCTTCAGATGGTTTGTGTAGAAACTCGTGAAGAAGATCCCTCTGTGAATGTGTTTACCAGGAGTGGCATAGCTACCAATCAAGATAAAGGAAAGCAACCAGCCATTGATGTATGGATCCATAAAGCACTTGAAAACAAAGAAGGCTTTAATCTTCAACGTGCAAAAGAGACCTTTATTGAAGCATGGAAAGAATTTGCAGAAGGAAGTACATCAACATCTAGTAGAAAACTTAAGTAAGAAGGAGGTGACGAGGATATCAAAATATTCCTACAAGAATGTATAAAGTTGTTGTTCAACAATAAGGCTGTCGAAAATATGGAGGCATTGATAGACAATTGCATAGAGAAAGAACAACCCATGGTAGAACAACGAGCAGTCAATAAAATATACAAGAACAAGAAGAGAACAGGTAGGGAGATGCGCATGACCATGCATATTAGTGCTTATGAAATGGACCAAGTTATTTTATATTTGGGATCAGATGCTAATGTTCTACCTAAGAAAACATGGCAGTGCATGGAAGAGTCAAAGTTGGAATGCTCTACCATTCAACTGTGCATGGAAAATCAGTAGAAGATCATTCCTTTAGGGAGGTTGTCACAAGTCGTGGTCAATATAGAGGGTGTCAAGGTGATGGAATAATTTGAAGTCATACAAATTGTAGAGGATACTGATCCCTGTCCTGTGCTACTAGGATTGGATTGGGCCATTGACATGGATGGTGTTATCAATCTGAAGAGAAGGAAAATGGAATTTGAAAGTAATGGAGTCAGGGTAATCATTCCGCTAGATCTTGAAAAAGGCCAAAGGTATACAAAACCCGTGCGCGCTGAGGATGAGATCGATCAAATCTATAAGCTAACTTTGCGCAAGGAATTCTGGATTAATCCAACAACAGATGGAAATCTTAAATGGGAGAAGGATAGTTCTTATTTTTTAGATTTTAATGAAGAACTAGAGAATTGGTAGAACCGATTGCATGAGGTGTCTGCGCTACACTGTAATTGTGTGAACCACTCCCTGCATTGTATAACAACTGAGGTATGTGATTTACCACACTATGATGGCTTGAATTATGTAAACATGTTTGTAGGTGATCAAAACTGGATAATGGACCATAATGATAGCTCAAAATTCAGAGTGTTCAAAAGTGAGCCGAACCTAAGTGACCGGATATATCTCTTCTTCCTAACTGCGGTGCCGTAAACGGTTTGAAAAACCGACATCATATGAAGAAGTTATCGCAGTTTGAAAAGTCCAGAAAACTGCAAAAAACTGGACTTTGACCAAGTTTGACTTGGATTTGGAAAAATTAAAAAGAGAATATTCTAGGGAATATTCTTGGAATTTTCCAAGGAATATTCTTGGAATATTCCTCAAAATATTCCATCTGGTCCAATCAGGACATGACAAGTGGCATCGTTTGATTTGATATTGGTTTGAATTTTTTGAGATTCAGCCAATGAAAGGTTACCACGTGGCAGGTCCGGAGGCCACCACGTGGCCCAAGAGTGGTCTTGCAATTATTTTTTGGGTGGCTGGGGTCAAACCTTGGACCTCGTGCCCACCAAGTCTACGTCTTACCATTCCACCAAATCGATGTGTCTTAACACTATATGATGGTGCATTGTATTTGTGGTTTAAAGATCTTGCATATGGAGGAGTGGAGGGGCTAGCCCCTCCTATATGACCGTGGCCACATGCCAAAGTGCCCAGAACCGGCGGATGTTAATAATGGTGTTTAATTAAATTTTAAATGTGGTTTAACCACGTTAAACCATCATTAGCTGGAAAACACGCTTAAGTGTTAATGCAGGTTTATCCGCCCATAAACCATGATTAGTGCTAATTAATGAGTGCTTAAATTGGAAGGAAGTTTGGAGGAGCACGCCTTTAATGGCATAATTCTCCATTTTAACTTCAGTTAACTCAAGTTGCTCCAAATTTGGTGGAGCTGATGTAGGGGACACTGGGCGAAAAGTTGTTTTGGCTCTATCTGGTGCTAGATTCGACCAGTTTTGAAGTGAAAATAGTCAATTTCGACTATATCCAACATTATAGACTCAATGGAGTAGGTTGAAGATCCACCAGAGAGCTTCTAAGTATGTTTTTGCATCAGTGAAGTTCAAGGGGCCACCAGGGCCACCAAGGGGCAACAATAGTTTGAGGCCTAGCCACGGGAGCTAGAGGCCTTTTTCAACAATCCAATAGTCAATATTGGATATTTCAAATGTTATGAAACTAATGAGATAGTTTTCAAAGCCTGTAGAGATATTTAGAAATCCTAGAAGCTTCATTAAAGTTCCAGGGGCCATTAGTGCCGGCTTTTTCCAGCAGCAGTTTAGGGCCTAGCCAGGGCAGCTAGAGATGACTGTAAAAAAAATTATGAATTCATTTATGGAGGTTTCAAAATATTTTGAGGACTTATAGAGGTCGAAAATCCATCAGAGAATTTTTTAGTGACCCTAGTGCTAGGGGGTGCCGATAGGTTTTAGAGGCAAAACCGGAGCAGCCGGAGGCCATTTTTGATGAAAAAATAGTCTATCCTGAATAATTTTGGAATTATGAATATAATGAATGGATTTTCAGAGCCATTTGATGACTCATAGAGCTTGAGAAGCTGAAGGGAAGTTTTGGGTAGCCTTGGGCAAACCGTGGAGGAAGGCATAGTTTGGGGATGCAGTGCTCTTTTGGAGCAAATTATCAATCCATATTTGGTGTCTGATTTGTGCTAGATATAGTAGGTGTGGTTTTAGGGACAGAAACACAATTTTTAAGGATTTTGTGCCATATTTTAGCTCAATGTAGCTCAGTGCATCGATAGAAGGAATCATGTCTAAAGGATCCTAAAGCTGTTTGCAGAGTGATGACAACCATGAAAGGGATGTAGATGATATTATAAGCCCTTTGGATCAGTTCAGTATCCATTGGAGTTAAGTGTGGAACTTGTAAAAGAAACCTTACCATAATCCCAAAGAGCCAAGTCAAGATGACAAAGCTCAAAGGAGACGTAGCCCACGATATTCGGGTGAACTCCTAGATTAATTTTTTTGTTGTGTGTGAATGTTTTATTGCTGCATTATGTTTTTGTTATACATGTTAAGTTTCAGCAAGAACAAATGAGCTTAAGACACTTAAACAATTAAAAATTATACACCTCTTTTAAGCATAAATTCTGCAAATTGTCAAGTATAAGCGAGATCATTTATTTGTTTAATTGAATGAGAGGTTCTTGCAATACATAAAAAAATTATCAAACCCATTTTAAGATCAGGTTGGTATCGAAGCTAGGTTTCTTGATTGACAGAGAAAACTATTGCTTTTATAACTTGAAAGATGTTTAAATAGTGCAAAAGATTGACTGTTTTACTGTTTGCAAACTAACTATTGTTTGAGTTTGTTGGAGGTTAAGGGAGAGCTACTGATAGCTAAGTCCAGAAGAGGATAAGAGGGAATAAAAGGGTTGAAGGCATATTCCTTACCCAAAGGACCTCAAGGCAACCCTTGAAGCACAAAAGGGTTTATTTGTTAAGAATCTTTTGTTAGTTGTTTGTTGTTTGGCTGCTTGAATAAGAGTTTGTCTATACAGCCATTTTGTTCAAAATCTTTGTCATTTGTTTTGAAAGCTTTGTGAAATTTTTTGAAGTTATTTAGTTCATATTCATGATGAAAAATTCTTCAAGAGAGGTTTAAAAATCCTCCTCCTTCACAAGGTTCTTTGATGAAGACATGAAGCGAGACTTCTTTAAGATGAAGGACATGGTGCAGATTCTATTTGAAGATAGAATTGAAAGCACTGAACTTCATGAGAAATTGTTTGCTATGAAGCAAGAGAAGGAAGAAATTATTCAAATATTTCATGATATGGAGATGCAGCTCCATAGATCCCAAGAGGCTTTGACCAAGAACATGCATGAAGTAGAGGTAATTCACTCTAATTTGTCTTCAGTTTCCTCTTCAGAAAGATGTGTTGGTACTTTTGAAAAACACATTAGAGGTATAGGGTCCAAGTTAATTATTAAAATGGGATATGCAGGCAAGGGTTTAGGAAAGAATGCACAAGGCATGGTTGAACCCCTTTTGGTTGAGGAACGACCTAAGAAATTTGGTTTTGGTTATGTGCAATTTAATGGCGAAGACTCCAAAGCCATGAAAGCATGTGAGGCAGCTTCAAAGAGAACTTTTGTTCTAAGTTCTAATATAAAAACATGTCAAGTTTGTTTTCAAGTTGATTTCCATTGCTTTAAACCTTTTTTGCGGCAAGAATGTTGTAGACATGCAGCTTATGGCAAGCATGTGAGTTCAAACATTTTTCAAGACAAGAACGATGATGTTAGTCTGCAAATGAAAGATGGAACCTCTACTAGTTCATCTCCTTAAGAAGAAAAAAGGATGGACATGCAAAGCAGCACATGAGGTATAATTCTTCCCATATTCAATTTGATTATGTTTCTACAAGGCATGACAATTTTGCATGCTTAAATGGAAGAAAGAGTCGTTGTCCATATTGTGGTCGGTTTAACCATGATGTTTCAAAATGTTGGATGAGGAAGAAGGCATACATGAGGCAGATGAAGCAAAGGCAACTTGCAAAGAAAGTGCATAAGACTTGCACACATTACCAAAAGAGGGGACATTTTGTCTCCCAATTTTGGACATTGCATCCAACGAATCGTCCCAAGCACATGCAACAAGAGGAAAAAAATATTGGCGAAAGTGGAACCAAGGATTCCATTATTGATGTGAGAATAGATGTTTCACATGAAGAATATTTGCACCAGAAAAATTCATCGTGAAAGTAGCTTGGTAAGTGGTTGGATGTAATATCCCAAATGAGGGAAAAATGGAAGCCTTTAGAATATCTTATAATATTCCCAAATCAGGACAATGAGCAACTACTGCATGAGAAATGTTGTTTTTGAAAAATAACGCAATAACAGTGGGGAATAGGACTTGGATCCATTATTTTTGACAATATAAAACCCCCATATAGAATTAGGGCTAAAACAAATAATTATAGCTACATTAAACAGATCTCCCCAGCTCCAGATAGCTTAAAAACACCCCAACCCCATGATTTTCAGCTACAGAATTTCTGAAGACTGTAAGAGCATAATTACCATGAGGGTTTCTACAGAAAATGATGAAATAATACTGATCTAAATATTATATTAATCATGTAGCAAAGAAATGGAGGTTTAACCTCTTTTACACAAGAAATAAGGCACCCGACAAGGGTTTCCGGTATTACACATGTATAAAAGGCAGTACTGCAGAAAATAATGCAATCTACTGCAAATATATATTTGAAATGACTGAATATAACATAAAATAACTGATCAATACAGAAAATGGCCAAAGGACCTCCTTATTAGACCTTCCGGAGGGAAATAAACACCTCCTCCTCAAACACTAGCACAAAATCTAGGGGTTCAACCCTGCTACTGCTACACCTGCATAAAAGACGTAGTTTTTGAAGGTAAATGAGATTTAGATGTTGATGGCTGATTGGCCCTAAGCCAGATGATGAAATTGAAGCTCAAAACCTTCCTTTTAGATCCCTTAAGCAAGTTGACCCAAAGAAGAGGATGGAATTCCCGCATGAGAATTCTTTGCACTAAACAGTGTTGCAACCATAACTAAACAGCTGAAGCATGAAAGTAGTAAAAATACCAAAGATAGATGAATACTGAATGCCTTCCTTGCTGCTATCCCCTTCTTCTTATCCTCGGTGAGCCTCCTCACCCCAGACCCCACACATTGATGAGGTGACTTCCTAGTAAAGATTCCTCCTTCAAAACTGCACTGTCCTTGTTGGCTTCCCTCCTCTTGTAGTAGCGCTGTTGACTTGGTCAAATGGATCTAGTTCACCTATATTGCCTCCTTTCACACTAATTTGTCTTGAATCCAGCTCTCATATGTGTGTCTAGGTTGATCCTTGTTCACATTGAGCTAGTTTACTTGGATGATCTCTTCTTCCTCAAGAATGCATGTTGACTTAGTCAAACTTGACTTTGTCCATATCTATTTTTCCCTTTTTCACACCTGAAAGTGTAAAATCCAGCTCCTAAGGTGATCTCCTTCCACATTAAGATGGAAATTATTCATTTTTTAATTTCTCATGGGCCTCCTTACCCATTTATTCATCTCCTAGGTGAATTCAACAAAAATTAATATTCCAATTTGTTGTATACAAAATTTGGAATATTACAGTCCTCCCCTCTCAAATGTTGCTTGTCCTCAAGAAACTACAAAGATAGGACTAAAGAACCTCCTCTTCTCCCCCTATATCATGCTTATATGGTAAGATCCCCCAAATATCAAGGTGTTGTTCCATCAATACATATCCAAGCTACCCCTCCCAAGTGTGTAAGCTATCTTTTGGTGAACATTCCAAATAGCCAACATCATGTGATAGTGAAACATCCATGGAGGAAAAAAAGGGCTGTTTAAAGGTTCTCTTGAGGCATGAGGGCTGATATAGATTGGGATTCATCATCCCCATTGGAATCTCCCATCCCCAAGCTATCAACCATACAAAATGAGTCACCCTCCAGGATGGTAACTCATGAAGAATCTCTTCCACCTTTGGCTCATGCAAAGTAGGTGGCTGAAGATCTAAACATGGTATACAAGATAGCCTATGCCACGTTGTATTCCTCTCCACTTATGATAAGCGTAGAGTGCATGCTAATCACGGGCTCAAACAAGTTTCCCTCAAGTGGCAAGAAAAAGATTGAATCTTCAAAGATCCCCTCTCCAGAGTTATGGATCATGTTGGCCCAAACCATTCCAATCAAAATGAATGCACATCACTACCATATGTCATCCAAATTAGAAATTTTCTTAAGGTTATGTGCAAGTGAAGATGATACACATGGTTTCCTTGGTGGATACATCGTAGTCTTTCCAACTGCTGATTTAGAACATCATGTGGCGAGCTGTTCTCCAATGAGCTACTAGTTGTGTATGTTTTCTCATCTACTATAAGGTGGCAAGAAACAATATATATCAGCTGTACATGATCTTGCCCAAATTCATGTAGAAATGGGTTATCATTATTACAAAGGTTGGCCGTAAAGTGACCATATAACCCAAAAATAATCTTGCTCCTTTGTGGAGCAATGCACTGTGTATAGATGGTAAAAAGATGCAAATACTCAATGGAACAATCAATAAGTACAAAAATGAATTCCTTACCATCCATAGTGAGTAGGATGAAAGTGAGGTCCATGAATGAGTCCTCCCATGAGAATCCTCTCATAAAAACTTGCAAAAAGGAGGGATACATACTCCTCTTGGAACACTCCACCAATGAAGACATACTCCCGAGTGACAACGATGTAGGCCTTAATGATAAGGCTCTAGTCACTCCATGACTTCTTCCCTTGACATTCCACATGTAAAAACAATCCACTATCTTGCTGCTATGTGAGAAGATCTTCTTCCTATGTGGAAGCTCTTCCTCTTCTCTCAATGTTGAAGGGTAACCTCTTTGCACCTTTATTGTGTCATTCCTCCCTCCTAAAATATCATAAGGAGTATGAAAAAACCTCTGCCCATACTCTCGCAAGAGAAGCCATAGCAATAATGACTCTTGCTGCCCTCTCAAACCTCCATAATACAAATCATGAGGTGAAAATATATTGATTGATATGAAGAGGATCAAATCAACCATATGATGCTAGTGTCCTGTCAAGTGTCTTCCATCCTCATACCCTTCGGGAAAGGATATGCCTCATGATGGCCAAAATCTCTCAAGAGTAGCCAATGCAGTTTTCCTCTTGCTACCCTGTATCATAAATTTGCAAGTGGCTCATCAGCCTCTTGCTCTCTATCCACATCCACTCAACCCCATGTGGATGCCTCCTATCATTCTTCATCTTGGAATTCCTCCAATGAGGGCTACCATCCTCCACAACCAGTTTCTCTTCTTTGCATTTCTTGGAATGCTGAAATGCATTTTCTTGGAGATCCCTTAGAGAAGATCTCATTTCCATAACCATATTGAATCCATCAAGATCCAAATGTGACAAAGGCAAAGCCTCTTCACTGCTATTGTTTGGCAGCGCTGATAGTCTCTCCAATGATATAGTTGCTTCCTCATACTCCATCTCAAAGATGAATTTATGTTTTCTTGTAGGAGTATGGTGGACATAGTTCATGACATCCTCCGAAAGATTACACTCCAACCTCAAGGGTTGTGTGAAACTCAACAAAGTTACATGAGGATGATGGTTCATCTCCTCTTTGAACCATTCAAGCTTGCACAATGCAGTGCAATCCCGCTGCTCTATCTCAGCAATAAGATTTGACCCTTGGTCATATGAAGAAAAATTTCCACAATTTTTAGAAGGATTTGCTGCAATACTAGAAGGTGGAAATTATTTCATACCTTGATTAAATTTGGAAGCACCTTGTAGGGCTGCAAGGGCTCCTCCCTCCAATGTAATGGCTCCCTCAACCACTGATGTTGAAAGCTGCTTCTCCATGGTTGTGACAATGCTGGTATAGGTCTCCTCAAATGGTGGTGAGGACTCCTCCTCCACTGATTTCTTTTCATCAAACCTCCTGATCAGCTTTTCAGACAACTTAGCAAGAGTGGATACTCTTGCATAGCTCAAATGGCTGAACCACCAAATGTTGGCTTCACCTTCTAGGTGCAGCGCTGAAATCTCCATAGCTTCCTTTTCCACTACAGGATGTAGTATGAAAAAGGCTTCCAACTTCATCAACCATGTTCTTGCTGTAGATGACCAATCAAATGTGGAAAACAAAAATATTTTGCCTTTGATCTCTCTTTTACTGCATGGTCTCTCCTCTTCCTTCATCTGGATGAATTGAGGAAAAGTTAGAGTCTCTTTGAAGGATCTAAAGTGATACTTGTACTCTGTCAAGTACCTACTTAGAATCTCATGTTCTAAGTTCTCTTCTTTCTCTTCACTCCCTCTATGAAGATAGGAAGTGCTTGGTTCTTCTTCTTCTTCTTCTTGAATCCTTCTAGAGGTCTCACTGCACCTTCCTTCTTTCTTCTTAGATCTGAAAATTGATGAGAGTAATCTCATCCTCTCCATCATTTTTTCTCCTCTTCTTCATATATTTTGATTAGATCTGAAATCCATAGGTTGAGCCAAGATGGAAGATATGATACCACTGTAATATCCAAAATGAGGGAAAAATGGTAGCCTTTAGAATATCTTATAATATTCCCAAATTAGGAAAATGAGCAACTACTACATGATAAATGTTGTTTCTGGAAAACAACATAATAAAAGTGGGGAATGGGACTTGGATCCATTATTTTTGACAATATAAAATCCCCATACAGAATTAGATCTAAAACAAATAACTCTAGCTACATTAAACAGATCTCCCCAGCTCCAGATAGCTCAAAAACACCCCAACCCCATGATTTTCAGCTATAGAATTTCTGAAGACTGTAAGAGCGTAATTCCCATGAGGGTTTCTATAGAAAATGATGAAATAAGACTGATATAAATATTTTATTAATCATGTAGCAAAGAAATTGAGGTTTAACCTCTTTTACACAAGAAATAAGGCACCTAGCAAGGGTTTCTGACATTACACATGTATAAAAGGAAGTACTGCAGAAAATAACATAGTCTACTGTAACTCTGTATTTGAAATGACTGAATATAACATAAAATAACTGATAAATACAGAAAATGGCCAAAGTACCTCCTTATTAGACCTTCTAGAGGGAAATAAACACCTCCTCCTCAAACACTAGCACAAAATCCAGGGGTTCAACCCTGCTACTGCTACACCTTCATAAAAGACACAGTTTCTGAAGGTAAATGTGTTGCATATGTTGATGGCTGATTGGCCCTAAGCTAGATGATGAAATTGAAACTCAAAACCTTCCCTTTAGATCCCTTAAGCAAGCTGATCCAAATAAGAGGATGGAATTCCCGCATGAGAATTCTTTGCACTAAATAGTGCTACAACCACAGCTAAACAACTGAAGCATGAAAATAGTCAAAATACCAAAGATAGATGAATACTAAATGCCTTCCTTGCTGCTATCCCCTTCTTCTTATCCTCGGTGAGCCTCCCCACCTCGGACTCCACACATTGATGAGGTGACTTCCTAGTAAAGATTCCTCCTCCTTCAAAACTGCGTTGTCCTTGTTGGCTTCCCTCCTCTTGTAGCAGTGTTTTTGACTTGGTCAACTAGATCTAGTTCACCTGTATTGCCTCCTTTCACACTAAGGTGTCTTCAATCCAGCTCTCATATGTGTGTCTAGGCTGATCCTTGTTCACATTGAGCTAGTTTACTTGGATTATCTCTTCTTCCTCAAGAATGCATGTTGACTTAGTCAAAATTGACTTTGTCCATATCTATTTTGCCCTTGTTCACACCTGAAAGTGTAAAATCCAGCTCCTAAGGTGATCCCCTTCCACATTAAGATGGAAATTATTCATGTTTTTATTTCTCATGGGCCTCCTTACCCATTTATTCATCTCCTAGGTGAATTCAACAAAAAATAATATTCGAATTTGCTATATGCATATTTTGGAATATTACATTGGACTTATTAACATAGTAAGACATACTGGTTTTTACATATGCAAATTTTGGTTGTATGCATGTATTTTATGTTGTAATCTCTCGTTTGTTTAAGCTACCTTGGATAAATGATCAAGGAAGCGATGTTCAGCTACCTTCTGCAAATTTCTGGCCAGAGATTTTTGTGAGTGAGTGCAAAGGAGATAGTTCTTGATAGAAGGACAAGTGCATTGAGGAAGGGAAGTGTCGACTACATTCAAGTTGTGGTTCAAAGGCACTAGCCATGCAAGGCAAGTTTTTGGAGGCTTAAGAGAAGAGGGGATTGTACTCTCATCCATTGTACAGATCAATTTATCAGTCTTTTGGGGTCGAAAAGATTCTTAATGGGGAGGTGTGATCAAAACTGGATAATGGACCAGAATGATAGCTAAAAATTCAAAATGTTCAGAAGTGACAAACCTGAGCGGCCAGATAGATCTTATCTTCCTGATTCTGGTGCCACTAACGGTTTGAAAAACCAACATCGTATGAAGAAGTTATCACAGTTTGAAAAGTCTAGTAAACTGAAAAATTGGACTTTGACCAAGTTTGAATTGGATTTGGGAAAATAAAAAAGAGAATATTCCTTGCAATATTCCATCCAGTCCAATTAGGACATGACAAGTGGCATCATGTGATTTGATATTGGGTTGACTTTTTGGAAATTTGGCCAATTTAGGGCTGCCACGTGGCAGGTCTGAAGGCCACCACATGGCCCAGGAGTGGTCTTGCAAAAAAAATTTGGGCAACCGGAGTCGAACCCTGGACCTTGTGCCCGCCAAGCCTGCATCTTATTGTTCCACCAAACCGATGTGTTTTAACACTATACGATGGCATGTTGTATTTGTGGTTTAAAGAACCTGCATATGGAGGAGCAGAGGGGCCAGCCCCTCCCATATGACCACGGCCACATGCCCAAGTGCCCAGAACCGACAGATGCTAATAATGGTGTTTAATTAAATTTTAAATGTGGTTTAACCACGTTAAACGATCATTAGTCGGAAAACACGCTTAAGCGTTAATGCAAGTTTATCTGCCCATAAAACCATGATTAGCGCTAATTAATGAGCGTTTAAACTAGTTGGAAGTTTGGAGGAGCACAACTTTAAGGAAATAATTCTCTATTTTAACTTTAGTTAACTCAAGTTTCTCCAAATTTGGTGGAGCTGATGTAGGGGGCATTGGGAAAAAAGTTGTTTTGGCTCTATCTAGAGCTAGATTCGACCAATTTTGGAGTGCCAACAGTCAATTTAGACTATATCCAACATTCAAGACTCAATGGAGTAGGACTTAGAGCCATTAGAGAGCTTCTAAGTATTTTTTTTCACCAGTGAAGTTCAAGAGGGCACCAAGGCCACCAGGGGGCAACAACAGTTTGAGGCCTAGCCAGGGGAGCTAGAGGCCTTTTTCAAAAATCCAATAGTCAATATTGGATATTTTAGATGTTATGAATCTAATGATATGGTTTTTATAGCCTTCAGAGAACTTTAGAAATCTTATAAGCTTCAGTAAAGTTCCAGGGGCCTTCAGTGTCAGCTTTTGCCAACAGAAGTTCAGGGCCTAGCTAGGGCAGCTAGAGACCATATGCAACGAAAAAATTGTCATTTATGACTGTAAACAACATTATAAATCCATTTATGGAGGTTTCAAAATATTTTGAGGACTTCTAGAAGTAGAAAACCCATCAAAGAAGTTTTTAGTGACCCTAGTGCCTCGGGTGCCGACAGGTGTTGGAGGCGAAATCAGAGCAACCAGAGGCCATTTTTTATGAAAAAATAGTCTATCCTGACTAATTTTGGAATTATTAATCCAATGAATGGATTTTTAGAGCCATTTGATGAATTTTAGAGCTCGAGAAGTTGAAGGGAAGTTTTGGGAAGCCTTGGGTAAATCATGGAGGAAGGCCTAGTTTGGGGATGTAGTGCTCTTTTGAAGCAAAGTATCAGTCCATGTTTGGTGTCTGATGTGTGATGGATATAAAAGGTGTGGTTTTAGGGACAAAAATATAATTCTGAAAGAGTTTGTGCCATATTTTAGCTCATTGTAGCTCAGTGCACTGGTAGAAGGAATCGTGTCTAAAGGAGCCTAAATCTGTTTGCAGAGTCATGAAAACCATGAAAGGGATGTAGATGGTATTCTAAGCCCTTTGGATCAAATCAATATCCATTGGAGTTAAGTGTGGAACTTGTAAAAGAAACCTTACCATAATCCTAGAGAGCCAAGTCAAGATGACAAAGCTCAAAGGAGACGTAACCCATGATATTCGGGTGAACTCCTAGATTAATTTTGTTGTTGTGTGTGAATTTTTTTATTTATGCATTATGTTTCTATTATACATGTTAAATTTCAGAAAGAAAAAATGAAGTTAAGACACATAAACATTTAAAAATTATACACCTCTTTCAAGCATAAATTCCGCAAATTGTCAAGTATAAGCGAGATCATTTATTTGTTTAACTGAATGGGAGGTTCTTGAAATACATAAACAAGTTATCCAACCCATTTTAAGATCAATAGGAGAGTTGGAAAGGACTATTCCAGAAGGACAAAGATTCCATGCTTTGGATCTTGGCCTATGTGCTACTCCAACAAGATGGTGGGAAACACATAAGGAGAATATGGGCAACTGGGAGGAATGTGCACGCATGATGAGGTTGTGATTTTAATGTTCAGTTATTAAAATGGAATATGTATACTCTGAAAAAGACAATACACACAAACATTTGGTCAAATGAAATCATGTATGGGGTGTAGAACCAAGTGAATGGGTCCATATGTTTATTCACACATCGGGAAAGGTTCCCACTAAATGGTACTTGGAGATAGAGTTGTGTAGAGGTACTAGTGAATGGTTTGCACTGACAGAGAGTTTTATTCCTATATTTAGCTTTGAAAGTGGATTTGATATAGTTGGTCAAGATTTGCATAATATTCAAGAAGTAATCTTTGATACCAGAAAGCCTATAATTGAGTGTGCGCCACCATCTTGGGATGTGCAGTTGAAAGCCATTGTGAATTACAGAAACCTGACAGTAGAAGAGAATGTTGAGGATCCAAGGAATATCACGATCCCTAAATCTGAGGGACAACGCATAGTGGCTAGGACCTCAATCACCTTGCTGGATGTCACAAATAATTTAAATTTAATACAGGTGAATATTGGAACTGAAGAGAAAACTAAGTTAGAAAATATTGGAGAATACTGGCATGATGATACAGTAGGCAAGGTTGTTGAATTGCTGACAGAATATGAAGATCTGTTCCCTACAATGTTCTCAAAGTTGAAAGGAATCATAGGAGAACTTGGAGTGATGAAAATCACATTGAAGCATATTGGACTACTTGCAAGAAGTTGACTAGAAGGACATCTTTCATGATGGTACATGGGCAAGAGGATTTTTTTCCCATGGAGTTGTTGCAGTTGGTTTCTCTAGAAGAAGATTTTTTTATTGCAAATTATCACCAACAGGTTCAAAATGAGCGCGAAAAATCCTAGCATGACATGTTAGGTCCCTATATTACTAGTGTAGTCCCTTATTGTTTCTAGTTTATGCCCCTTATTGTTATTTTTGTACCCTAGTAACCCGCATATTGTTATTATTGTGCCCTTACATTATTATTGTTAGGTCAGCTAAGATTATATTGTGACCCCATGGACTCCTATATACAGAAGGAGGTTTTTTCATTTGTATAATCCAAGAATTTTTCATTTATGTAATGTAAAGGAGATTTCCCTCTCAAAGTGGATTATTTCTAAGGTGTTGATCTCTCTTTTCTTCTATTTTTGGAGCTGGTTTCATAACATTTGGTATCAGAGCTTGGATTCTAGGGTTTCGCTGCTTCAAACAGGTCAAAGTGGAATTTTCATTATAAATTTTTTCTACAAAGTTTCAGAAGCTAAAATTTTTACCACTCGAAGCAGAAATCCTAAGGAAATTCGTGCAAAAATTTTAGATCTTAGTTCACAACATTTTCGGAGATATGATCTGTGGAAAGTAAAGGTTTTTTTAGGCTCCCGAATTTCATCTAAAAGAGGTGACCTTGGGAAAATCGTCATAACTCTCTCTCTGAGCATTGGATTGGACTTCTGTAAAAGTGGCCAAAATCACCAGACTGTGGTTTCCTATGTATCAATTTCAGAGCCAAAGGAGAAAACAATGACACGTGGTACACCATAAAAGTTCGCTCTACTGAACTAATCCATAATTAGGTCATTCTGGGAGATTGGGCATAAATTTGTCTTCAAGCATCCAAATCAGGTTAGACCTATGGCATTCGAAATCATATTCAGAGGGCTACTACAAGACCAAATTTTAGATATTGAATATCTGAAATCATAGAGATAATTCAGTTTCAATATCGAGCTCCTCAAAAGAAAGAAAAATGTGTGTATTTTGTTTTTCAAATTGCATCAGTCTTGTTTGAAAAATCAGTTTGAAGTGTTTCCAAGGGCATATTGAAGCATAGATATTAGTATTGGGTATATTGAAGCATATATATCAGTATTGGACATATTGAAGTATATATATCAGTATTGGGCATATTGAAGCTAAGATGGATGGTTTGAAGAAGGGCATGGAAGCTAATATGGATGTTTTGAAGAAAGGAGTGGAAGCTAATATGGATGGTTTGAAGAATGACATGGAAGACATGGAAGAAAAAATGGAAGACATGAAGAATGATATAAAAGCAAACATGGAAGACTTGAAAAAGTTGATATAGTAAATGATTCCTAATGGAAAAAAGATAGTAGAGGAAACTCATGATGAGAACAAAATAAATGTTAATCATGATTTCATAAACTCGAATATTAGATGGAAGACCCACCATATTCCAAAGATCGATACGAGGAATTTTAATGGCAAGGATCCCGTAACATGGATACTACAGATGGAGCAATATTTTTATCTCAATAATGAGCAAAACATGTAAAAGGTACGCATTACAACTTTATATTTACAACAAAATACTTTTGTATGGTATTGATGGCTTTGATCCTGTAAAAAAATTATTACTTGGTCAAATTTTACGGAGGAAATAATAGCACATTATGAGGATACAAAGATCAACACCTTCTTCAGCCAATTTATAAATCTCAAACAAAAGGGTTCAGTGGTAGAGCGCATTGAGGACTTCCAAAAGTTGAATATAAGGGTAAATGATATTCCATAGGAACACATGATTGATGTCTTCATAATGACTTTAAAGGATAAAATCCAACACAATTTTTTCCTTTGGGAACCTGATATATTGGAGAAGGGATTCAGGTTGGAAAGAAAAAATGAATGTAAAATTATGGCGACAAGGAAGCCTACCAATCACATCTATAAAAATGGAAGTGTTGCTACTCCTATAATTTCACAACCTATAAGGTTGAAACCACAAAAATTGGAATAAAAAGAGCAAAAAGGCTTTGCTACAATTGTGATATCAAATACACTAAAGGTTAGAAGTGTGCTGATAAGAAATTATTTTACATAGATTGTGAAGAGAGGAAGAAAATGAACAAGAAAATTCAAAAGAAGAGGATATACACCAGGAAACAACCCTAGAGAAAGAAGAAATTTGTCCGATCATATGGTGTAATGCATTGGTAGTACTTACCACTCCTCAAACTCTCAAGATAGAAGAACATATCAAGAATAAAAATGTAATAGTGTTGATTGATTTGGGTAGTATCCATAATTTTATTCATTGTAAGGTAGCCGAGGAATTGAATTGCTTCCTATACCCAGCACTAGAATGTCAAGTGATGGTTGAAAATGGAGGAACTATAAATTTCTCTGGAAAATGCCATAATATCAAGTCAACAATGGGGGAATATGTATTGAATAGTCCAATGCATTCCATTCCAATTGGAGGTGTTGATGTTGTACTAGGAGTACAATGGTTACAATCTTTGGGGACAATAGCTTTTAATTTTCAAGAACTTTTCTTGAATATTTTTTCGGAGAGAAAGGAAGTCAAATTACAGGGTATCGTAGGGAAGCCAAGAAATATAATAAGCTCTAATGTCATGAAAAATATTTTGAAGAAAGAACAATGAAGCGTAATTGCACAATTATTCTCACTAGAAGTTCCAAAATCAAAACCATCTATTTCTCCAGATCTCCAAAAATTCTTGGAGAAACATTCCAAGGTGTTTGAAACTCCCAAAGGACTCCCACTTATTTGTGATCATGATCATGCTATTCATTTGATTCTAGGAAGTGTTCCTCAAAACATCAGGCCTTATAGATATTATTATGTCCAAAAGAGCGAAATTGAAAATATGATTGCAGAAATGTTAGAGGCTGGTATAATTCTATCTAGTCAAAGTTCTTTCTCTGCTCCAGTAGTATTGGTGCAAAAGAAGGATGGATCATGGTGCATGTGTCCAGATTATAGGGAGCTCAATAAGCTCACTATTAAAGATAATTTTTTCATTCCTATGATTGATGAATTATTGGATGAATTACATGGAGAAATTTATTTAACCAAGTTGGATCTTCGTTCAAGATATCGTCAAATTAGAATGAAGACAGAAGATATTCCAAAAACAAAATTTCGAACTCATGAGGGTCATTATGAATTTTTTTTCATACCGTTTGGCCTTACCAATGCACCTTCTACATTTCAAGGGTTGATGAATTCCATTTTCAAACCCTTCCTTAGAAAATTTTTGTTAGTATTTTTTGATGATATACTAATATACAACATGTCTTGGAAGGATCATATTCAACATGTTGACAGGGTGCTCAAACTATTGGAGGAGAAACAATTATATACAAAAACTTCCAAATGTTTCTTTGTATTACAAGAGGTGGAATATCTGGGTCATATTGTATCTCACGAGGGTGTTAAGGTAGACCCTAAAAAAATTAAATCCATTAAGGAATGGAAAGTCCCCTCAACCATAAATAATTTGTGAGGATTTCTCGGGTTAACAGGGTATTATCGCAAGTTTGTTAAGAATTATGAGAGAATAGTAGCACCTCTAACAACATTATTGAAGAAATATGCATTTTCATGAACTCCTGAAGCAACTAAGGCCTTTGAACATCTTAAATAGGCAATGTGCCTAGCACCGGTCTTAGCTATGCTAGACTTCACAAAAACCTTTATTGTGGAATGTGATGCCTCAGGAAATGGAATTCGTGATGTTTTAATGCAAGAAGGAAGACCCATTGATTTTGAAAGTCATCCAATCAGAGGAAAATATTTACAGAAAGCTATTTATGAGAAGGAAATGTTGGCAATACTACACGAACTAAAGAAATTGAAACCCTACCTATTGGGAAGACACTTCAAGGTAAAAAATAGTCATGATAGTCTTAAAGACTATTTGGAAAAAAAAAATATCTTCAGAAGAGCAACAAAAATGGGTCACAAAGATGTTGGGTTATGACTTTGAAATCATCTACAAAAAAGGGAAGCTAAATTTTTTTGTAGATGCACTCTCAAGAAAGGATGAAGAGGTGGAAGCATTTCTTTGTGCCATTTATATTATCCAACCAGATTGGATAATTGAAGAAAGGGATGAATGGAAGAAGGACGAAGAAGTGTGGACACTCATTCAAATTGTAGCAAGATCCTAGTACATCTGATACATTCTGGTTTTTAAACTTCCGTGGTTATAGTTATTGTTATCAGAAACTTGATTATCCACGGTATCATAGTACATCTGATACATTTAGTTGGAAAAATGATTCCTTATGGTACAATGATCACTTATATCTTTGTAAGAATTCTAAACTAAAACAAAAGATTCTTTTGGAATTGCACACTTCTCATTTAGGAGGACACTAAGGATTTTTAAAAACTTACCACAGCGTGAAGACAAAATTTTTTTGATATGGCCCTAAATCTGATATTCAAAATTTTGTGGCAGAATGTTTGGTTTACTAGCAAAATAAATTTGAGACAATTAATACCTCGGGTCTTCTACACCCTTTATCCATTCCAAGTGAACATTTGGAGGAGATTTCAATGGATTTTATCATAGGTTTAACTAAGTCCAAAGGAAAGAGTGTCATCATGGTGGTAGTTGATAGACTTACCAATTATGCACACTTTTGTGCATTATCTCATCCATTTAAAGCAAGTATAGTTGCTACTGCATTTATGGAAACAATTCAAAAGCTACATGGAAACCAAAATATTATGGTAAGTGACAAAGATCCCATTTTTACTGGAAATTTTTGGATGGAATTATTTTCTTGTTTGGGTACTCAATTAGCTCCAAGCTCATATTATCATCCTCAATCCAATGGTCAAACTGAGTTAGTGAAATTTTTTTTGGAAGGATATCTTCGTTGTTTTCTATCTGATAAACAAAGACAATGGGTCAAGTGGTTACCTCTGGCTTAATGGTGGTAACACTTCCTTCCATACTGCAACAAAAATGATCCCATTTATGGCACTTTATGAATATCATCTACCATCCATCACATCATATTTAAGAGAAAATTCTAAGGTTCAAACAATGGAATATCACATCGCATCAACAACAAGTTCTTCAACTCTTAAAGGATAACCTAAATTTGGCACAAAATCGAATGAAACAACAGGCATATCGACATCGCAGCAAGAGAAGTTTTGATGTAGGAGACTATGTATTTTTATGGCTACACCCATACAAAAAAATGTACCTCAAGCAAGCTAAGAAGGATAATAAATTATCGCCAAAGTATTATGGTCCTTAGAAGGTGTTGCAAAATATTGGTACTATGGTATACAAATTGAAACTTCTTGCTTCTTTGCGAGTGCATCCAGTTTTCCATGTTTCATGCTTGAAGAAGGTTATAGGTAAAAAAATTCCAGTTCAAACAATATTTCCATAACTTTATGAGGAAGGAAAAATCATATTGGAACCTGAAGCAGTCATGGAAACAAGAACTCAACAACTACGAAATCCATCAATTTCATAGTATCTCATTAAGTGGAAGAACTTACCCACTGAAGATTCTACATGGGAGGATGATAATTTTATACAAAAGCATCTAGAGATACTCAAGTGTTGAGGAAAACACTTTTTTTAAGGAGAGGGGCATGTTAAGTCCCTATATTACTAGTGTATTCCTTTATTGTTGTTAGTGTAGCCCCCTTATTGTTATTGTTGTACCCCTGTAACCCCCATATTGTTATTATTGTGCTCTTACATTATTAGTGTTAGGTCGGCAAGGATTATATTGTGATGTCACAAACTCTTATATATAGAAGGATGATTTTTTATTTGTATCATCTAAGAATTTTTCATTTATGTAATGTAAAGGAGGTTGCCCACTCGAAGTGACTTATTTATAAGGCATTGATCTATCTTTTCTTCTATTTTTTGAGATGGTTTCATAACATGACAAACATATTAGGAAAAAGGTGTTCAAGGAGGATGCCTTGGTTTTACTATATGACAAAAATTTTTCACGCCACCTGTTGTACCTTAAGAAACAATTCCTTTGCTGTGATAAGGAACCTGTGCTTAAGACATTATCTAATTCTGTCACAAATGAATATATTTTGTCTCTATATTAAAAACCCTTAAACATTAATTCTGTAACCTTCAAATGTCAAACCCATACATGTTTCTGCAATGCCATATTCCACTTATGCTGAAATGAATGAATGGAAGAAAACGAGAAGAGGATTTCAAACTGATATGCTGTTTAAAACATAATCTACCATTTTAAAACCCAGAAGAATTATGTAAATATAAAGTTAAAATAGAGGAGCGCACATTAAGGTTTGTTTAACTCTTAAATACACACGTATAAAGAGACCTGCTGCTCAAATTACTCTATTTCATTCATAGACATGAAAACATTATGTAAACTAGATAAACTTTCAGCATAAATAGGATGATAGAAACTTGCATACTTCTTTTATTGATTTGCAACTCTTTAGTACAAAATTTTGCTTCAAGGTCCAAAAACTCGGAACCTCTTTCTTTCTTGAAATTTCCTTTAAATACAAAGTCACAAAATAATTTCTCCTGATGAAACTAATTCCAACTGCTTAAACTGATTCTAACTACTTAAACTACTGGTAGTTACGGAGGTACATGCCTCGAAGGGTCCTATTACAATTTGCATGATTTTAAGAAAATAACATAATGTGAATTTGAAAACTTCTAATCTATAAGGAAAGCCACTTCTGACGCAGTTGCTAAATCAACGGCTACTATTGGTTGAGACGTTGGGATCCCTTTCACTGTGTCCATTGAGAATGTTTTGCATTTTTTCCATAGCTCACTTTGGGTTATTGGGGCATTCTTGAAACTATGATACTCCAACGTGAATGCAACAACTTGGCTATGGGTAGGTCTTTCTGTGAAGAGAGTCTTCACCATCCATAGCAAATTGAAATGTCTCTGCAAGAAGTTAAACACCGTTTCTCATTTTAAAATCTGCGTCTTTTCATGTCTGTTATCCACCCTGCTTTTTTCCAATACTAACGAATCTTCATAAAACTTCCAAGGCAATATATTTCCTTTCTCTATCCAACAGGAAGGTAAACCTGTTCTTGTCAATTTATCAAATGATATATCAAACTTCTTTACTTTCTCTTTAATTCCTAGTAGCCTCTTCTCTGCAACCTTCTGAAGCTCATTCCTGATTATCATTTTATTCACCTCTTGAGCATAAAAATATCTATCTTGTATTTCAATATTTTCCAATTCCTCATCTGACTTGGAATTGATAAAATCTATGAACTTCCTAGCCCAATTTGGTCTTTTAATTGTTGTTTGCTTATCAGATAGCATCTCTTATTCATGTTCTGAGATAAGGCTTTTCTCCTTAGCAACTATATTCAGGAAATTCCAATTGGACTTCATTTCTGAGATAATTTCACCCCAAATGATATCTTTAGCCTTTATAAGGGAGATATTACCTTTTAACTTCTCTTTGAGATCTTTAACCTCATTTTCAGCCTTCTGTAATTTCTTCTTGTTCTCCTCTGCTTTATCTTCTAGCGTCTGTATGACTTTGGTGGCCGTTTCTAACTCTGATTGAGCTAGCCTGCGATCTCTTTTTGCCATCTTCATCTCTGTGTTGAGCTGCACAATCTGTGCTTGAGGGTCCGCATCACCTGTAGGAAAAGAAAAAGTACAAGTATGATTTTCAATATGGTTTTGTAACGAAATAGCAGTCTGCTTTACTTTATCCAATTCTTCATCTTTTCGCAGCAATCGCAGATGAAACTCTTCTTTTTCTTTCTCCACCTCTGCTACTTCTGCAACCATTGAATGCTCTACAGTAGGTAACTTTATTTTTTTTCTCAAGGAAGATATCTCTATTTCTGCACTCTTCATGAGCTTTTGTACTGCATTTTTTTCGTTAGGATCTACACCGATTTTTATGATAATCTTTTTCAATTCCTCGTTTTGAACTGATAAGGCCCTTGAATTAGCCTTCTCCATCTTGAACTGTTTGATCACTTTCGCTAGCATGTTTTCAGCTTTAACAAATGTGGCATTGGTCTTGGTTAAATCATTGACAATTAACTGTCAAGTCTGCATATGAAGATTCATCTTATCCCACAGTGGGATCTTCTTTACATCCATGGTTATATTTACCGCATTAAAACTGCTTGAAGATCCAAGGGACATCCCTGTTGGATGTGTTAGAGCCATTCTGAATTGATCCTTTTCAAGGTCCATTACAGTCAACAAACTAGTCTGATCAGCAACTATGTGATGCTCTACCTGAGCTTCTACATTAGCTTTTATTCTCTGATTTTTCTCTTCAATCTGTGTAAATATTTGTTTGACTGAGGGCATCTTCTTTGAGTAAATCTCATGACCTCTATGAGAAGAGGGAGCATTTTGTTCTTCATTTATATGGAAGGTAAAACCTGGTGAATTTGAAGAATGATCTTCGACCAATTTAGTTCTCTTCTCCTCTCTTGGCTCTTCATCATCTACCTCAACAACATCATCCCTACTTCTTTTATTTTCCCTTTCAGTTATAACAGGTGTTTGAATGATTGTTTTTTATGTATTTATTTCGCCTGGGTTTGCCAGCTTCTCCTGATCAGGTCTGCTTACGTGAGAAAACGCAGAATATCCATTTTCAATTCTTCTTTGGGAAATCACTCCATGCGGATCATATGACCATTTTTCTCCTAATAGAAAATGTGTCTCTTCCAACATCTTAGAAACTTCATCAAAATCTTGCTCATATTGACCACGAAAGGTCCCACACTCATAGGCAATTTATACATAAAACCTTTCTTCATGGGAAGAAAGTGCACCTGATCTACATTAAGGCTCTGTCTTATGAATTCAAGGGCAAAAAGCCGCATAGGCACAAAATTTGGGAGCCTATAAGGCTCAATATTAGCTCCATACAATCTTATCTCTGAATATTCTTCAAACACAAACCAAACTCTGAATCTGCAACTAGGTCCTAACTGTAGAAACTCCCGGGCTTTTGGTAGAAAACATGTAGGAGAAACCCCATTCAAAATTCTATAAGCAATAGACATATAATGACTGGCAAACTCAAATAACCCTGCTTCATTTTCCTCTTTTCTAGTTATGTCAGTCCAAAATAAAACTGATTGCCTTTGTTTGTTGACATCAACTATATTCAACCCCAAACTCATAAATTCTTCGACATTTTGATATAAGAATAAATAAACAATCAATGACGGGAATTTAAAGAAACCTGTAAGAGGAAAGGTCATCAACTGAGAATTGACAATCTCTTGCCAGAAAGATGGAATGTCGAGAACAACCCCAGGTTTCATCATCAGCGCATACATTCCCAATAATGATTTATCAATTTTAAGGTCATTGTCTTTGCCCAAAATCTCTGCAATACAACTCAGAACTGGTCTATTCTCAGCATCAAACACTTCCAAACTGAATTCTTCTCCTTCTAGTTGAACTTCCTTTGAATTTGATCTCAAATGGGACATACATTGATCAAATTCTTCACCTGAAAGGTTCTCAAAATAACGCGCCAATGAATCTTCAGAGAATTGTAGTGGTGACTCGTTTTCAGGAAAGCAAAGTGCTTGGAGAATTAACTGCATCGACACCTACAGAACGTTTTCTCCCTGCGAATTCATTATGAAACACTTACCAGGATACGTTGAAGAAACCATCCACGAGATAAATTCGGGAAAGAAATGGGCTTTTGGCATACAGGCGGACAAGACACCGGATTTTTTCATGGCGGAAAAAACTGGGGATTTCTCAGTGTTTAGGGTCACTTGATGATACAATAAGGAATGGTTTACAGAAGACGTGGTATCCTGGACGTCTTTTTCACTGTCCATGAGGGAATTGAGGTTTTTAGTACCAAATAGTGAGACTCATTTTGCCATGGCTTAACAGACAACAGATGGCGAATGGAAAGGTGGCGGTAATACAGCTCGAAAGGGGAAAATGACAGCAAATTTGAAAACGGGATAAAACAAACCCTTTAACAACTGCCCAAAGCCATATTAAATGCCTGTAATGACGTGTAATGCCGCTGATGTGGAGTATAGCTGTCCTCCACCTCTCTTTATAACGTCACGGCGGGGGCTCCTAGAGTACGGTGGTGAAATTCGACTTGCACCCCCCGCAATGAATCCAAGCCGTTGATCATGGCTCACCCACGGTCAAACTAGTCAACTGTGGGGGCATTGCATTTGATAATTAACGAACTCTTTGTGCCTCCGCATTGACTCGTCCGGTTTCAATCTTCAACAATCACTACTCCCGCTTGGAGAGTTGCTCGGAACTTAAACATGAAGTATACATACATTCAAATAGAGCTTAATGATAACCTTTAATCTGCAGCGAGCTCGTAGAAACATTTCATTTTTTTTAATGATACAGTATAAAAACATTATACTATAGCATATGCTTTTTGAAATTTCAGATTTTATTTTTTATTTTTCGATTTTCAAAATAAAATAGAAAAGGATATGCAGATGATCCACAACATCTGGCTCCAGCCGGGGATAGTGTTTTTTCCACGAAACACTAAGAACCTGTAGATCTGTGCCTTCACCTTGGGCATGGAGTAAAAAATTACTTGATAAAATATGTACAATGATCACACTGGATATATACAATGATGGTGAAACGACTTCTTAGTGCTAGAAATAATGCTTTAGATATTGCCCATTCACAGGCATATCTATTACTTCTCCTTCAAGATTTTCCAACATGAATGTATTATTCATTTTGACTTCATAAATTTTGAACGGACCATACCACAAGGGATCAAATTTTCCGTGTTTCCCTTTGTCTTCCTTCCGGGTATACCACCTTAAAACCATATCTCCCTTCTGAAACATGACTTCTTTTGCTTTCCTGTCAAATATTGTATTCATTTTTTGCTGGTAGGTGAGCAAATTCTCTCGAACTTTATTTCTGTTTTCATTTAACTCCATTACATTATTCATTCTTCTAATCATGGCATTAGGTTCCTCTTGAGCATCTTGAAGAAAAGAAATCACAGGTTTCACCAACTGGGTGGGAAACAATTCTTGAGTCCCATATTCTAGCTCATAAGGTGACTTACCAGTGGATCTTCTAGTGGTCATCCTCGTTGCCCATAGCGCAAATATTAGCTTTGAATCCCAGTTCTTTTGGTTTTCATTTATTGTCTTCTTCATAATTCTTACCAATGTCTTGTTAGAAGATTCTGCCAATCCATTCCCTTGTGGATGATAAGCTGTAGAATGAGACAATATCACATTGTAAGTCTGACAGAAATTAATAAACCTAATTGAGTTGAAAAATTGTGCATTATCTGTCACAATCTTTACTGGACATCCAAATTTGCTAAAGATATTTTCTTCTAAAAACTTCATAACAACCAAATAATTTGCCTTCGTGGTAGGGATTTCCTCCACCCATTTTGTAAAATAATCTGTAGCAGTAAGAATCCAATGAAGTCCAGTCCCCATTGTCTGAAAGGTTCTTCAATAAAAACAGGAAGAAGAGGTAAAGGGGCTAACCTTTTCTTTTCTGAAAACACCTAGCATTTTTGACAATTTTCGACTGTTTTATATACATCAACAAATACAGAGGGCCAATAAAAACCTGATTTGAGAATTTTATGAGCAGTTACCTTCCAACTGTAGTGACCCCCGCACAAACGCTCATGATATTCTTTAATTACTTCTGAAACTTCCTCCTCTGTCAAACATAACAATAACACCCCCGCAGGATCTTTCCAATATAGCTTTACTTCAATTATAACATAGGGTTGAGCTTTGAGTTTTAAAGCTCTGCATTTAGCTCTATTTATTGAAGGGGGACAAGAAAGAAAGCATAAATAATGAACAATATCTTTGTACCAATCTGAGCACATAAATTTATATTTAATTGCTGACTTCAACTGAACATCACCTGTTTCTTCATTGACTTCCTCTACGGGTGCCACTAAATTAATTCCCAGTGCTTGGAAATTTGACTCTGTTAATAATTTTGCTAGCCCCAATCCTTTAATCAACTTTTTTGGTTTAACATCCAGGTCATATTCTTGGATTTTAGCAATCAATTTTCCCTTTTTCCGTCCACATCACTCTGTACTAAAACATCTTTTACAGCAGAATTAGGAACATATGCTAAAATTTGGGAATGAAGAACATAGGTTTTGAATGCTTTTAATGCTTTCACCAGAGCATATACTTGTTTCTCTAATATATTATACTTCAACTCTGCATCTCAGAGCACCTTATTGAAATACGCTACAGGTTGTTCACATTTTTCTTCATTTCTCTGTAATAACACGGCAGCAATTGTTGAGGAAGACGCAAATGAGAAAATTTGAAATGGCTTCAGATAATCTGGACTTATTAGAATAGGTGCTTCCTTCAGAGCTTCTTTAATTATTTGAAAAGATTCTCTTGCTTCTTTGTCCCACTTCACCTCTGCATCCTTTTTCAACATGTCTGATATTTTCTTGACAATCTCTGCGTAATTAGGAACAAATATTCTCAGAAAATTAATTTTCCCAAGGAATCTCTGAATATCTTTCTTACTTCTAGGCAGTGGAATTGACTGTATTTCTTCGACTCTCGCTGGATCAATCTTCACTCCTTGTTTAGAAACAATATGTCCCATCAGTTTACCCTCCTCCAGAGCGAACAAAGATTTTTTAGGATTCAACGATAAACCATATTTCCTACACTTCAAGAAGGATTTTTGCAAATGCTATAGATGTTCTTCATCAGATTTTGAAAAAATTGTGACATCATCCAGATAAACAACCACAAATTTATCTCTTACAAATGCAATATCTATTTCTCTTTGGAATGTAGCCCCTGCATTCTTTAAGCCAAATGGCATCCTGGCATACATGAATGTTCCCCAGGGTGTAGTGAAAGCAGTTTTCTTTTGATCTTCCTTCTCCATAGCAACCTGGTTATATCCTGAAAAACCATCTACCATTGATAACCTATACGCTCCAGTCACTTTTAGCAAGACAAAATCCATCTTCGGTAAAGGATAATTATCCTTCAATGAAGCCCTATTCAAGTTCCTGAAATATACACACAACCTTATCTCTCCATTATTTTTTCTGACTGGTACCAGATTGGAAGCCCGATCAGAATATCTGAGAGGAACAATTATTTTAGCCTGCAGCAATTTCTTTAGCTCCTTTTCAATCGGGGCCAACAAAAATGGATTGATTTGTCGAAGTTTCTGTTTATGTGGTTTGACTCCATCTTTCAATGGAATTTTATGCTGAATAATACTCTTATCATAAGTCTTCAGGTCATCATAGGACCAGGCAAATACATCCTCAAATTGTTTGAACAGATCTATGTACCTTTATTTTTAGTCCCTCGAAAGGCCTTTGAACAATTTTACCATTTTAGGCTCATATTGAGTTCCCAAATTACAATCTTCCACATTATCATCTTACTGTGCTTTCTTCTGATTTACTGCCACATCATTAGCATCAAACAACCTTTCGAGAGGTACCAAACCTCATGGTAGAATATTGTCCTTCAGCTGAATAATTTGCTGACTACCAATATTATTTTTCAGAGTCTTAGACTCCTCAGCCGAATCATTTTCATCAGTTTCCAAATCAATATGATGATCTTCAAAATCTTCAATCATCAACAAAAATTTCTTAATCTGTTCATCATCCTCAAAAACCTGCCAATGTTTGATATTGTCAGGGATCGAAGGTCTATATCTCATCTCAATTTCATATCTTAGTCTCGGATTGATCGGAGGCTTGAATGTACTGGCTGCAACTGCTATAGAATCAGCCATTCTATTCTCTTCCCTTGGAACAAACTGTAAGTTGAAATCTTCAAAGTGATTTTCAATTAAGTCCCAGACTTCATTCCGATATGCTCTTAATCTGGGATGCTTAGTTTGACACAAATTCTTAATTTGTCTTATAATTAATTCAGAATCGCCAAACACAGTCATAGACTGAATTCCCATTTGCTTAGCTGTCTGCAGACTAATGATTAATGCTTCATATTCAGCTACATTATTAGTGGACTCAAACTCCAATTTAAAAGAAAAAGGTACAAGGTTACCTTCCGGAGATACAAAAATGAAACCAGCTCCAGTGCCCTCTTTAGAAAACGCGCCATCAAAATAACACTTCCAAAGTCTTTTTGAATGCAGCTCCTTATGTACAATAGCTGAAGGGAGCTACCCTTGTGTTTCTTCAACAAATTATGCATCTTCATGCAGCATGAAACAAGAGAGGTCATCCTTCTCTTGGCCATAAATAGGTGAATTACCTGCATCTTTCTTGGTAGCAGTTTTTTGAAACCTAGTTTCTCTGTACATCCTCCTTTCTTCCCCATTAAAAATAGGAATGATAGCATATGTAAAATCTAGCTTCAAAACTCCTCCCAGTTTTTCCCTCCAAGATCTAGATAGTAACATACCAAATCTAGCTGGAATTTCAGCCACTACCACATCCATCATAATGCTCTTGGCTGGGATTTGAGCCAATGAAACAACCATATCCTTAATAAGATGCACATACTTCACCCTTTTTGAATAAAAAGAATAAAGATCTCTGTATGGCTTAGTGATTTGAAAATTCAACTCTTTCATCACACACAGTGGCATCAGATTGTGAGATGCGCCAGAATCTAGCATACAATTATGTAAAACAAAATCATGTAACAGAAGTGATATATAAAAAGGAGGGACGGATGAATCTACTTCTTCAACATGAGGCCCAAAGGTAACCACTGGTTTTTCTTCTTGCAAATTTGCGATATCTCCCACCTCATCAGACTGAGATAAATTGATAAATTCAGCAATTTCCTTCTTATAACAAGGTGTTTTCATTAACTCAAGAAGAGGTATTTGAATTTTCACTTTCTCCAACTCTTTCGACAAACTGAAAGTTTGACTTTGTTTTGTCAACTTTTCAGGTTCTTCTTGATCTTTCTTTGAATTTAGACTTTGATTAGGAACAGTAACAACTTTCTCCAAAACATTAGAATATTTGATCTTTGTTTGAGAAGCCTTAACTTGTTGTTTTTCCTTTTCCTTTTCTTCATTCATGGGTTGCTTCCCCTTATCTGACTTCTTGATCTGGTTTTTCTGCAATGGAGTCTCCATTGGAGCAGCTGATTCTGATTATTTTTCCCCATCATCTTGAGTTCTTAACCTTTTCTTTGACCTCAAATCGTATTTTTTATGCAATTCTGATTGCATGAAGTCCATAAATTGCTTGCAATAATCATCCATCTCTTCTTGGTCGAACAAAAGATCAGTTTCTTCACTTTCTTCCTCAGTTTCTTCTTCTATTTCATCATCTTCCATGTAAACAACAGAAATTCAAGCATCATCTTCTTTTTCATCATCATCATTTGCTGAAAAGGATGGAGCTGTCTCTATATACAAAGGTGATTGCACCTGATCTTGATCTTTCTTCTCTCTTTGTAGGATTTGCAGGGGCTGTTTTTTAAACTGGGGATTGAAAACCCCTCTGTTTTGTCTTGCAGGCTTATTATTGTCTATTTCCAACTTCACCAATTTACTAGACAATTTTTTTATGACTTTAGTCATATCATCTATTCTTTGATTTTGAGATGATGCTTCTTCTTTAGCCTTTCCTTTATCTTGAACTTTACCACCAGCGGACATATTAGAATCAATCTCCAAAGCATCAGTTTGAATATGCTCCAACGTAGGATACCTTCTTTCCCTCAATGTGAAATCGAACTCTGGTTCAAATGCACTAGCAAAAACGACCCTTGCTCCAATAGGAGGAGGTTTCATTTCCGTAGGAAAACTATTATACAACTTGTTAAATATTTTCACAAAATCACTCATATTTTCATTGGATTTCTTCTTTATTGCATTGAATTCTGTCAAAGAATAACCATGGTCCCTTTTTTCGCCCCATCTCCCAATGAAACGTCTTTCTAGTCCATCCCAATCATTTATTGAACCATTAGGAAATCCTTTGAACCATTTCCTTGCCTCTCCACTTAGAGACTGAACAAAAAGTCTCATTACAACATCTAAATGTTCAACATTTAAATTCTCAGCAAATGTGAAAAACAGGGGCAAGCGCTGTTCTGCAGTTATTTCGTCTTCACCAGTAAATCTAGGGAGTAGTTTGAGATACTCCTGAGGCATTGCGTTCAGTGGTTGGGGTAGATTTAATGGTGCGTATCTATTCATCAAGAAAGCAGGGGCCACCATGTTTATGCCCGGGTTAACTACTCCTTGAGCGGGGGTAAAATGAATACCAGTTGTAGGTGGGGGTGAATGAGGTGGAACAACTGATATAGGGATTGGTGTATGAACAATTGCAGAAGAGCTAGCAGCTGTATGAGGTGGAGTTTCTGCGAGTGGGAAAGACACAAACTCTAAAGATTGCTCTTCTAATGTAGGTTCTTGAAATGCAACGGGTGATGGTGATTATTCTTCTTCCGAGAAAATGAGTTTCTTGGAAACCTTCTTGGATGAAAAAGTGCGTGAACTGCTGCCTGGTGCAAGCAGTGTGGCATCTGGTGTATCAAATATTTTTGGTTTCTGGCCCTTCTTTGAAACAAGCTTCTCATGATTAGACAAAACATGAACTCGTTGCTGAGAGGTATCTGACCTCGTGTGAGGTTTCTTGGGAGCCAGAGCTATTTTAAAACAAACACAGCTTACTATTTCCTCCTCTATAAACAACCAGAAGAAATGTAAAACAAAACCCAGGGAAAATATTCGAATCTTCGTCCCCGACAACGACGCCACTTAATGTTGTACCTTAAGAAACAATTCCTTTGCTGTGATAAGGAACCTGTGCTTAAGACATTATCTAATTCTGTCACAAATGAATATATTTTGTCTCTGTATTAAAAACCATTAAACATTAATTCTGTAACCTTCAAATATCAAACCCATACATGTTTCTGCAATGCCATATTCCACTTATGCTGAAATGAATGAATGGAAGAAAACGAGAAGAGGATTTCAAACTGATATGTTGTTTAAAACAAAATCTACCATTTTAAAACCCAGAAGAATTATGTAAAGATAAAGTTAAAATAGAGGAGCGCACATTAAGGTTTGTTTAACTCTTAAATACACATGTATAAAGAGACCTGCTGCTCAAATTACTCTATTTCATTCATAGACATGAAAATATTATGTAAACTGGATAAACTTTCAACATAAACAGGATGATAGAAACTTGCATACTTCTTTTATTTATTTGCAATTCTTTAGTACAAAATTTTTCTTCAAGGTCCAAAAACTCGGAACCTCTTTCTTTCTCAAAATTTCCTTTAAATACAAAGTCACAAAACAGTTTCCCCTAATGAAACTAATTCCAACTGCTTAAACTAATTCTAACTGCTTAAACTACTGGTAGTTACGGAGGTACATGCCTCGAAGGGTCCTATTACAATTTGCATGATTTTAAGAAAATAACATAATGTGAATTTGAAAACTTCTAATCTATAAGGAAAGCTGCTTCTGACACAGTTGCTGAATCAACGACTACTCTTGGTTGAGACGTTGGGATCCCTTTCACTGTGTCCGTTGAGAATGTTTTGCATTTTTTCCATAGCTCACTTTGGGTTATTGAGGCATTCTTGAAACTATGATAATCCAACGTGAATGAAACAACTTGGCTGTGGGTAAGTGTTTCTGTGAAGAGAGTATTCACCATCCATAGCAAATTGAAATGTCTCTGCAAGAAGTTAAACACTGTTTCTCCTTTTAAAATCTGTGTCTTTTCATGTCTGTTATCCACCTTGATTTTTGCCAATACTAATGAATCTTCATAAAACCTCCAAGACATGATATTTCCTTTCTCTGTCCAATAGAAAGGTAAACCTGTTCTTGTCAATTTATCAAATGATATATCAAACTTCTTTACTGTCTCCTTAATTCCTAGTAGCCTCTTCTCTGCAACCTTCCGAAGCTCATTCCTGATTATCATTTTATTCACCTCTTGAGCATAAAAATATCTATCTTGTATTTCAATATTTTCCAATTCATCATCTGACTTGGAATTGATAAAATCTATGACTTCCTAGCCCAATTTGCTCTTTTAATTGCTCTTTGTTTATCAGATAACATCTCTTCTTCATGTTCTGAGATAAGGCTTTTCTCCTTAGCAACTATATTAAGGAAATTCCAATTGGACTTCATTTCTGAGATAATTTCACCCCAAATGATATCTTTAGCCTTTAGAAGGGAGATATTACCTTTTAACTTCTCTTTGAGATCTTTAACCTCATCTTCAGCCTTCTATAATTTCTACTTGTTCTCCTCTGCTTTATCTTCTAGCATCCGTATGACTTTGGTGGCTGTTTCTAACTCTGATTGAGCTAGCCTGCGATCTCTTTCTGCCATCTTCATCTTTGTGTTGAGCTGCGCAATCTGTGCTTGAGGGTCCGCATCACCTGTAGGAAAAACAAAAGTACAAGTATGATTTTCAATATGGTTTTGTAACGAAATAGCAGTCTGCTTTACTTTAGCCAATTCTTCATCTTTTCGCAGCAATCACAGATGCAACTCTTCTTTTTCTTTCTCCACCTCTGCTACTTCTGCAGCCATTGAATGCTCTGCAGCAGGTAACTTTAGTTTTTTTCTCAATGAAGATATATCTATTTCTGCACTCTTCATGAGCTTTTGTACTGCAACTTTGTCGTTAGGATCTACACCGATTTTTATGATAATGTTTTTCAATTCCTCATTTTGAACTGATAAGGCCTTTGAATTAGCCTTCTCCATCTTGAACTATTTGATCACTTTCGCTAGCATGTTTTCAGCTTTAACAACTGTGGCATTGGTCTTGGTTAAATCATTGACAATTAACTGTCCAGTCTGCATATGAAGATTCATCTTATCCCACAGTGGGATCTTCTTTACATCCATGGTTATATTTACCACATTAAAACTACTTGAAGATCCAAGGGACATCCCTGTTGGATGTGTTAGAGCCATTCTGAATTGATCCTTTTCAAGGTCCATTACAATCAACAACCTAGTCTGATCAGCAGCTATGTGATGCTTTGCCTAAGCTTCTACATTAGCTTTTATTCTCTGATTTTTCTCTTCAATCTGTGTAAATATTTGTTTGATTGAGGGCATCTTCTCTGAGTAAAGATCATGACCTCTAGGAGAAGAGGGAGCATTTTTTTCTTCATTTATATGGAAGGTAAAACCTGGTGAATTTGAAGAATGATCTTTGGCCAATTTAGTTCTCTTCTCCTCTCTTGGCTCTTCATCATCTACCTCAACAACATCAGCCCTACTTCTTTTATTTTCCCTTTCAGTTATAACAGGTGTTTGAATGCTCGTTTTTGATGTATTTATTTCGCCTGGGTTTTCCAGCTTCTCCTGATCAGGTCTGCTTACGTGAGAAAATGCAGAATATCCATTCTCAATTCTTCTTTGGGAAATCACTCCATGCGGATCATATGACCATTTTTCTCCTAATAGAAAATGTGTCTCTTCCAAAATCTTAGAAACTTCATCAAAATCTTGCCTCATATTGACCACGAAAGGTCCCACACTCATAAGCAATTTATACATAAAACCTTTCTTCATGGGAAGAAAGTGCACCTAATCTACATTAAGGTTCTGTCTTATGAATTCAAGGGCAAAAAGCCGCATAGGCTCAAGAGTTGGGAGCCTGTAAGGCTCAATATTAGCTCCATACAATATTATCTCCGAATATTCTTCAAACACAAACCAATCTCTGAATTTGCAACTAGGTCCTAACTGTATAAACTCCCGGGCTTTTGGTAGAAAACATGGAGGAGAAACCCCATTCAAAATTCTAAAAGAAATAGACATATAATGACTGGCAAACTCAAATAACCCTGCTTCATTTTCCTCTTTTCTAGTTATATCAGTCCAAAATAAAACTGATTGCTTTTGTTTGTTGACATCAACTATATTCAACCCCAAACTCATAAATTCTTCAACATTTTGATATAAGAATAAATAAACAATCAATGACGGGAATTTAAAGAAACCTGTAAGAGGAAAGGTCATCAACTGAGAATTGAAAATATCTTGCCAGAAAGATGGAATGTCGAGAACAACCCCAGGTTTCATCATCAGCGCGTACATTCCCAATACTGATTTATCAATTGTAAGGTCATTGTCTTTGCCAAAAATCTCTGCAATACAACTCAGAACTGGTCTATTCTGAGCATCAAACACTTCCAAACTGAATTCTTCTCCTTCTAGTTGAACTTCCTTTGAATTTGATCTCAAATGGGACATACATTGATCAAATTATTCACCTGAAAGGTTCTCAAAATAACATGCCAATGAATCTTCAGAGAATTGTAGTGGTGACTCATTTTCAGGAAAGCAAAGTGCTTGGCGAATTAACTGCATCGATACCTGCAGAACATTTTCTCCCTGCGAAATCATTATGAAACACTTACCAGGATACATTGAAGAAACCAGCCACAAGATAAATTCAGGAAAGAAATGGGCTTTTGGGATACAAGCGGACAAAACACCAGATTTTTTCATGGCGGAAAAAACTGGGGATTTCTTAGCGTTTAGGGTCACTTGATGATACAATAAGGAATGGTTTACAGAAGACGTGGTATCCTGGACGTATTTTTCACTATCCATGAGGGAATTGAGGTTTGTAGTACCAGATAGTGAGACTCGTTTTTCCATGGCTTAATAGACAACAGATGGCGAAAGGAAAGGTGGCAGAAATACAACTCGAAAGGGGAAAATGATAGTAGGTAATTTGAAAACGGGATAAAACAAACCTTTTAACAACTGCGCAAAGCCATATTAAATGCCTATAATGACGTGTAATTTTGCTGAAGTGGAGTGCAGTTGTCCTCCACCTCTCTTTATAACGTCACCGTGGGGGCTCTTAGAGTACAGCGGTGAACTTCGACTTGCACCCCCCGCAATGAATCCAAGCCGTTGATCACGGCTCACCCGTGGTCAAACTAGTCAACTGCAGGGGCATTTCATTTGATAATTAACGAACTCTTTTCACCTCTGCATTGACTTGTCCGGTTTCAATCTTCAACGATCACTACTCCCGCTCAGAGAGTTGCTGGAAACTTAAACATGAAGTATACATACATTCAAATAGAGCTTAATGATAAGCTTTAATCTGCAGCGAGCTCGTAGAAACATTTCATTTTTTTAAATGATACAGTATAAAAACATTATACTATAGCATATGCTTTTTGAAATTTCAGATTTTATTTTTATTTTTCGATTTTCAAAATAAAATAGAAAAGGATATGCAGATGATCCACAACATCTGGCTCCACCTGGGGATAGTGTTTTTGCCACGAAACACTAAGAACCTGCAGATATGTGCCTTCACCTCGGGCATGGAGTAAAAAATTACTTGATAAAATATGTACAATGATCACATCGGATATATACTGTTGTGGATCATTATCTACATATCCTTTTTATATTTCATTTTGAAATTATGAAAAGAAAATTCAAAAAAAAAAAACATATAAGAATTCAAAAATATGCTTTAAGTATGAAGTTTTGTACTTTAGCATAAAAAAAAAGGGGAATGCATGTTTTTCCGTTTTTATTTTATATATGTGAAGCGGGTGTCAACTTTAGGTTGTCATATAAATATATAAAGGTTAAAGCTCGAGCAGCTTTTCGAGCGGAAGGCGCCATCATACAAAGAAGCTCGCGGATATGCAACTGCGGGGGGTTAACTTGCCCGTCAGTTATAAAATCCTGACCCCCCCAGTTGACTGGTCAGATCTCCGAACTTTGGTGATCGACGGTTCTGGTTAATTACGGGGGGTATGGATAGAACTTCCCCGCCGTACTCATAGACCCCCCGCATGACGTCATCCACTGCCAGCTGTTTCTCCACGTCAATCTTGCATTTATTATGATTCCCACAATCTATAAAAAGGGTTTTTCCGTCCTATTGTGATTTATTTGTGTCTGTTTGCCCTGTTTAAACCGCGTCCCGCCACCTTTGCATTATTCAGTACTTTGAATTGTTTTCAAATTCCTGTCAGTCATGGCCAAGCGAACATCATTGACTGGTTTGTCCAGTCTCAGTCCCCTCCTAGATAGCGAGAAAGATGTCCATGATACCGCGTCATCCGTAAACCATCCTCTCTTGCATTATCAAGTAACCCTGAACACTGACAAGTCGTTTGTGTTTTCTGCTATGCAGAGTTCGGGAGTGTTATCCACTTGTATCCCAAAAACTCATCTCTTCCCCGAATTTATTTCTTGGTTGGTTTCGTCTATGTACCCCGGCAAATGTTTTGTTATGAATTCCCAAGGGGAAAATATTCTGCAGGTTTCAACTCAATTAATGCGTCAGGCATTATGTTTTCCAGAAAATGATTCTCCTTTGCAGTTCTCTGAAGATTCGTTGATTCAGTATTTCGAGGAGCTTTCAAATGAAGAGTTTAATCGTTGCATGTCGTTTTTGGTATCAAGTCCAGAGAAGACTCAATTTGAAACGGGAAAATTCAGTTTAGAGGCGTTCAATGTTCAATACAGGCCAATCCTTAGCTGTATTATGGAGATTTTGGGGAGAGATGATGATCGCGAAATTTACAAGGTAGCCCTGGGGATGTTCGCTCTTATGATGAAACCAGGGGTGGTGCTAGATATCCCATCCTTTTGGCAGGAAGTGGTGAATTCTCAATTGATCGCCTTCCCTTTAACATGTTATTTCAGATTTCCCTCATTGATAGTCTACTTGTTTTTATATCAGAATGTTGAAGAGTTCATGAGTGTTGGTTTGAATATAATGGATAGTAATAAAAATAAACAGTTAGTTTTGCTTTGGACCGACATGGTTAGAAGAGAAGAGAACGAAGCCGGTTTATTTGAATTTGTGGACCATTTCATGACCACTGCTTATAAAATTCTTAATGGAACTCTGCCTCCATGCTTCCTGCCAAAGGCCCAGGAGTTCTTACAATTAGGACCTAATTGTAAATTTGGAGACTGGTTTGTTTTTGAAGATTATTCTGAGATAAGGCTATATGGATTCAGTATTGAGCCTTATAGACTTCCAACCTTTGTTCCCATGAGACTGTTTTCCTTGGAATTTATAAGGCAAAGTCTTAATGTGGATCAAGTTCATTTTTTGCCCATGAAGAAAGGATTAATGTACAAGTTGCCTATGAGTGTAGGCCCTTTTGTTGTTAACAAAAGGCAAGCTTTTGAGGAGGTATCGAAAATATTGGAAGAAACACAATTGATGTTGGGAGAGAAATGGGCCTATGACCCACATGGGATTATTTCACAAAAAAGGGTCGAGAATGGGTATGCTGCTTTTACTCATGTGAGTAAACCGGATTTAGAGAAATTTGGCTAATCCAGGAGGGCCAAGTTCAGCAAGGATTAATATTCAAACACTTGCAATACTGGAAAGGATGAGCAAAAGAGGAAGAGATGATGTTATTGAGATCGATGAGGAGGAACCCCGAGAGGAGAAAAGGACTAAATTAGCAGAAGATCATTCTTCTAATTCACTTGGTTTTACTCTCTAGGTCAGTGAAGAACAAGGTGTCCCCTCATCTCCTAGCAGACAAGAACTTCATTTGGAAAAGGCTCCTTCCATGAAGCAAGTGTTCTCACAGATTGAAGAAAAGAACCAAAGAATAAAGGCCAACATAGAAACACAAGCAGAGCACCATATAGCTGCTGATCAAACAAGACTATTGACGGTAATGGATCTGGAGAAAGATTAGTTTAAGATGGTGCTGTCGCATCCGACAGGAATGTCCATTGGACCTTTAGGCAGCTTTAAGGAATTGAACATAGTCATGGACGTGAAAAAGATCCCTTTGTGGGACAAAATGAATCTCCACATGCAGACAGGTCAGTTGATTGTCAATTATTTGAGCAAGACCAATGCTACAGCGGTCAAGACAGAAAGTATGGTTGCTAAGGTTGTCAAACAATGCAAGATGGAAAAAGCCAATGCAAGGGCGTTAACTACTCAAAATGAAGAACTGAAGAAAATCATAATGAAAATTGGGGTTGATCCAAATGATAAAAGCACAATTCAAAAACTTATGAAGAATGCAGAGGCAGCGATATCTTCATTAAGGAAAAAGTTAAAATTTCCGGCTACAGAGCACTCGTTGGCGGCCGAAGTAGCAGAAGTTGAAAAGGAAAAAGAGGAATTGCAACAGCAGTTGATGAAGAAGGATGAAGAACTCAATAAGGTAAAGCAGACTGCTATAACCTTACAGAATCAAATCGAGAACCACACTTGTACTTTTGATTTTTCTGCAGGTGGAGCTGATCCTCAAGCCCAGGTTGTTCAGCTAACCACAGAGTTAAAGATGGTGGAAAGAGATTGCAAACAAGCCCAGTCAGAATCGGCCACAGCTATCAAGTTGATGCAAGGATGGGAAGGAAAAGCACAGGAGAATGAGCAGAAGCTACAGAAAGCTGAGGATGAGATTAAAGAGCTCAAGGAAAAACTGAAGGGAAATATTTCCCTGATCAAAGCTAAGGATCTCATCTGGAACGAGATCATTTCAGAAATGCAGGCTAAATGGGATTCCATGAACATAATTTCCAGAGAGAAAAACATTGTCTCAAAGCATGAAAAGGAGTTGTTATCAGATAAGCAGGCCGCTATCAAAAGATCAAATTGGGCCAAGAAATTCATAAATTTTATTAATGCCAAGACAGATGAAGAGTTGAAAGATATGGGGATACTGGATAGGTACTTCTATGCTGAAGAGGTAAACAAAATGATCATTAAAAATGACCTTCTAAAGGCCTCAGAGAAGCGGTTATAGGGAATTAAAGAGATGGTTAAGAAATTTGATATTTCGTTTGATAAGTTGACGAGAACAGGTTTGCCCTCATGCTGGAGGGAGGGAGGTGAGATTATGTCCTGGAAATTTTATGAGGATCGATTGATATTTGCAAAAAGCAGAGCAGATGGCCGACATGAGAAGACACAGATATTGAAGGGAGAAACAGTATTCAATTTCTTACAAAGGCATTTCCTTCTGTTGTGGATGGTGAAGACATTGTTCACAAGTAACCTCACTCACAGTCAAGTTGTTGCCTTTACACTGGAATATCATCGTTATAAGAACGCTCCGCTAACTCAAGATAAACTCTGGAAGGAATGCAAGAAATTTTCTATTGACACAGAAAAAGGATTTCCAGCCAAACAGCCACAAGTAGTCATTGAGTCAGCCGCTATTCCAGGAACATCAGTTCCTTTAGATTAGGAGTTATCATCTTTTATTTTGTTTTAAGTGAAGTTATGTAAATGTAATAAAATGTTTCCGAGGCATGTACCTCTGCTACAGAGAGTAGTTAAGTAGTTACAGTTAGTTAGAATCAGTTTTATAACTGAAAACCATTTTGGTTCAGATTGTATTTAAAGACATCTTAAGGAAGAAAGAAGGTTCTGAGTTTTGAACCTTGAAAGGCTAATTTTGTACTGAAAAATATTGAATGAATGAAAAAGCTGTGCAAGTTTCCATTATTCCATCTGTGTTGAATAGTTTTCTTCGTTTTCATTTCATTTCCATATCTGTGAATAAAGTAGAGTGATTAGAGCTGCAGGTCTCTTGATATTTATGTATCTAAGAGTTAAATATCCTTAATGGGCGCTCCTTTAATTTAGCTTATTTGTTATTCATTTCTTCAGGATTTTATTATGGCAGTTTCTATTTTGAGCAACATGACAAACTGAAATCCTTTTCTTTCTTTGTCTTCCATTCGCTCACTTCAATATAATGGAACATGGCATTGTAGGGCTAATAAAGATTTGATATTTGGGAAATATATTATTAATATTTGAAGGGTTAAGAAACAGAGACATATATACATTTTGTGACATAATCTTTAATGTCTTGAGCACGGATTCTTGTACACAGCCAAGAATTTTTTCTCAAGGAACAACATATACAATGATGGTGAAACAACTTCTTAGTGCTGGAAATAATGCTTTAGATATTGCCCATTTACAGGCATATCTATTACTTCTCCTTCAAGATTTTCCAACATGAATGAATTATTCATTTTGACTTCATAAATTTTGAACGGACCATACCACAAGGGATCAAATTTGCCGTGTTTCCCTTTGTCTTCCTTCTAGGTATCCCACCTTAAAAGCAGATCTCCCTTCTGAAACATGACTTCTTTTGCTTTCCTGTCAAATATTGTCTTCATTTTTTGCTGGTAGGTGAGCAAATTCTCTCGAACTTTATTTCTGTTTTCATTTAACTCCATTACATTATTCATTCTTCTAATCATGGCATTAGGTTCCTCTTGAGCATCTTGAAGGAAAGAAATCACAGGTTTCACCAACTGGGTGGGAAACAATTCTTGAGTCCCATATACTAGCTCATAAGGTGACTTACCAGTGGATCTTCTAGTGGTCATTCTCGTTGCCCATAGCACAAATATTAGCTTTGAATCCCAGTTCTTTTGGTTTTCATTTATTGTCTTCTTCAGAATTCTTACCAATGTCTTGTTAGAAGATTCTGCCAATCCATTCCCTTGTGGATGATAAGCTGTAGAATGACACAATATCATATTGTAAGTCTGACAGAAATTAATAAACCTGATTGAGTTGAAAACTTGTGCATTATCTGTCACAATATTTACTGGACATCCAAATCTGCTAAAGATATTTTCTTCTAAAAACTTCATAACAACCAAATCATTTGCCTTTGTGGTAGGGATTGCCTCCACCCATTTTGTAAAATAATCTGTAGCAGTAAGAATCCACTTAAATTGCCCACTAGATGGTGGATTGATTTCTCCAATGAAGTCCATTCCCCATTGTCTAAAAGGTTCTTCAATAAAAACATGAAGAAGAGGTAAAGGGGCTAACCTTTTCTTTTCTGCAAACACCTGGCATTTTTGACAACTTCTGACTCTTTTATATACATTAGCAAATACAGAGGGCCAATAAAAACCTGATTTGAGAATTTTATGAGCAGTTACCTTCCAACTGTAGTGACCCCCACACAAACACTCATGATATTCTTTAATTACTTCTGAAACTTCCTCCTCAATCAAACATAACAATAACACCCCCGCAGGATCTTTCCAATATAGCTTTGCTTCAATTATAACATAGGGTTGAGTTTTGAGTTTTAAAGCTCTGTATTTAGCTCTATTTATTGAAGGGGGACAAGAAAGAAAGCATAAATAATGAATAATACCTTTGTACCAATCTGAGCACAAAAATTTATATTTAATTTCTGACTTTGACTGAACATCACCTGTTTCTTCCTTGACTTCCTCTATGGGTGCCACTAAATTAATTCCCAGTGCTTCGAAATTTGACTCTGTTAGTAATTTTTCCAGCCCCAATCCTTTAATAAAATTTGTTGGTTTAACATCCCGGTCATATTCTTGGATTTTAGCAATCCATTTGCCCCTTTTTCCGTCCACATCACTCTGTACTAAAACATCTTTTACAACAGAATTAGGAACATATGCTAAAATTTTGGAATGAAGAACATAGGTTCTGAATGCTTTTAATTCTTTCACTAGAGCATATACTTGTTTCTCTAATATATTATACTTCAACTCTACATCTCGGAGCACCTTACTGAAATACGCTACAGGTTGTTCACATTTTTCTTCATTTCTCTGTAATAACACAACAACAATTGTTGAGGAAGACGCAAATGAGAAAATTTGAAATGGCTTCAGATAATCTGGACTTATTAGAATAGGTGCTTCCTTCAGAGCTTCTTTAATTCTTTGAAAAGATTCTCTTGCTTCTTTGTCCCACTTCACCTCTGCATCCTTTTTCAACATGTCTGTTATTTTCTTGACAATCTCTGCGTAATTAGGAACAAATCTTCTCAGAAAATTAATTCTCCCAAGGAATATCTGAATATATTTCTTACTTCTGGGCAGTGGAATTGACTGTATTGCTTCGACTCTCGTTGGATCAATATTCACTCCTTGTTTAGAAACAATATGTCCTAGCAGTTTACCCTCCTCCAGAGCGAACAAATATTTTTTAGGATTCAGTGATAAACCATATTTCCTACACTTCAAGAAGGCTTTATGCAAATGCTGTAGATGTTCTTCATCAGAGTTTGAAAAAATTGTGACATCATCCAGATAAACAACCACAAAGTTATCTCTTACAAATGCAATATCCATTGCTCTTTGGAATGTAGCCCCTGCATTCATTAAGCCAAATGGCATCCTGGCATACATGAATGTTCCCCAGGGTGTAGTGAAAGAAATTTTCTTTTGATCTTCCTTCTCCATAGCAACCTGGTTATATCTTGGAAAAACATCTACATTGATAACCTATACGCTCCAGTCACTTTTTGCAAGACAAAATCTATCTTCAGCAAAGGATAATTATCCTTCAATGAAGCCCTATTCAAGTTCCTGAAATCTACACACAGCCTTATCTCTCCATTATTTTTTCTGACTGGTACCAGATTGGAAACCTAATCAGAATATCTGAGAGGAAAAATTATTTTAGCCTGCAGCAATTACTTTACCTCCTTTTCAATCGGGGCCAACAACAATGGATTTATTTGTCGAAGTTTCTGTTTATGTGGTTTGACTCCATCTTTCAATGGAATTTTATGCTGAATAATACTCTTATCATAAGTCTTTAGGTCATCATATGACTAGGAAAATACATCCTCAAATTGTTTGAACATATCTATGTACCTTTGTTTATAGTCCCTCGGAAGGCCTTTGAAAAATTTTACCATTTTAGGCTCATATTGAGTTCCAAAATTACAATCTTCCACATTATCATCTTGCTGTGCTTTCTTATGATTTACTGCCACATCATTAGCATCAAACAACCTTTCGAGAGGTACCAAACCTCTTGGTAGAATATTGTCCTTCAGCTGAATAATCTGCTGACCACCAATCTTATTTTTCAGAGTCTTAGACTCCTCAGCCGAGTCATTTTCATCAGTTTCCAAATCAATCTGATGATCTTCAAAATCTTCAATCATCAACAAAAATTGCTTAATCTGTTCATCATCCTCAAAAACCTGCCAATGTTTGATATTGTCAGGGATCGAAGGTCTATATCTCATCTCAATTTCATATCTTAGTCTCGGATTAATCGGAGGCTTGAATGTACTGGCTGCAACTACTAAAGAATCAGCCATTCTATTCTCTTCCCTTGGAACAAACTGTAAGTTGAAAGCTTCAAATTAATTTTCAATTAAGTCCTAGAATTCATTCCGATATGCTCTTAATCTGGGATGCTTAGTTTGACACAAATTCTTAATTTGTCTTATAATTAATTCAGAATCGCCAAACACAGTCATAGACTGAATTCCCATTTTCTTAGCTGTTTGCAGACTAATGATTAATGCTTCATATTCAGATACATTATTAGTGGACTCAAACTCCAATTTAAAAGAAAAAGGTACAAGGTTACCTTCCGGAGATACAAAAATGAAACCAGCTCCAGTGCCTTCTTTAGAAAACCGCCATCAAAATAACACTTCCAAAGTCTGTTCGAATGCAGCTCCTTATGTACAATAGCTGAAGGGAGCTGCCCTTGTGTTTCTTCAGCAAATTCTTCATCTTCATGCAGCATGAACCAAGAGAGGCCATCCTTCTCTTGGCCATAAATAGGTGAATTACCTGCATCTTTCTTGGTAGCAGTTTTTTGAAACCTAGTTTCTCTGTACAACCTCCTTTCTTCCCCATTAAAAACAGGAATGATAGAATATGTAAAATCTAGCTTCAAAACTCCTCCCAGTCCCCCCCCCCAAGATCTAGATAATAACATACCAAATCTAGCTGGAATGTCAGCCACTGCCACATCCATCATAATGCTCTTGGCTGGGATTTGAGCCAATGAAACAACCATATCCTTAATAAGACCCACACACTTCACCCTTTTTGAATCAAAAGAATAAATATCTCTGTATGGCTTAGTGATTTGCAAATTCAACTCTTTCATCACACACAGTGGCATCAGATTGTGAGATGCGCCAGAATCTAGCATACAATTATGTAAAACAAAATCATGTAACAGAAGTGATATATAAAAAGGAGGGACGGATGAATCTACTTCTTCAACATGAGGCCCAAAGGTAACCACTAGTTTTTCTTCTTGCATATTTACGATATCGCCCACCTCATCAGACTGAGATAAATTGATAAATTCAGCAATTTCCTTCTTATAACCAGGTGTTTTCATTAACTAAAGAAGAGGTATTTGAATTTTCACTTTCTCCAACTCTTTCGACAAACTGAAAGTTTGATTTTGTTTTGTCAACTTTTCAGGTTCTTCTTGATCTTTCTTTGAATTTAGACTTTGATTAGGAATAGTAACAACTTTCTCCAAAACATTAGAATCTTTGATCTTTGTTTAAGAAGCCTTAACTTGCTGTTTTTCCTTTTCCTTTTCTTCATTCACGGGCTGCTTCCCCTTATCTGACTTCTTGATCTGGTTTTTCTGCAATGGAGTTGCCATTGGAGCAGCTGATTCTGATTCTTTTTCCGCATCATCTTGAGTTATTAACCTTTTCTTTGACCTCAAATCGTATTTTTTATGCAATTCTGATTGCATGAAGTCTGTAAACTGCTTGCAATAATCATCCATCTCTTCTTGGTCGAACGAAAGATCAGTTTCTTCATTTTCTTCCTCAATTTCTTCTTCTGTTTCATCATCTTCCATGTAAACAGCAGAAATTCGAGCATCATCTTCTTTTTCATCATCATCATCATTTGCTGAACAAGATGGAGCTGCCTCTATATACAAAGGTGCTTGCACCTGATCTTGATCTTTCTTCTCTCTTTGTAGGATTTGCAGGGGCTGTTTTTTAAACTGGGGATTGAAAACCCCTCTGTTTTGTCTTGCAGGCTTATTATTGTCTATTTCCAACTTCACCAATTTATTAGACAATTTTTTTATGAATTTAGTCATATCGTCTATTATTTGATCTTGAGATGAGGCTTCTTCTTTAGCCTTTCCTTTATCTTGAACTTTACCACCAGCGGACATATTAGCCTCAATCTCCAGAGCATCAGTTTGAATTTGCTCCAACGTAGGAGACCTTATTTCCCTCAATGTGAAACTGAACTCTGGTTCAAATGCACCAGCAAAAACGGCCCTTGCTCCAATAGGAGGAGGTTTCATTTCCGTATGCAAACTATTATACAACTTGTTAAATCTTTTCACAAAATCACTCATATTTTCATCAGATTTCTTCTTTATTGCATTGAATTCTGTCAAAGAATAACCATGGTCCCTTTTTTCACCCCATCTCTCAATGAAACATCTTTCTAGTCCATCCCAATCATTTATTGAACCATTAGGCAATCCTTTGAACCATTTCCTTGCCTCTCCACTTAGAGACTGAACAAAAAGTCTCATTACAACATCTAAATGTTCAACATTTAAATTCTCCGCAAATGTGCAAAACAGGGGCAAGCGCTGTTCTGCAGTTATTTCGTCTTCACCAGTAAATCTAGGGAGTTGTTTGAGATACTCCTGAGGCATTGCGTTCAGTGGTTGGGGTAGATTTAATGGTGCGTATCTATTCATCAAGAAAGTAGGGGCCGCCATGTTTATGCCCGGGTTAACTAATCCTTGAGCGGGGGTAAAATGAATACCAGTTGTAGGTGGGGCTGAATGAGGTGGAACAACTGATATAGGGATTGGTGTATGAATGATTGCAGAAGAGCTAGCAGCTATATGAGGTGGAGTTTCTGCGAGTGGGAAAGACACAAACTCTAAAGATTGCTCTTCTAATGTAGGTTCTTGAAATGCAACGGGTGATGGTGAGGATTCTTCTTCCGAGAAAATGAGTTTCTTGGAAACCTTCTTGGATGAAAAAGTGCGTGAACTGCTGCCTGGTGCAAGCAGTGTAGCATCTGGTGTATCAAATATTTTTGGTTTCTGGCCCTTCTTTGAAACAAGCTTCTCAAGATCAGACAAAACAGGAACTCATTGCTGAGAGGTATTCGACCTCGTGTGAGGTTTCTTGGGAGCCAGAGCTATTTTAAAACAAACACAGCTTACTATTTCCTCCTCTCTAAACAACCAGAGGAAATTTAAAACAAAACCCAGGGAAAATCTTCGAATCTTCGTCCCCGACAACGGCGCCAATTAATGTTGTACCTTAAGAAACAATTCCTTTGCTGTGATATGGAACCTGTGCTTAAGACATTATCTAATTCTGTCACAAATGAATATATTTTGTCTCTGTATTAAAAACCCTTAAACATTAATTCTGTAACCTTCAAATATCAAACCCATACATGTTTCTGCAATGCCATATTCCACTTATGATGAAATGAATGAATGGAAGAAAACGAGAAGAGGATTTCAAACTGATATGCTGTTTAAAACAGAATCTACCATTTTAAAACCCAGAAGAATTATGTAAAGATAAAGTTAAAATAGAGGAGCACACATTAAGGTTTGTTTAACTCTTAAATACACATGTATAAAGAGACTTGCTGCTCAAATTACTCTATTTCATTCATAGACATGAAAACATTATGTAAACTAGATAAACTTTTAGCATAAATAGGATGATAGAAACTTGCATACTTCTTTTATTGATTTTCAATTCTTTAGTACACAATTTTGCTTCAAGGTCCAAAAACTTGGAACCTCTTTCTTTCTCGAAACTTCTTTTAAATACAAAGTCACAAAATAATTTCTCCTGATGAAACTAATTCCAACTGCTTAAACTAATTCTAACTGCTTAAACTACCGGTAGTTACAGAGGTACATGCCTCGAAGGGTCCTATTACAATTTGCATGATTTTAAGAAAATAACATAATGTGAATTTGAAAACTTCTAATCTATAAGGAAAGCCTTTTCTGACGCAGTTGCTGAATCAACGGTTACTCTTGGTTGAGACGTTGGGATCCCTTTCCCGGTGTCCATTGAGAATGTTTTGCATTTTTTCCATAGCTCACTTTGGGTTATTGGGGCATTCTTGAAACTATGATACTCCAATGTGAATGCAACAGCTTGGCTGTGGGTAGGTCTTTCTGTGAAGAGAGTCTTCACCATCCGTAGCAAATTGAAATGTCTCTGCAAGAAGTTAAACATTGTTTCTCCTTTTAAAATCTACGTCTTTTCATGTCTATTATCCACCCTGATTTTTGCCAATACTAACGAATCTTCATAAAACTTCCAAGACATAATATTTCCTTTCTTTGTCCAACAGGTAGGTAAACCTGTTCTTGTCAATTTATCAAATGATATATCAAACTTATTTACTCTCTCTTTAATTCCTAGTAGCCTCTTCTCTGCAACATTCCGAAGCTCATTCCTGATTATCATTTTATTCACCTCTTGAGCATAAAAATATCTATCTTGTATTTCAATATTTTCCAATTCCTCATCTGACTTGGAATTGATAAAATATATGAACTTCCTAGCCCAATTTTCTCTTTTAATTTCTGTTTGCTTATCAGATAGCATCTCTTCTTCATGTTCTGAGATAAGGCTTTTCTCCTTAGCAACTATATTCAAGAAATTCCAATTGGACTTCATTTCTGAGATAATTTCACCCCAAATGATATCTTTAGCCTTTATAAGGGAGATATTACCTTTTAACTTCTCTTTGAGATCTTTAACCTCATCTTCAGCCTTCTGTAATTTCTGCTTGTTCTCCTCTGCTTTATCTTCTAGCGTCCGTATGAATTTGGTGGTCGTTTCTAACTCTGATTGAGCTAGCCTGCGATCTATTTCTGCCATCTTCATCTCTGTGTTGAGCTGCACAATCTGTGCTTGAGGGTCCACATCACCTGTAGGAAAAAAAAAAGTACAAGTATGATTTTCAATATGGTTTTGTAACGAAATAGCAGTCTGCTTTACTTTAGCCAATTCTTCATCTTTTCGCAGCAATCGCAGATGCAACTCTTCTTTTTATTTCTCCACCTCTGCTACTTCTGCAGCCATTGAATGCTCTGAAGTAGGTAGCTTTAGTTTTTTTCTCAAGGAAGATATCTCTATTTCTGCACTCTTCATGAGATTTTGTACTGCAACTTTGTCGTTAGGATCTACACCGATTTTTATGATAATCTTTTTGAATTCCTCGTTTTGAACCAATAAGGCCCTTGAATTAGCCTTCTCCATCTTGAACTGTTTGATCACTTTTGCTAGCATGTTTTCAGCTTTAACAGCTGTGGCATTGGTCTTGGTTAAATCATTGACAATTAACTATCCAGTCTGCATATGAAGATTCATCTTATCCCCCAGTGGGATCTTTTTTACATCCATGGTTGTATTTACCGCATTAAAACTGCTTGAAGATCCAAGGGACATCCCTGTTGGATGTGTTAGAGCCATTCTGAATTGATCCTGTTCAAGGTCCATTACAGTCAACAACCTAGTCTGATCAGAAGCTATGTGATGCTCTGCCTGAGCTTCTACATTAGCTTTTATTCTCTGATTTTTCTCTTCAATCTGTGTAAATATTTGTTTGACTGAGGGCATCTTCTCTGAGTAAAGCTCATGACCTCTAGGAGAAGAGGGAACATTTTGTTCTTCATTTATATGGAAGGTAAAACCTGGTGAATTTGAAGAATGATCTTCGGCCAATTTAGTTCTCTTCTCCTCTCTTGGCTCTTCATCATCTACCTCAACAAAATCAGCCCTGCTTCTTTTATTTTTCCTTTCAATTATAAAAGGTGTTTGAATGCTCGTTTTTGATTTATTTATTTCGCCTGGGTTTTCCAGCTTCTCCTGATCAGGTCTGCTTACGTGAGAAAACACAGAATATCCATTCTCAATTCTTCTTTGGGAAATCACTCCATGCGGATCATATGACCATTTTTCTCCTAATAGCAAATGTGTCTCTTCCAACATCTTAGAAACTTCATCAAAAGCTTGCCTCATATTGACCACGAAAGGTCCCACACTCATAGGCAATTTATACATAAAACCTTTCTTTATAGGAAGAAAGTGCACTTGATCTACATTAAGGCTCTGTCTTATGAATTCAAGGGCAAAAAGCCGCATAGGCACAAAATTTGGGAGCCTGTAAGGCTCAATATTAGCTCCATACAATCTTATCTCTGAATATTCTTCAAACACAAACCAATCTCTGAATCTGCAACTAGGTCCTAACTGTAGAAACTCCCGGGCTTTTGGTAGAAAACATGGAGGAGGAACTCCATTAAAAATTCTATAAGCAATAGACATATAATGACTAGCAAAATCAAATAATCCTGCTTCATTTCCTTCTTTTCTAGTCATGTCAGTCCAAAATAAAACTGATTGCTTTTGCTTGTTAACATAAACTATATTCAACCCCAAGCTCATAAATTCTTCGACATTTTGATATAAAAATAAATAGAAAATAAATGACGGGAATTTAAAGAAACCTGTAAGAGGAAAGGTCATCAATTGAGAATTTACAATCTCCTGCCAGAAAGATGGAATGTCGAGAACAACCCCTAGTTTTATCATCAGCGCGTACATTCCCAATACTGATTTATCAACTGTATGGTCATTGTCTTTGCCCAAAATCTTTGCAATGCAACTCAGAATTGGTCTATACTGAGCATCGAACACTTCCAAACTAAATTCTTCTCCTTCTAGTTGAGCTTCCATTGAATTTAATCTCAAGTAGGACATACATTGATCAAATTCTTCACCTGAAAGGTTCTCAAAATAACACGCCAATGAATCTTCAGAGAATTGCAGTGGTGACTCATTTTCAGGAAAGCAAAGTGCTTGGCGAATTAACTGCGTCGACACCTGCAGAACGTTTTCTTTCTGCAAATTCATTATGAAACACTTACCAGGATACGTTGAAGAAACTAGCCATGAGATAAATTCGGGAAAGAAATGGGCTTTTGGGATACAGGTGGACAAGACACCGGATTTTTTCATGGCGGAAAAAACTGGGGATTTCTCAGCGTTTAGGGTCACTTGATGATACAATAAGGAATGGTTTACAGAAGACGTGGTATCCTGGACGTCTTTTTCACTTTCCATGAGGGAATTGAGGTTTGTAGTACCAGATAGTGAGACTCATTTTTCCATGGCTTAACGGACAACATATGGCAAACGGAAAGGTGGCAGTAATACAGCTCGAAAGGGGAAAATGACAACAGGTAATTTTAAAACGGGATAAAAAAAACCTTTTAACAACTGCGCAAAGCCATATTAAATGCCTGTAATGACGTGTTATGCCACTGACGTGGAGTACAACTGTCCTCCACCTCTCTTTATAACGTCACCATGGGGGCTCCTAGAGTACGACGGTGAACTTCAACTTGCACCCCCCGCAATCAATCCAAGTTGTTGATCACGGCTCACCTGCGGTCGGGGGCATTGCATTTGATAATTAACGAACTCTTTGCGCCTCCGCATTGACTCATCCGGTTTCAATCTTGAACGATCACTACTCCCGCTCGGAGAGTTGCTCGAATCTTAAACATGAAGTATACATACATTCAAATAGAGCTTAATGATAACCTTTACTCTGCAGCGAGCTCGTAGAAACATTTCATTTTTTTTAATGATACAGTATAAAAACATTATACTATAGCATATTCTTTTTGAAATTTCAGATTTTGATTTTTTGATTTTTTGATTTTCAAAATAAAATAGAAAAGGATATGCAGATGATCCACAACACCACCCAAGAAAATTGAAGATGCACTGGATAGGGCCCTATGTTGTCAAGGAAATCATTGGTGGAGGAGCAGTGTGTTTAGCCACGTTGAGAAGTGAATACCTTCTTGGGTATGTCAATGGAAGATGTCTGAAGTGATATAGGGATGACTTGTGCCTACCAAATGAATATATGGCCAGAGTATCAGACTTGCGCAGACGAGATGGCATATGCATAGTAAGGTGTGACACACGCGTGCGATATCTACGCGAGAAGATTGATTGGGTTGTAGAGATGTCAAAAACTAGCTGTTGGAATAGTAAAACTTGATAAGACAGATTTATTACCATTTTTGGGAGCATGTAGGATGCATTTAATGAAGGTATTTTTCTAGATTTGGGACCATTTTCCAGTAATGGAGCCTCATTAATGCACAAGGATCCCTTGAAGATGTGCCATAAGTATAAATATGACCTATGGGGTCGCAATAGTTCCCTTTGATTTCAGAGTGATTTTTGTGCTTTGAGCTCTTTGTTTTCCATTGCATTTGCTGCATTTATTTCTGGTTTGGATCCAGGTTTTGAGGACACATTGCACTGAGCAGGGATAGGGTACACAATTCCTGAAAATATGACAACCACGAGACCGGGTGATGACCTTGCTGTGCCTAAAGTTTCTATTATGGAAACACCTAAACCATTTAAGACTAATAAGGGGAATTACTATGGAACACATAGATCTCCCTGAGAGAAGATCCCAATATTGCGCCCTTTAGCGGGAGAGAAAATGAAAAGGCCCATGGCAGAAGTCTCGGAAATAATTGAGGAAGAAGGCGAGGAGGTAGTTGAAATAGACCCGTTATCACGGCTTCCATGCTACATTGCTTCATGCAAACCATATGTAAAAGCACATAATGACTTGGATAAGGTGTGCACAAGTATCCAGGTACCCTTGAGCCCTGAGAATGTCCTAATGGAAGGGGACATGCTCGCAAAGATTCCGCAACTCCGCTTTGATGGTTGGGACATTGCTGATGTCGAGAAGTTCTCAGAGCTCGTGCCTAAGCTATATATGGATCAGGTCACCTATGAAGGAGGAATTGTGTGCCTCGAGCCAAAGAGGGGGGTGTTTGGTCTGCACAAAGCAGGTCTGCTCAATTTTTTGCAGATCCCTCATTTTGGGTGCAACCCCATCAATGATAATCGTGTCAGACAGTTGTTGGCTCTAGTCCATAATGATGTGCTATGGTTGGGATATCACATCCATATCCATGCAGAATTAATCCATATAATCACAGGTCTACTTGCTAAGGGAGCTGAACCTATTGCTGAGTTTGGTGGTAAAGCGCAGGAGAAAGCTGTGGTGGATAAAATCAAGAAGAAATACAATGTCACAAGGAAGACCCGAGGCTTTGTAGTGGAGGAAATTAATGATCCTGTAGTGCATTTTGGCATGCTCATATTGGCCTGCAAGATGATGCGTAAGTGCAGGCCTAAGGAGGTGCCCATGCATGTGGTTGCACTTGCGTGATGCTATGAAAAAGGCGTAATTTATAATTGGTGCAGATACCTGTGTAAAGAATTTTTGGAAAATGTGCGTGAGGCACAAGAGGAATGAAAGCCCTTAGAATATTCTTGGATCCTTTTATTGATTGCGCTTACTAGATGGAGGACCACGGAAGACACACAGTTCCTAGAAATTGAGCCTAAGATGTGTGAAGCTGCGCGCTACGCGACATTATGGAACTCTTCCGACCTGGTGCGCGCGAAAGAAATTAAATTTTCAGGGTTCTATATGATGCCACCCTGAACCAAGAAGTGCAGTTGAAGCTGCGAATGTCACCCACATTATATAAAAAATACAAGATGGTAACAGATTTCAAGGCTACCTTCCATAATATTCATATCTACACAGAGGGCGTTGTAGAGGGGGTATGGTATGAGTTGCCATATTTAGTGACAGAGGATTATTTAGTGCGAGTGACAGCAGAATGGTTGTCGACCTGGTTGACCATACCTACCCCGACGAAGCAGCACACTCTGACAGGAAAATCAATGGAGAAGCCACTAAGAAACCTACAAAGACAGTTCCAGATACAGTGACAAAGAAAGCCACAAACAAGGAAGCAACCCCTACAACAACTAGCGAGACTGTCGACACAATAACAATACTTGAAAAAAATGGTTCTACACCTAAGGAGATAGGCAAAGATAAGACATCCAAAGGAAATAATCACAGCTCTGAGGACGTTGAAGGATCGTGCAAAAAGAAGAAAGGATCCAAGAAGGCAGGGTAGGAGGTCCTGATGCTAACGGAGGACGACTTAAAAAAGATATAAAATAATGTCACATCTATGACCGAGGATCATTGGAAAGACATGGAAGTTCAATACAAGTCTGCATAGGAACTTGTACAAGTTGGTTTACAGAAACTAAAAGTACATGTGAGCCAGATTCAAGAGAGCATGATTCAGGTGAGCTAGACCAACACGCCAGTCACGAGTGCATAGCCACTTGATGTTTCTCTACCAGCCTATGTGGATGGACGGTTTGTTCATAACCCCCTGCCCACTATTCATATGGATGCCAACCGACATCTCTAGTTCAGAGGAAAAGGTGATGTTCACATTATTATTTCGGTGTTTCTTGCAGGAAAATTACATCTCATGCATTCCATGATCACAAGCAAGCTCCAGTATCGAGAAGCTACTGCACATACACATAATAGGGACGCACAAAAACATGTCGAGCAAGCCCACCAACAATAACAAAAGGCATAATCTGTTTGCAGAGAAAAATAATCCCAACGCGCTACGATAGAGGCCAAAATTCACCAGGTTTGCAAATATATTCTAGTAGTCCTTGCCATAGCTACGCCTGCAAAGAAACTGGAAGGATTGGCTGTTGCAATGAAAGCAGCACGTGCAGAGGTGAAAAAAGTGAGAACATAGTACAAGCAACAAATTGCAAACCTTCAAACCAAGTTGTAGCTAGAGACCCCACCAGAGATGCGTGCGTAGAGAGCAGCGAAAGTAAAGTAGGCCCGAGATAGGATTACTGTCACGGTCACCCAATGTGACAATCTGCTCGCTAAAGCTATGAGTGTTTGGACATCTTTTCAAAATGATCCAGTCATGTAGCAGCTACACAATGCACTCCACCAGAAGGAGAAAAATTTCGAGGATATAAGGACAGTGACACCCACATTAAATTCTCACACAGTGCCTCGCTCGTTTGTAAGAGTGCAGAACAATTCAGACAAAGATTTTCGATCTGTATTAGAAGGACCAACTATTTAAGGAACGAATGCAACCATGGGCAGAATAAGTTCTTCAATTGTCACAGATTCTCGACACTACATTGAAGACCATACAGCAAACTTAGCGTAGCATCGAGATGGCTATTGAAGGACCTACCACTAAAAAATTAGTCCAGCAAGCATAGGTTGCCGCAGCGCAAATTTTGGATTCAATTCTCCCTCTCAAAAATTATGTCAGCCTGCTTCATGCTAAGATTAAGGAGCAGGGGCCTCAGTGACTTGAGATGAGTGACATGTTTGTGTTGGGGACCTGTTGGAGTGAGGTTCCCTGAGGCACAATTTTCGATGTCTTTTTGTATAATTTTGTATGTGCGCGCTGCACAAAGGGAGTTAAGGGGATTTGGGGTGGGTCAAAGTCCCGAATTTTGATGTAAATGGGCTTAAGGATAAACTTTGGGTCTCAAACCATGGTTTTAGACCATATTATTTGCACGCTAGGAGAATATAAATACATATATTATGTCTAAGCTAAGTAGTTTAGTTCAATTATGCTATGGATTATTGATGTTTTGATAAGTTTATGCATCTGTAAGGGTTGTTTGGGTTGGGTTAAGAGGCTCTTGCTGGTTGTGTGTGCGGAGACCTTGTCCTAGATGTGTGAAAAATATGCTCGCTGTGTGCACGAAAGGTTTTGTAAGGTTTTTTTAAGGGAAATTTGATGTATTCATAGACATATTTGAGCTAAGAGAAAGGAAAATTTTTGGCAAGTTCATTGTGTTATGCATCTGAGTTGTTTATTGCTTATATTATGTTAAGATCGCATTATCTGTCTTACTTATTGATGATTGTGCAAGGATATGTCATATGATTATGAATGGTTATTGATGGTTTATAGATCTTTTTAAATATATACATTGGTTAAGATCTGGATCTGGTTCTGTCCCATTTATCTGCGCTAAGGCAAACAAAGATTCTATGTTATTCTGTTAATGAATGCACATTCTCTGTGATTTTATTATATATTTTTGCACGCATCTGTATAATTTAACATTTGGTTTTTTTTAGGACCACTTCATTAATTTCTTCTTCAAGGGCCAAACTTGGTTCCAACACCCCCCCCATATTGATTTGGGTGAGACTTTGGTCTGTGCAAGCAGATCACTGCCAAAAGGGTCAGTAGTTGGAGGGTTTGTTGGTTTATCCATAAAATCTAAACTTGGGTTAGGACCCCTCAAGCCAACAGTCCTTACTTCTACCTTTGTTATTTTGTACACACATTGGATCGGTTGCTGCACCCACCAAGCACCCAGTGCCCTTTATTCTATTCATTCACATACACATACACACAATATAGAACACGTACAACACCACACAATACATACACCCACACCCAGTTTACAATAGGCGTACAACACCACACAATACATACACCCACACCTAGTTTACAACACAATACAATACTTACACCTACACCCAATGTAGAACACAATACATGTACATACACATACATCCGATGTACAACAAGACACAATACATATGCTTACACTAACATACAACACATACACCTACACCCGGTGTGCAATACAACTCAATACACATGCACCTACACCCAGTGTACAATACAACACAATGAATACACATGTCATGATACCATGACTACACCATGCACATACATAATACTACATGCCCGCAACACAACATGTACGACATGCACACAATATCACATGTATATCAGTACCCTCTGCACAACATGTACACAGTACCACTTATACAAAACACTACCTGCACAATATGTGAACAACATCACATGTACACAACACCACCTGCACAATGTGTACACAATGCCAAATGTACACTACACTACACATATAATGTGTACACAATACCACATGCACACAACACCACATGCACGACATGTAAACGACACCACATGTACACAATGACACATGCACAACACATACACAACACCACGTGCACACAACACCACATGTACGACATGTACCCAACACCACATGCACACAACACCATATGTACATAGCACTGCATATACAACATATGCATAGTACCATACTTACAAAACACTACATATCCGACATGTGCACAAAACCATATGTACAAAACACCACATGCACACAAAACCATATGCACATAACACCACATATCCAATCATGCGCACAATATGGTAGGTACACAACACTGCATATCCAACATATACGTAGCACAATATATACCTAGCACTACATATGAAATATATACACAACACCATATATACAACATTCATACAACATCATATGTACACAATACTAGATATGATACATTTACAAATCAACATAGGTACAATCACTGAATACACAACATGCACAAAATATACAAAACAATAGTACTGCACATCCATAGACCACACACAGACCCCGCAAGCAACCTTGCTTCAAGTGTCTCTCCACTATCCATGCTTATCTTAGCATGCCACAGATGACACTACTTTCACTTTGCTGATGTACCCCTCAACATTACCTGTCCATAACATAAACATAGGCATAGTGCAAGCATATAATATCAATTCATATTCACATGATACTGACCTCATAGATCCGTCAACACTACTCTTCCCACTTGATTCCTCATAAGACCAAGAACCTATTCATTCTATTCATCGGCATAAGCAATCCTTCCTCCACAAGAATGATCCTTGAAAACCCTGCCATACAATGATATAGATGCATAGATACATACATATATATAATCATTAGCATAAAAAAAATCACGATCCATGACAAACCTGTCAAACACGACATACATTCATACATAAATACATGTATACATATATAAAGATAAACATAATCATAATCACAACATAATTACTAGCTAACACAAGGTAAAGGTTAAGAGAATTTCATTATTTGTGCACAACATTGACAGCCATAGTTCCCAACTTAGAAAAGTCATGTAATGCCTCAAATCCATTTACTTTACCTTTATGTTTACCTTTTTCATGTTTGCACTACCACTCTCCATTTATCACAGTGGACCTTGTTGTAACATATTTTGGCACACCTAAAATTTTTAATTTTCAGTGAAAAATTGTTAATTTCTTACTAAGCTAAAAATGTTGAGAGATATAGTTATTATGCTTTTAAATGGTTTATTACTTTTATATGTTAATTTTTATTTAAAATATATTATTTTTATAAAAATATAATTATATTTTTATGGAAATATTTGTTTTAAATTAAAATTATATTATAAAATTAATTAAATTTTAAGCCTAAGTCAAACCAAGCATTTCAAATTTATGAAGGATGATCTCCATTCATTTTGGACCCCCTAGGGTCATTCGAGCTTTAACAGCTAGGGGGGGTCCGAAATTAGTTGTTTTGCTAAAAAAATCTTTGGCATGTGAAATCGTATGTAGTAGTTCGCACCCCCCAATAGCAAAACCTCTTACTAGCAAGGACCCCCTCAGATGTCTGGTTATGAGAGAAAAAATATATTCATGCATATGACATTTGATTAAATATGCTAACTTGAATTCTGAAGAATAAGCAGATATGCATAAATGCCAGATTTCACCATAAAACCAAGCATTTTCGCACAGTAGATTTTGAGCTCTATTTTTGGGCAAACAAAAACAAAATTCCAAAATCTAAAACATGGGTTTTCTGCAGAATCATGTTAATTAGGTGCATTGTAGTAAGTTTCTCCATATTGTGAATGATTGGGGAGTTTTTAAAGGTTCTTCGAAGGGAACAAACTATAGAATATAGGGTTGATTACCAGTTGCTGCAACAACTACATTTATAAAACAAGCATGATAGAAGATTTTCGATTAGATTGGAGAAGAAAATTAAAAAATGGGATGTAGAGTAAATTTAAAAACTTTCATGAGCATTGGTACTTCCCTACTAACGTGACACTATATATTGTTGGAGATATAGATGGTGTATCACATAGATGTTGTGTTTGGGTGAACTCCTTCTGGAAGTGAATTCTCTGTTGCACATCCTCCAAATGCATTTGGTACTATGGCCAACTTTCTTGCACTCAAGTTACCAACTGCATTAGATGGTGCTCGCATTGGTGAAACACCATTTTCTTTAGTAGTAAAACAATCAAAACAGTTAAAAGGGGAAAGACACGTAATAAGGCCACCGGTGAAGCATGAATGGTCTTCATCTAGAGTAGGAAGTGAATTGAAGAAGCCATATATTTTTCAGTGTGAATTGTTTCAAAACTTTTCTATCCATATGTTTTGTAAGATTCATGTTAACACGGTGCAAACCTATGGTGATTTGAGGGATGTCTTGATGAAAAGAATTTTCCTTTCTACATTGCACTTTCGAGTTAATACTAGAGATAAGAATTCGAATCCTCCTTTTACTGCAATTTAATTAGACCATAGTGACTCAGGGAGGGAAGGTTGTATTGTTAGCACACTTACAATGACTGCAAAGCCCAAGAACTAGAAAGAAATAGTAAAATTTGTTGTTTAGGAGGTTCGAAGACCAAAAGAGTTAGTGACTTGTTAAGGTAACATATAAAGAACTCAACCATGACCACCTAACAAGAATATCTTCTCATTATTAATTATGGATAATCTACACAAAAATTTAAGTACATAAGGTAACTCTGAGATGATGAGAAAATTATTCATTAAAATATGAAATGTTATCATAAATAAATTGGTTGAAAAGTGAAAAGTATATTATTCCAAAATAAGATAAAGGACAATTGGTGAAGATAGGTTACAGAGCATACCATCTTTGCTGGGCAGTTAACGAATTTGCATAGGATAGCTACTTAACTGTGTCAGTTTTAAAAGGCTGAGGATCAGCAGGTCAAGGATTCAACCAACATTTGTAGGAAGTTTAAAAGCACTAGAAGGACACAGGTGGCAGAGTATTCAATACTCAAATATTTTAATCAACATTTTAAAGGAACAATACCAGCGATTAACGGAGCATCTTAGGATTTCTTGCAATTATGTTAATATTTATTTTTAGTTTATTGTTAGGATTTTATTCCCAAAATCTTGTAAGAGCTTGGAACTTTGTAATTTCTTATAAATAAGTCAGATGTAGATGTAAAAAGGTGTGGGATTTTGATGCCAAGACTCAACACTTTGTAATAACTTCTCTTATTAGATTTCTAATGAAAGACTTCTAGCTCCAGTTTCTCACAGAATTTTGTGTTTATAGTACGTTTTCCAAAATTTCCATATCTATTTTCTGCACATGTTCAGAGTTGCATATAAGAGTTGGATAAGGGTAGATTGGGTTTCAATCTCTCTGAAATACACTATAGAATTATAATTGTTTAAATAGATTGGTATATTAGACTGTTTTTCTGATCTATAAAACTGGTTATTGTTTGTCCTTATATCTTCTCTTGAATATTTTTTGTTGGGATGTAGAAATATTCTACACACATCCAAATCTCCCTAGTTGTTAATTAGTCAGTCTGGCTGCTCAATTATTAGGAATATCCCTACATTATTTTGTCAAACTCTTATACAAATCAAGTCGTTCTATCAGGCTGGAAACTAACATGTTCAGAAGGGAGCTTGTGAGAGAGGTATTTTATAATGATAAAGGATTCTCATTGATAGCCAACCACCCCCAATTAAAACCATAAATCTAGCCATTATTCTTCAAAGGGTGTTGTTCAGTGACAAAGAACAATGTTAAACAAGGCCTCATAATAACTGAGGGAGCCCCCTCTGGTTCAAGGGCCAGCTTGAACCTAAATCTGGTTGAGTTGGTTTCCTGGCGTAGCTTTTGTAGCCAAGGAGAGCCTATGGGAAACAGGTACAACATTTGGCATCATTTCCGAGGAGCGAAGTAACAAATATATTTTTCCACGGAGTACGATAAAGTTTAGATATATTTATTATTGGTGAACAAGGAATAGGAATTTGTATTGGTTACATTATTTTCACCCAACGACTCCACTTTGTCAAATGGTGATTCCTCTAGGAAACCAATCCCACTGTTTTGAAATTTCAGTTGCCTTTACTGCTATGCAAGTTTCGTTGATACTTGAAATCAACAGTATATGTTTTCTCCTCTCAGCCATGATCAGAAATCTAACATGTCTACAAAGGAAGCATATTTTAAAGTACACCTATGAGTATAAGTTTTCCATAGGATTTTATGTTCATATTGTATATATTCTTCAAAATTTCAGTTGTTGGCAACGTGGTTTGTCAATAAATCCACTCCATACTTGGTTACATTAGAAAACATATTATACCTAACAGTGAAATTTTTTCTAGTTCAGTTAGATAGAATTGCGGGGATTGAATAGATATTCAGAGTTTCAGTATGAGGTAGATCAACGTGTTCATTTTTTATGAATGGTGTGATAGATCAGCTTATATTTTCAGTCTAAAATGGGAAAGGCACACAATAAGGCCACTGGTGAAGCATGAATGGTGTTCACCTGGATCAGGATGTGAATTGAAGAAGCCATATATTTTTCAGAGTGAATTGTTTCAAAACTTTTCTATCCATTTGTTTTGTAAGATTCCTGTTAACAAGGTGCAAACCTATGGTGATTTGAGGGATGTCTTGATGAAAATAATTTTCCTTTCTGCATTGCACTTTCGGGTTAATACTAGATATAAGAATTTGAATCCTCCTTTTACTGCAATTTAATTAGACCACAGTGACTCAGGGTGGGAAGGTTGTACTTTTTTCACACTTACAGTGACTACAAAGCCCAAGATCTAGAAAGCAACAATAAAAGTTGATGTTCAGGAGGTTCGAAGACCAAAAGAGTTAGTAACATGTTGAGGTAACATATAACGAAATCAACCATGACCATCTAACAAGAATATATTCTCATTATTAATTATGGATAATTTGCACAAAAAATGAAGTACATAATGTAACTTTGAGATGATGAGAAAATTATTCTTAAAATATGAAATGTTAACGTAAAGAAATTTGTTGAAAAGTGAAAAGTATATTATTCGAAAATAAGATAAAGGACAGTTGGTGAAGATAGGTTACAGAGCATAATATATTTGTTGGGAAGTTAACGAATTTGCAGGGGATATCTACTTAATAGTTTCAGTTTTAAAATGCTGAGGATCAGCAGGTCAAGAATTCAACCAACATTTCTAAGAAGTCTAAATCACTTGAAGGACACAGGTGGCAGAGTATTCAACACTCAAAGATTTTAATCAATATTTTAAAGGAACAAGATCAACGATTAATGGAACATCTCACGGTTTCTTGCAATTATGTTAATATTTTATTTTTATTTTTATTTTATTGTTAGGATTTTATTCCCAAAATCTTGTAACAGCTTGGAACTTTGTAATTTCTTATAAATAAGGCAAATGTAGATGTAAAAAAGTGTGGGATTTTGATGCAAAGACTCAACACTTTTTAATAGCTTCTCTTATTATATTTCTAATGAAAGCCTTCCGGCTCTATTTTCTGACATAATTATTTGTTTCTAGTACGTTTTTCCAGTATTTCCATATCTGTTTTCTGCACATGTTCAGAGTTGCAAATAAGAGCTGCATAAGGATATATTGGGTTTCAATCTCTCTAAAATCCCTTGCAGAATTATAATTGTTTAAAGAGATTAGTATATCAGACTGTTTGTCTGATCTACCTCCTCTTTAAAACTGGTTATTGTTTGTCCTTATATCTTCTCTTGAATATTTTTTGTTGGGATGTATAAATCTTCTACACACACAAAAATCTCCCTAGTTGTTAAGTAGTCAGTCTGGCTGCTCAATTATTAGGAATATCCCTACATTCTTCTGTCAAACTCTTATACAAATCAAGTCATTCTATCAGGTTGGAAGCTGACACGTTTAGAAGGGAGCTTGTGAGAGAGTTATTTTATAATGATTAAGGATTGCCATTGATAGCAAACCACCCCCAATTAAAACCATAAATCTTGCCATTGTGCTTCAAAGGCTGTTGTTCGGTGACAATGAACAATGTTAAACAAGGCCTCGTAACAACTCAGTGAGCCCCCTCTGGTTCAAGGGCCAGCTTGAACCTAAAGCTGGTTGAGTTGGTTTCCTGGCATAGTTTTTTGCAGCCAAGGACTACCTACAGGAAACAAATACAATAGACCCAACTTGTCCAATTGATTGTCATATTCTTTCCTTTCGCTGCACTTACTCATGCACCAAGCTTCATTCAGGTCTTACATAAACTACTAAGTTTCATTCAGCCATTTTTGAGCTTCATTAATTTTCCTCTTTCCCAAACCACTTCCCAAGAATCTCAAACATAAAATGAAAGAACAAGAAACAAAAAAGAACAAAACCATGAAAAAACCAAAATCAATATGACATCACAAAAAAGTGGCATGATCATGCACTAGATGTAATCAAGATCACAAATCAAGCACAAAAAATAAAAAAGACTGAAAGCACAAGACTAGCAAAAAACACCATGACTCAATCCCCATGGTTCCAAATAATTCCAAAGGAAATCTCAACCCGAGGTTTCTTCAATATTTCATGGCATTATCTTTCCATGTAATACCCATCATCATAATACCTTAAACACATAATGGTTAGTGCATAAATAAACATAACAACACGCTAGTTACCTTACCTTGTTGTGCCAAGAACATTACCTTGTCAGTGAACCCATCCATGACATATCTCAAAAGACTCCAATTCCCTTGATGGATCCAAATATAACTATAAACTAGCTATTATACCTTTAAAATGCATGTTCAAGAGTATACAACATATCCACATAATGTCAAACAAAATCAAGGTTTAGAAGACTTCCTATATGAAGAGCACTCATTCACTTAGAATTAGGGTTTCCAAACATAGCTAAGGAATTCTTACTCAATTCATTTATTTTACCATTTACTTTGTTGCAATTGAGTCTTATCATATGATATCACATCACCCAACTACTAGTTATATAAACAATTCAACTATTACCTTGTCATGTTAATGCCAAGCATGTTTCCCTACAACTATTCACACATGTCAACCACATGTTCCAAATATCAAGAAAATCATATCTATCAATTTGAAATCAACCTTTACCAAGACTAACAATCATTTCATAATCCATAGTCAACTCGTAGTCATTAGACACAATGCTACAAATGTCACCTATTATAGTCAAGTGCACATAATCTATCTCAACACATAGTGCGTTAGTACAACCATCTTAAAACCAAGTAATTTCTTCATGCAATCCTATATATATGTACTCATGTCACGCAACTAATAAAAAATTCAAACAATATATAGACAACATAATAGGCACCAACACTCAAACACCAAATAGACGACACAATCAAACATTCAAGCACAAATTAGATGAAATAAGCAAGCTCATACCTTAATGTATATTAAGGGAGGATATCTTGTTCGCACAATCAATCTAGATTAGAATGATATAACTTCATAAAATATCACTCAAACATAAATAATGTCATGATATCCATAACAATAACTAACTAACATGTTCACATCATAATCTCATAAAAAATTGTCGTTCGTGTGTAACAATCAGATATGTATGACCAATCTAGATTAGTACAAAACAATGTCACAAATAAGTCAACTCATACCTGAATGTCATAACCATAAACATATAAAAAGGCCAATACAATTTAGCATGATACACATAACATCAATATATTAATGATATAACCCTAATCATCAAGTTAACTAACATATAACAACAAAAACTTAACTAACATATAACAAAAACAAGTTAACATATAACATTCTCATCAACAACATATAACAAAACCATTGAGCTAGCTACAAGTTAACATATAACATTCTCATCAACAACATATAACCTAGTCACCAGGTTAATACCATGCTTGACTAACCAATGCATGTACATATGATCACACTAATTAACTAACATCTATCATGTTTGTAACCATAAAATCAATAGAATGAAAGACACAAACATAACCATAATTCATATGACTACTGATCAAATAGAATTTATCATATATGTAACCATAATAATAATAGAATTACAAACATATAAGTAACCCTAATGATTACAAAAACCATGAATCAAATACCTGCATGCCAAGTATAAAAACTTGTATGACGATTTGTTCTTACCCCAAAGTCCATTGTTGCAATTTCACTTTAATGATATGTATCTCCTACTCTATATTATCCAACACATTAGCATCATATCATACCAATATCATTATGATGACCTAATTGCATACAATGACCTTATGCATAACCATGAAAATGAATGTAACAAGATATAGGCACTGACATGCATAACAAATGCATATACAACCATACACTCATGACGACACATCCCACAAAAATACCATCAACCTTCACATGACAACATCACTACGACCATGACCATCACCATGCAAAGGAAACAAAAACATAGAATATAATAATATGGGACAACCAACTTTAATGCATGACTAACACACTGCCCATCCAGTCTGAGGGTTTAACCATGCTTTGATACCACTTTGTAACACCCTATTCCCACATCTACCCAAGTAATTGGCCAACCAAGATAAATATGTGAAGAGAGGATAATATAATGAGATTCAAACTCCTAGGTGACCTTAAGGACATGGAACTAACAAAAACACAACATACAGACATTATACAACAATAATAACACCCCCAGGAGGTAACCAAACCATTGAGGCCTATTACCCCTAGGTCACACTGACCTTTTGACCACTTTGAGCCATAGACGCAGGCATAGGATTGCAAGCCAATGTCCAGGAGGCTATAGAAATAGGCATAACACTGCATGCCAATGTCCAGGGCCCCAATTCCTCAGTTCTGTGGCAATGTCCCCAAGATATCAGCCACCTTCTTAGGCCCATAACCCAATGCTCTACCTAGAACTTCACGAAAAGTTCAGAGATGATAAATAAGAACAAGATAATGATACAAAATAAATCACATAAAAAAAATCATATGGACCCCTCCTAGCCATGACAAGGATTTTTTTAAACAAGTCACAAACATTGAAACTACAGGTATAAAAAATAGAATAGAGAAAAGGGGTCTCATACTTATCTGATAATCACTAAGAAGCATTTCTCTCCTACATCATTAGTTGTCATACAATCTATTTGACCGTAGATACATTGTGCATTCATTAAAAGTAAAAACATGGGGAGATCCATACATCATCACTGTAAAAATACATGCTTATAACCAACATAATAACAACAAAATACCATGGATAAAAAATCAATAAAATCCACATAGAAATCAATAAATTTGCATACCAATTACAAACAGAATGAATTACTCATCAATGAATGTAGTAACCAAACAGAGATGGGACTTCCACGTTCCACCTGACCATAGATTGGATAAGACAAATCTCTCTTCAACCAATCATCCTCATACCATATTCTAAGCATGTATGTGGGATCTCATCAAACACATCAATAAAAACCAATCTAGGGCTTCTAGAGGCCAAACCACCTCAAACCTAAACTAGTGATTCCACCTCATGATCAGACATCACAACCATAATGGATTGATCTCTATCCAAGCTGTTCCAGGGCTCTACAGTTTTTGTTCTAACCAGGGCTTCCAGGACTAGTAACTCAACCCTAACTGTTACAGGGCTTCCAGAGTGTTTGTCGAACCAGGGCTTCCAAGAATAGTAATTCAACCCACCTAGGGCTTCCAGAGAAATTGTCCAACCAAGGATTCCAAGACTAGTAACTCAACCTACAATTGCCCGTAGGGGTTTCAGAGTGTTTTTCCAACCAAGGCTTCCAAGAACTAATAACTAAACGAATAATGAGAACCAACCTAAAAAAAATCAATGGAAATAAACCCACAACACCATGGCTATCCATTAAATGGAAAGGCTAGGAAAATCCACTGTAAATCCAGGCAATCCTCCATGCCAATGACATATCATGACCAAGAAACCACATGCATACACCATGCATGCCAAAAATAGTGAGGAAAACATACATGCAACTTAGTACCTGCAATCAAAACACACTGTAGCTACTAATACCGATGTCCTCTTTCGATTTCTTTCTCTTACTTTACGTTCTTGCTCTAAATCACCAATTATCCACACTCTCCCAAGAGTGCTCCAAGGAAACTCTAAGTATCTAAGAGCATGTGTGAGAGAGAGAGAGAATAATTAGAGCTCCAGAACCGAATTGACCAAATCTTACCAGCTGATCCTCATAAGTCATTTTATCAATCAGGCCTCTATTTTATTCAATTTCCATTTTTTTCCTTCATTTTCATCCTCACATGCAACCCGTGACCTTTCACCTTCATTTTCTCATAATTTCCATTATTTTCATAAATAAATGCCAAATAATGCCTCTTACCTTTCCAAAGCCTTTTCCATTTCCTTTTCCAATTTCCTTTAGCCATAATAAACTGAATGAAAACCCACTAGAATGTTTTTCCCCACATTCAACTTGGAATACGTGTCCCATCACTGTGGTCTTATATATCTTTAAATGAAATTTTAACTAGGGTTGTTACAAAATCAGTTTCAAAGTATATCATTAAGTGGAAGAACTTACCTTCTTAAGACTCCACATAGGAGGATGAGTATTTTATTTAGAAGCATCCAAAACTAATCAAGCATTGAGGACAACAATTTTTTGAAGGAGATTAGGGGCATGTTAAGTCCCTATAATACTAGTGCAACCCCCATATTGCTATTTTTGTGCCCCATAGAAGCCCACTATTATTAATTTTATGTGGGCCCTAATTATATCTTGACCCCTTATACTCCTATATATACAAAGAAGGTATTGTCATTTGAATCATCCAAGAATTTTTCATTTATATGATGTAAAGGGAGGTCGCCCCTAAAAGTGGCTTATTATCTAATCGTTGATGTTGATAATGCAACTAGATGATGAGATTAGTGAAAAGAGTTGCCTTCACTAAGTGGGCCCGCAGGCTATTTTTGGCGCAAGTCTATTTTTAGACATGTCGATCATTTTCTATGAGTTGCAGGATGCTATCTGTGGATGGTTGGTCAAGTTGGAAAAAAATATGGACTTCAATTTTTAGACATATTGGGCGAAGTCTATTTTTAGATTGCCAGTCTAAAAATAGATATGTCGAATATTATTAGCTATTAATAATATTTGGAGTCTAAACATTATATTATTCTCTTGGAGCACTTCAGTTAAGTGCACAGATGTGGCACAGGAGCTAACAGAAGGAATTACGCTATTCCTGAGGGTTAACTAGAGCTATTTCATGGAGGAATTCAGTTAGAACTCATGTGATAGAGTTTGGTGGAGTTGGAGAAGTAGTTGGTGGAGTTGTGTTTAGTTTAACTTAGTTACACACAGTTGAGCTAGTTGTATCTAGTCTAACTGATTGATACACTAGTGAGAGTGGTGTGAATTAATTAATAATTAATTCACTAAATATTAACTCATTAATCAACTGAGGAATACATCAGTTAACTACAATGCATGGACAGTTCAGTGAAGACTAGTGGAGATATAGGTGAAAGAGCAAGATAGACTATTAGTTGTGACTATAATGTTGCATGAGTTTGCACCACACATTGATGGAGATGCCAATGTGGATTGCGCAGTGCAATCCAGGTGGATTCGAGTTCATTCAGAGCCATTCTTCAGCAGGGATTGCGTAGTAGAGATAGGCTAGCAGGTGGCAGAGATTGGTGCATGGATTTGCTAGATCAAGACCTGATTAGTGTGTAGTGATTGGATTGTACTGAGAGCTTGTGATAAGCTTTGTATGATGATTGTTACATGATCTCTATGACATATATTATATACAAATATTTTGGTTTTTTACCTTCAGGATTTCCCGTTAAAAAAACTGTGTTAATGTGTGTGAATTTTTATGTGTGCATTGTAATTGTCTTTATTTCCGCATGTGATGATCAATGGTGGAATAGATTCTGTATTGTGCATGAAGTTAAAATAGTGGGTGATCAGGAGAATCTTAGATATAACACATTGGTTATATAATTTATGCATGGTATCAGAGCATTGATCATTGGAGCAATTTCAATTATTGAAACAGTTGAGTTTTGTGCTGGTGGAATTCGAATTTGCAGCAGTGTTTTCTTGGTGTCAAAGTTGAGCATTCATTGAAATGTATTTCAATGGATTGTGATTGGAGTATGCCCTTGAGGGCAGCTTGAATTATATTGCATGGAAGGATAGGATGGAGGCGGTGTTGGAGGATAATGGGTTGAAGGAGTTCATAGATGCTGATATTCTTAAATCGGCTTCTAGCGATGCAGCCGTGCTTGATGAATGGAAAAAGAAGACAGAAAAGTGTTGAAGAATTCTATTGGAAGGTGTGAAGGATCACATAGTGTCTAGCCTTCATGGTAAATCTTCTCCATTCTTGATGTGGAAAGTGTTGACAGACTTGTTCCAAAGCAAGAGTGACAAGAGAAAGTTGGTGCTCAAAGATAAACTCAGGAAAATAAAAATGGAGAAAGGCGACAGTATAACCAAGTACCTCACGAAGTTTTTCCAGTGCAGGGATGAGTTGGGAAGTGTGGGGGTTATTGTAGATGAATAGGACTTGGTGAGCTTGGCTCTCCTTGGGCTTCCGAAGAGTTGGCATTCCTACGAGGACTCTGTCAATGGTCGGGAGAAACTACTAGGATGGAAGCGACTTTGGTCGGATCTTGTGCAGGAGGAGATAAGGTGGAGTACCAAGGATGGATCTTCATCGAAGAATGAAGATGTATAAAATTGCACTTTGGCTGCCAAAGCAAGAAAGGAGAAAGGCAAGAAAAATAATTCTCAATCCAATGCAAAAGGAAAGAAGCATGACATCTCCAAGGTGAATTGCTTTCACTGTCACCAACATGGACATTACGCCACTAATTGTCCACAAAAGAAGAAAAATAAGCAAGCTGCTAGATCTGCAGCTGGTGAGGCCTTAGTCTTGCAGTTTGAGCTGGATTTTTCACTGATCGCATGCTTGGTTTCAAGTGTGATAGGATCAATGTGTTTTCTTGATAGTGGTGCGTCTTTCCATATGACCAGAGACAAATATTTGTTTACTGATCTAGATGAGAAAGATCTTGGAGTGCACATCGAGATGGGCGATGATGGTAGATACAGTGCGATTGGTATCGGGACCATTTCCTTTGAGAGGGAGTCTGGAAAAACTATCATCTTGAAGGATTTCATGCATGTTCCAGGATTGAAGAAGAATCTGATCTTTGTGGCGATGTTGGAAGACAAGGGATATGATGTTGTCTTTAGTGAGGAAAAGGATTTCCTGCGCAGTAAGGCAACTGGTGAAACCTGAAGTATAGGGGTTCGAGTTAAGAACCTTTATCAATTGCAGGTAGATGGCTTCACAACAATGGCAGGAAAAGTAGAAGGAGTGGTGAGCCAGGATGAGGGCAAGTTGTGGCACAGGATATTGGGCCATCTTCACCATGGCGCTTTGAAAATTTTGCAGCAGATTTCTACTGGGCTTCCCAAGGGTACACTTGCACAGTCAGGTCAGTGCAAGGGATGTAATTTGGGAAAATTTGTGAAAGCCACCTTTCATGAGAAGGATAGTCGCGCCATGATGATCCTTGAGAGAATTCACACAGACGTGTGTGGACCTTTCTCAGTAGGTTTGACAACAAAGCATAGGTATTATGTGATCTTTGTTGATGACTTTTCTCGGAAGTGTTGGATCTTCTTCATGAAGAAGAAGAGCGAGACATTCTCAAAGTTCTGTGAGTTTAAGGCACTGGTTAAGAAAGATTCGGGGAAGCAGGTGAAGGCTCTTAGGAGCGAAAATGGTGGTGAATTCATCTCTCGCAAATTCAAGGACTTTTGCAGTGCAGAAGGAATTCGAAGAGAGCTCATAGCGCCTCATAACCCACAACAGAATGTGGTCACGGAGCAGAAGAAATAGAACGATCGTGGGTGCTGCACGGGCGATGTTGCATGATCAGGGCCTTCCCATACACTTGTGGGCTGAGGCATGCAACACTACGGTTTATGTGAAAAAACCTTGTCCTCATAGAATACTTGGAATGAGTACACCCGAGGAGGTGTTTTCTGGTAAGAGGCCTGATATTTCTCATTTGAAGATTTTTGGCTCACCTGTTTACATTCATGTGACGAAGGATGCCAGGAAGAAGCTGGAGCTGACTGTAGAGGTTGGGATATTTGTGGGGTACATAGAAACACCCCACAACTATCATGTGTATTTTCCAGATAGTCAAAAGACTGTTGTGTGACGGAATATCAAATTTCATGAGGAGAAAGCCATGAAGTGTTCGCTTGAGAGGGAGCCACACTTGCATGCAGATGAGGAGCTATTAGTTCCTAAGGATGCGCCTCAGGATGTGGATCAGCCATAAGAGGAGGTTCATGGAGTGGAAGAAACCACTCATGCAGCGCCAACCATCAGAGGGCGGAAACACACTACATAAGCGAAGCGACTGAATCAAGATGTAGTGTAGAATGTAGGAGCCCCTACATCACAGTGCAGACAGAGATAATCACCTGACCGATATACTAGATACATGGCTCTGATGAGAAAGTGTATCATGACAGAACTATATTCTTTCCAGGAAGCTGTGGAAGACCCTGCATGGGTAGATGCCATGGTGGAAGAGTATGATTCAATTGCCAGAAACAGTGCATGGGAGATTGTCCCAAGGCCGAAAGGGAAATTAGTGGTAGGTTTGAGATGGATATACAAAGTGAAGCAAGCTACTGATGGGAGCGTCGAGAAGTACAAGGCAAGATTTGTTGCCTGGGGCTTCTCATAGATTGAGGGGATCGACTATGAGGAAACATTTGCACCTGTCACAAGGTATTCTACTATACAGACTATCCTTGCTCTCTCAACGCAAATGGGGTGGCACATTCATCAGATGGATGTGAAGACTGTGTTCCTAAACGGAGTCATTGAGGAGGAGGTCTACATAGAGCAGCCTGAAGGTTTCAAGATCTTCAGCAGCGAGTCGCATGTGTGCAGGCTCAAAAGAGCGTTGTATGGGCTGAAACAAGCACCTCGTGCTTGGTACACACGGATAGATAGTTATTTCACCAGACTTGGATTCTCCAAGAGTGAGGTGGATCCGAACCTATACCAGATTGTGGTGGAGGGTAAGTTGTTGATCATTGTACTTTGTGTAGATGATTTGATTCTGACAGTTGATGAACTATTGATACACTCATGCAAGGTTGATCTTGCAAAGGAGTTTGAGATGAAGGACTTGGGACTCCTTCATTATTTCCTGGGATTGGAAATTTGGCAACGTAGTGATGGACTATTTGTGTCTCAAGGCAAGTATGCCCGGGAGATACCGAAGAAGTTCAACATGCAAGGCTGCAAGCCTATTGAAACTCCTCTTCCTGGTGGTTGGAGGAAAGAGGATGCCCCATCGACAGAGGTAGTGGATGCCACTATATATTGACAGTTAGTGGGGTCACTCATGTATCTAGTCAATACACGACCTGACATATGCTACGCTGTTAACTAGCTTTCACAAGCTATGGTTAAGCCTACCAAGCTCTTTTGGAAGGCAGGAAAGCATGTATTGAGATATATCAGAGGCACATCGGGATATGGATTGTGGTATAGATAGTCGGATGAGGTGAAGCTGCATGGCTGCACGGATGCAGATTAGGCAGGGAGCCCAACGAATAGAAAGAGCACATCTGGAGGGATATTCAGTATCGGGTCTACAACAGTTTCTTGGTACAGCAGGAAATAGAGATCCACGGCACTCAATTCCGTGGAGGCCGAGTATATGGCAGCAAGTTTGGCTGCATGCGAGGCTATATGGATGAGAAAGATCCTGGTCGGGTTGTTTGGTTCACACTTAGATCCTACTGTGATATATTGTGATAATCAGAGTTGCATCAAACTCTCAGTTAATCCAGTATTTTATGATAGATCTAAACACATTGACATTTGGTACCATCATATCAGAGATTGTGTGCAGCGGAAGATCATGTTACTTTACTACATTCCCACGGAGGATCAAGATGCAGATATCTTGACGAAGGCGCTCACCAGGATCAAATTCGAATACCATAGAGACAAGATCGAGGTGGTAGATAATCCCTATCTTGTTGAGTGGGAGTGTTGAGAATGCAACAAGATGATGAGATTAGTGAAAAGAGTTGTCTTCACTAAGTGGGCCCACATGATATTTTTGGCACAAGTCTATTTTTAGACTATGTCTATTTTTAGACATGTTGATCATATTCTATGAGTTGCAGGATGCTATTTGTGGATGGTTGGTCAATTTGGAAAAATATATGGACTTCTATTTTTAGACATATTGGGCGGAGTCTATTTTTAGATTTTCAGTCTAGAAATAGATATGTTGAATATTATTAGCTCTTAATAATATTTGGAGTCTAAACATTATCTTATTCTCTTGGAGCACTTCAGTTAAGTGCACAGATGTGGCACAAGAGCTGACAGAAGGAATTACGCTATTCCTGAGAGTTAACTAGAGCTATTGCATGGAGGACTTCAGTTATAACTCATGTGACAGAGTTTGGTGGAGTTGGAGAAGTAGTTGGTGGAGTTGTGTTTAGTTTAACTCAGTTAGACACAGTTGAGCTAGTTGTATCTAGTCTAACTGATTGATACACTAGTGAGAGTGGTGTGAATTAATTAATAATTAATTCACTAAATATTAACTCATTAATAAACTAAAGAATACATCAGTTAACTATAGTGCATGGACAGTTCAGTGAAGACCAGTGGAGAGATAGGTGAAAGGGCAAGATAGAATATCAGTTGTGACTATAGTGTTGCATGAGTTTGCACCACACATTGATGGAGATGCCAATGAGGATTGCGCAGTGAAAGCCAGGTGGATTCGAGTTCATTCAGAGCCATTCTTCAGCAGGGATTGCACAGTAGAGGCAGGCTAGCAGGTGGCAGAGATCGGTACATGGATTTGCTAGATCAGGACCTGATTAGTGTGTAGCGATTGGATTGTACTAAGAGCTTGTGATAAGCTTTGTATGATGATTGTTACATGATCTCTATGACATATATTATATACAGATAGTTGGGGCTTTCAGCTTCAGGCTTTCCCATTAAAACAACTGTGTTAATGTGTGTGAATTTTTATGGTTTCATGTGTGCATTGTAATTGTCTTTATTTCCGCATGTGATGATCAAAGGTGGAATAGATTTTGTATTGTGCATGAAGTTAAAATAGTGTGTGATCAAGAGAATCTTGGATATAACGCATTGGTTATATAATTTCTATAGTTGATCTATCTTTTCTTATGTTTTTTTTTCTATTTTTGATTTGGATACATAGCAAAAAATGTTATACAACCTTGGAGGTGTGAACCAATATAATAAAATTTAATCATTCACGTATATGAACACAAAGCTTGCAAATATTGTAGAGTAACCCATCTTTTTGTCACCTTCTTCTATATGATTTTGACCCTGTAGTCGTTGAAATAACTTCTTAAAGTCCTCATCTTTTGTGCATGTCTCATTGTATTCATCATGGGTAAAAGGATCAATGTGTTCATATTTCCCAAAGACGTTATCTTGGATGTGGGTGACTTTGAAAGCATGTATACCAACATGTTTGTGTTTACTTATACATGATTAATAGATGAAACTATACTAAAAACCCCATCTGCTTGTGATGTTTGGTTTGTTGTGGTGTACTTTGGGCTTGTAAATACTATAATAGTTATGATATGCGTGGATGATGGTATCCTTTCCCATCAAATAATTCTTTCACTCCTTGACAACTTCAATTGGGGCATAAAATTTCTTGTCATAGATAGGGTAGTTTATAAATTTTCCATGAAATATTTTATAATGATAACATATAAGCCTTCCTCCTTACATCAAGACTACTATAATGAAATACCCACTTGCATCTGTCCCCAGTTTTAAAGGATTTTAAAATTTTGGTAATGTGAGACTTGGTACTTAAATAATATTTCTTTTCATCTCATTGAAATAATTTTACTAATCCCCCCCCCCCCCCCCCCATTATAAACGTGTATTGTTGTTGTTATGGTGTGGAGTGGTGTAGGTACTACTGAAAATGAAGCTACGAACTTATGCAAGTATTAGGCTACCCCAACAAAGATCCTAAATTAAGTGAATTTTGTAGGAATTATCCATTTCATGATATCATCCATATTTGCAAGATTTATCTTGATCTCCCCTCCACTGATCACATATCCCAAATACACCAAATATTTTTCAACAAACTCACATTTCTTCAAGTTAGATAATAATTGGCGTTTCTTCAAAATTCTTAAACACCTACATGAGATGTGATGTGTTCTCCTCCCAAACAAACTATAAACTAGTATATCATCCAAACTATTTATACTAAATGAGTATAGATATGGGTGTAATACATCATTCGTTAATGCCATAAATATAGTTGGTGAATTGCATAAGCCAAATGGAATTATAAACCATTCATACAAACCTTGCCTTCCCTTGAAGGAAATCTTCTAGATGTCTTCTTATTTGACACATACTTAATGGTTTATTGATTTTAGGTCCAACTTGGTAAGTACTTGGCATTTTGAAACTACTACAATAAATTATCAATCCTAGGCAGAGGGTACCAATTCTTGAGTGAAAGATTATTCCAATCCATGTAATCGATACAAATTCTCTAACATCTTTCTTGGGTATAATGATGATAAGTGACCCACAAGGTGAACTAGTTTATAGAATTACACCTTGCTCCAATAGATATTGCAATTTCTTCTTCACTTCATCTAATTCCAGAACAAAATGTCTATATAACAAGCCAATATTTAGTAATGTGGAGTTAGTAAATAATTTTATCTCATGCTCCACTTCTCTCTTAACTGGTAGCCCCTTGGGCTATTGGAACACTTTGTAGTCTCACCATGGCTCCTCCAATTGATGTTTCTGCTCTTTAGTACACCCCTATAGGGATGCCTTTACTCTTCTTGATTCATCACTTAGATAATTCTCTCTTAAGAAAAGTAAAAAATATTTCATACTAGAACTAATAAACTTCTTAGCTTGCTTGTAACTTACCTTTGAGACCTTTGACCTTACTTTATGTGTGATGATGTATAAATTCACATCCTTCATTGGATGATACTAGTTTACTCTGTGCATGAAGAGTGCATCCCTCATATATATGTAGAAGATTCCAAATACTAATCCACATATGTCAAGGTGTACTACATCAAATTCTACTTCATCAATAAAATCAACACTTAAAAACAAAATAAACTTACATTGTATTTAAGGTTCTCTGACTTCTGTGGTTTTCGTTGGTTACATTGTTTTGTTACCTTGATCTCTACATACTTTTTCACCTATCCTAATGGAAATGGGATAGGATGATCATGAACCTCCATTACAAGATTATTGAAAAGATCCACTAGTATGATATTAGCTTGTGAATTGGAGTCGAATAGAGCGTTTATCTTGATCTTCTTAACCTAGATCTTGATGTGGAAGAGTTTGATCACCCTATCTTCCTAGTGACGAAGGCTGATTAGATTCACCTTCTTCTGCATATATGTACAAATGATCATCTCACCCACATTGGGGTTGATTTTGACCTAATTTCTTGAATATATGGAAGAAGATTGTTTTTCTTTGCATCCTTCTTGTGGTTCTTCCATTTTAGCTTTAGATGTATCTTCCAACACTTTTCCTCAATGTGACTATTGAATATTGCAATTATTATAATGGTTGTTGGGATCCTTGCACTAATGTGAAATGGTTTTATCTTCTTATCCTTCCACATTTTCCACTTTTTATTCACCACCTTGGAATCTTTTTTGTGATCTTTCTTGTTGGAATTGCTTGGATTTCATTTCATGTGGCCTATGCTTTTTAGATAGTATGTCTATACACATGCTTCACCCACTATACTTGGCTTGAAAATCATCACTTTCTTTTGTATATGACTATGTAGACCTATCAAATACTTGAGTGCATTTGGGTTATTGGGAGAAATACCTAGCATGATGGCCATATTTATAAACGCAATGGTTTACTCCTATACAATATGCCCTTGCCTTTGCTTGAAGTAGTGTTATCTAACCCATTGGTCCTATACATACCCAATAGGTATAATTGAAACTCAATGAGGGTTTTTAAGTCCTCCCACCTATTTAACAATAAATTACCCTTCAACCTAAGTGTTTCTGAATGGATTTACCACCATGTCAAAGCATGTATTTCTAACATCTATATGGAAAATGATATATATTTTTATTCATATATATGTTTAATATTGAATGAAACTTCTGGTTGTTGCAACCAATGGTTAAATTTTAATGCATTGATCTCAGCTCAGTATAGTTTTATATTTTCTTTCACTTTCATATTGAATAGGGACTATGAAGGGTTAATAGAATTGGAACTAAACTACTATTTCTCAATTTATTTCCTTGACTCCTTTATTAGGTCTTCATTATCTCCTAGTTTCCCCTCTAATCCAATTTCTAAGTTAGAAATTTCGACCTCTTCGAATGGTCTAATATTTCCTACTAAATCCACCACGAGGAGGTTCATATTGTGATTTATGGTGTCAAATTGTGCTTCTAACCTCGTAAATATCTCTTCTAATAGATATTGAGGGTTATTGTGAATAGAATTATCAACCATGGCTAGGTTTTTGTGACTTTTTTCTTAAACCAATTTCGAGATCCCTGCAACTTCCAAAAAAATAACCCAAATAAAAATACCCTAATACCAATATTATCTATAAATTTCCATGGATATACCATTGGAATGGTTCATTAGAACATATCTAATAAGATACTGAAATATTCACTGTGAAGGTTAATTTACTTTATATCTCAGATTCTTTAATTACTAATTTTATGCTTAAATGTATGAACTAGTTGAAATTTGGATTTAGATAACAAAAAATTATTCACACTCCATCCGTATATAAACAAAATATTTACCCTAGGAAACTTGTACTAGAGAAAACCCAACTAGAAGGTGAGACCACTCTAATCTCTTTTATCTAATATGGAAATATGCAAATACAAAGAAAGAGGTACTCTATATGGAGTTACCTAATACTTAAAGCCTATAAGGCCACTTAAAAATATCATCCCCCTTTATTATTCTCTTCAAATTCCCACTCCTAGATTCTCTTATCAACTATGAAACAGATACAAATTACAACAACAAAGAATGGAACTGCTTCTCCTCCTAGCAACCTAAAATTTAACATTGCTCGATAGCCATATAGTGGTAGGCTTTTATTTCCTCAACCCTCAATAAAAGTTATCATATTTTACCTTCTAGATTTTTCTTGAAATTCCACACATGGATATCCCCATGTGTGAGAAACAAGGGATGGCATGGCATCCTCTAATACCATGGTATTCAACATGGTAGGTCAAATTATCGTAGGTATAATGTTTAGATATAAGATATGATTTACATGATATTGGCACCATTAGAAAGTTAACGAAGTGCAAATCAATTAGGTATAAGCTAAAACAAAGAAATTTTTGGCTCCAAAAAATGTCAATTGATGCCTCAAAATGGCTTTAGAAGGTTTCAAACTCTAATTTTCCAAACTGGGACTTGTTGTTAAAATGACCTTACAAGTTTATTCCTCAATTTTTTAACTAATATAATGATAAAATATAGATCAATTTCAACTATTATTGTTAAATTTTTTGATGTAATTTGTTTGTGATGATAAACTATGTGCGAATTATCTATTTAAAGTAACACATTTACAAATTTTCAGAAATTTTTTTGGTTAAAATCACATTTACAAATGTTTTGGTTTGTTGTGAGTGTACATGGCTATGAAATACATCATCCATGAAATTGAATTATATCATAGGTGTGGGAGGCTTACAAGTACTTCTAGTTTAAATTTTAGGATTTGGGCACTCATGCTTTGTAGTAGGCTTGCATTTTTAAGTTGCTGACATCATTTTTCAGACTTGTGGAAATAAGGGAAATTTTGTTTCAAGCACAATAGAATGTAGGTGTGGATTCATTGCACAAGTTTGAAAGGATTTATAATAAATTAATTAATGTAAAATTTAGATCAACTTTAAAATGTGATTTGAGTAAAATCTGAGTTTTGACCACATAATAAAATATATTTAGTTAGGTTTAGTGTTGTGTTCTCTCAGAATGAATACTTAATTACCATGCCAAGTTGAACTACATACATCAAAAAATTTGTATATGTACTTTATGTCAAATAATGAAGACACCAAAATTTTTTTTAAGGAATGCTTTCTTACATGGACCATGATACCATAATTCCATGTTTCCATGACTATCACGATTCCAAGCCACCCTTCCCAAACCCGTGTTTTTCTTGATATTTGAATTTGAAATGTCCAACTCATTTTTCCATTTTTCCCACTATTGATACATTTTTGCATTAAACCTTTTTACTTTATCCCTTATGAAAATAATAGTAAAATTTCATGTGGATGTATAGGAAAGTATTGTTTTATCCACACGTTATTAGAATTTACATTCTACACAAATATCATACCCCTCTTTTACCTCACTTTCTCGATAATTATACACTTAGTCGGTTTCTTAAGTACCTTTTTACAATATGTGTGAAAGTGTTGTTTTCAATCATCCTACATAGCCTCTGGATTATTTGTTGGTATGTGTTATATTATTTTCACAAATATACCCATGCATGCATGTTTCATTGGGTGTAGTAGGAAGGAACAGGTTCAGGGGAAGCACCCCCAAAAAATAGTTTTGGGTAGTTTTTTTGCACGTGTTTTTTGCTAAAAGTGGTTTTGTGGTGCATGGTGGTTTTGTATTTTTGGTTAAGGAAATATAGTTTTATTCTAATACAGGGTAAATGAATTGGTATATTATGGGTTCCACAAGATATAAATTGCATTTTGATATTTTATAGAAGAATATATTGAAAAAAATATTGTTGGATTTCACGATTTTGGGTTTCCATGATAATAATATTTGTGTTAAGGTGTGTGTTTTTCATTACATATTTTTTATTTTAATTAAGAATCCTTTATGGAAATTAATTTTATAGGATTCAAACCTATATTTGGTGTAAGATAAATTTGGTTTCAAGGGGATTCCTTTGTGGCTAAGGGGTTTGGATAAGGCCTATGGTAGACCTTGTTTCAATGGGAGATCTATGAAATTGATTCTTGTGGTGAAAATAAGTGGGGATAATTTCAAAGATAGAGAAAAAAAAATACAATGAGTAGAGTTTTTATCTATGGAAGCTCAAAATAGAAGACTTGTTAGTGGATAGAGATTAATGTATCGTTGTGGATCTAAGTTCTACACTGATAGGGATGTACATATAAGAATAGACCAAGTTGGATTAAAAGGAAATGATAAAATAATATTGTGTCTCTCAAATTTAGTATAATTGAATATTTCAAGGGAGTATAAAATAAAGGATTTTTCAAACAAGTTATGGGGATTTATATCAATCTAAGTCCTTGGTGAACAAATTTTTCCTGCAGAAAAATAGGCATAACTTTAGGATGAAGGATGGAGACTCGGTGACATATAATTTGAATGCTTTCAATACCGTGGTAAGTAAACTATTATCTATTGACTTTAATATTTTAGCTAAGGATAAGTGCATCAATTTTTATATTCTCTACTAGACTCCTAGGATAGCGTGGTTGTTGCTATATGTAGTAACACAACTAATTTAAGCTTCAATGAAATAAAATCATCCTTTTTATTGAAGGATATGAGATGGAAGAACATGAATATTCAGAATGGAGATGCCTTTTCTATAAGTGGATGCTCCTAGAATAGAAATAAAAATAAGTCCTCTAGTTGGATATCTAAATCTAGAGAAAGGTATAAATCTCCAAGAAAGTTCAAAAGGTATGTTGGAGATGTGGAAAATAAGGGCATTATAAGAAAGATTGTAGATCCAAAATCATTGAGAAAGGGAAGGAATATGAATATGGTTCTTATACATATGAAAACACCTCCTCAATATAAGAAGGGTATGTGTACTTGGCATATTTAATCACACATGTAGATCATGATCATACATGGTTGATCGACTCTAGTGCATCCTTTCATATGAATCCTCACAAGGAGTGGTTTTGCAAGTATGAAAGACTTCATGGTGGTGTTGTTTTCTTATGAGATGAATCAACAACCAAAATATTAGAATGAGGAAAATCAAGTTGAATTTCATGAGTGGAAGGATTAAAGAACTCCCTAATGTTCTGCACATCCTAGGATCGATCAAAAATTTGATTTATGTAGGCAATATGAGTGATTCAAGTGTAAATTCAATGTTTGAAAAGGATACTTGCAAGATGGTTCAAGCAACAATGCTATTACTAAGAAAAGTTTGGATTATGACTCTGTATAAGACGATAGGAAAAACTGTTAGTGATGGGTGAAGTAGTTTCATTGTTATTGAGAGTGAATTAGAAGAAGAAAAAATTCTACAATCTCTGGAGAAAATACTATGTTGTGGCAAAAAATACTAGGACATATTGGAGAGAAGGGCCTTTGAGTATTACACGATAATGGTATGGTAGAAAGTATGTCTAATTATGTTGAAATATTAATATGCTTGTATATTAGGGTTATTTGTATTACTTTATAATTACCTTTGAATGGTTGTTGGCTTCTTATTTAATTTATTATGTTCTTGTTCACCAATCGATTACCAAAAAAAAAAAAAAATATGAATATTATAAGATATATAGAACAAAGGAAATCAAGTTCCAAGCTAGGGAAAAACCAAATAAAATTATCTTCTTATAGAATTAGATCAAAGTGAGATATCCAAAACCCAAGCCAAATACCAAGATAGCCAAAAATAACCCAAGTCAACCCTCCTCCAAGTCTCTTCCACCAAATCAAAGTAAACACTAGTCAAATTTCTGAATTATGGTCATCCCTTAAAAATTTGGCCCCTGAAATTTTGGCCCTGTAAAAACTTTGAAAAAACCACAAAGAATAATTGCATATGGGGAAATATTAGGGTAGAAACTAAGAATTTCTTTCTCCTTAGTCTTCACTCTCTCTTTTTCTTTTACTTCATTGGTTTTCTTCTTCTTTTTTGCAAAGAAATTGAAATGGCTGCCAAAATGTGGAGCACAATTTCGAATATATAATTGTTTGACCATATGAAGAGACACAACTTATGGGTTGGAATAATTTTCCATCTGGAGGGTCGACTTGGTTTTGTGGTGACAAAATTGTCTCTTTCATTAGAGGAAATTTCAGCCTAAAAGTGGCCTCCTAAGGAAAAATAATAAAATATTAGCTATAAATTTTGGAGGGAAAAGAACAAAACTTCTTTTTTTACTTGTATTTTTTACTTATATCCTTATCGGTTTACCCAAATTTCAAGTGTAGACACTCATTGGATGTGAAATTAAACTCCACATCCAGCGAGTACCCATTATGAATACTTTTGAGAAGACCCACATTGACAAAAAATGAAGATACATTAAAAAACATGTTCAACACATTGTTTTAATGTATCTTCAATTTTTGTCAATGCGGGTCTTCTCAAAAGTATGCATAATGGGTACTCTTTGGATGTTGAATTTAATTTCACATCCAGCGAGTGTCTACACTTGAAATTTGGATAAACTGATAAGGAGATAAGCCAAAAATACAAGTAAAAAAAGTAGTTTTTCTTCTTTTCCCTCCAAAATATTTACAAGTACCTCATTTTAAATTTAATGGATTTTGATTGGTTTACATATTATGACATGGAAATTAAGTGAAAATTTCATGGGCACTTTTAGGCTGAAATTTCCTCTAATGGGACTTAAAATGTAAAATTTTATTTTCTTACAAATAGTCCAAATGGGACTTTGACTCATGAAATTTTTTCTAATTGACTCAATAAACCCTAGAAGCATGAAGAAAATGCTTTGACTAGAAAATAATAATGGAAAAAGAACTAGATAAGATGGAGTTTGAATGGAAGGATAATGAATCAAACTTTACAAAAGAACATGAATCAGAAGAAGAACAACCACAAGCTATGGCACTGTGAATATCTATTGAGGAAAGGTTACTAGAAAGGTATACTTCACTTGATTTCCATTCACTTTTTACTTTGTTTATTATTGATGATGATCCTAGAAATTTTAGTGAGGAAGTGGATTTAGAGGATGGTAAACTCTAGAAAAATGTCATGGTTGAAGAAATTACATCCTTGGACAAGAATTAGGCTTGGGGTCTAGTGGAGTTGTCAGCTAGAAGTAAGCCCATTTGCAGCAAATAGGTGTTTAAGAAGAATTTGAATGAAGAATAAAACGTGGAGAAATACAAAGCTTGGTTAATAGCAAAGTGTTATTCACAGGTAGAGGGAATTAAATTTGGAGATATTTTTTCTTCCTATTTTCAAGTTAACTTCTATTATAATTTTTTTATATGTTGTTGCTTATTTTCATTTTGAAGTAGAATAGATGGACATGAAGAAAAAATTCCTACATGGGGATCTGGAAGAATAAATCTACATGAAATAATCAAAAGGATTTCTTGTGAAAGGAAAGAAAGAGCTAGTATGTAGGTTGAAAATTTCCTTGTATGGGTTAAAGAAATCACCAAATATGTGGTATCAAAAAATTAATACTTATATATTGGGACTTGGCATCACAACGAGAAAAGTGGACCACTAGGTGTATTTGAAATTAATTGGTGATCATGTTATTTATTTTGTATTGTATGTGGATGATATGTTTCTTACTGGAAATAATAAGGAAATAATATAGGAAGTGAAAAATAAATTGTCCTCTAAATTTGACATGAAGGATCTTGATGTTGCAAATTTAACTAGGGCATGAAAATTAAAAGAGATTGGGAAAACATGAAACTCTAGTTAAGTTAGAGTAAGTATGTCAAGACAATATTGTAGATGTTTAATGTGTAGGGATATAAATTAGTAAAGGTGCATATACCTATAGGTGTAAATTTATCTGCAGACAGTGTCCTAAGACGCAGGAAGGGGAAGAGGGCATGCCTCGTGTTACGTATTCTAGTGCATGTTGAATATTGGTGTATGAAATGGTTTGTACTGGATTATACCTTGCATATGTAGTGAGAGTATTGAATAGGTATATGTCAAAACCAAGAAAGGAGCATTGGACATAAAAAAAGAGGGTTTTCAGGTATTTTCATGGCACTATTGGCTATGGATTATTCTAAGTGAAGATCAATATTGAATAGTCTTGGAAATACATGGCTTTATTGATGCAAACTAGGATAGATATTTGGATCATAGAATATCTACAAGTGGGTATGTATTTAACCTATTTTGAGGAAAAATCAGTTGGATTATTAAAAGATAATTTGTAGTGGAACTCTAAGCTATATAAGTTGAATACATGGTAGTCACTCATGCAAGCAATGAAGCAATATAATTACAAATATTGTGTTCAAGTATTGGGTTGGTACAACATGTTGCAACATATATTGTGACAGATAAAGTGAAATATTCCTAGCGAAGAACCCGACTTATCATTAAAATACAAGGCATATTGATGTTTGGTGTCACTTTGTGAGAGATATGATTGAAGACAAGAAGGTGCTATTGGAAAATATGGACACTTTGAAAAATGTCATAGATTCATTAGAAAATATGTGAGAAAAAATGATTTCTCTTTCTATAGAGAAAAAATGGGAATTATTTCCTTGGATTTCTGGTCATGTACTCTTGTGATCCCCTATGTGCAAAAAAAATAGTGGGAGAATGTTGGGCATGTGGTATATTCTTTGTACAACTATCTCCATGCATTGTACATTGTGTTAGGTACAATAGAGGGATCAAGAGGGGATGCAACCCACCATACTCGAGGGGTTCTGAGGGGGGTGGAAGACACCTTATGCAGGGGTTCAAGGGTTGTACCCCATAAAAATATTTTAGGTAGTTTTTTTCATCCATTTTTGGTGATTTTTTATATGCAAATTTTCTTAAAATTATTTTTTTGACACATGGTGGTTTTTCCCATGGTTTGGTAGTTTCTGTTAAGGAACTATGGTTCTATTCTAATAAAAGTTAAATGGATTGGTGGTTTGTGGATGTTGAGATATATATTGTATTGTAATACTATACAGAAGAATATATTGAAAATAATATTGTTGGTTTTATCAATTTGGTTTCCAGGATAAAATATTTGTGTTAATGCGTGTGTGTGTGTGTGTGTGTGTGTTTTTCATTGCATATTTAATATTTTAATTAATAAATGTTTGCAACAAGTAATTGTACAGGGTTAAAACCTACACATTCCACATTCTGCATCTCATATCACTCATCATTTAGTAACATAGTTTATTTCCCTGATTCTCGTGACTTACCACGTGGAGCAGAGGTAATCAACTATTCTTCTACATCAACCATTCTATAATATTCCCAATTTCCCACAATATAATTGGAATGTTAGAGTTCTTAATTTTCATAATTAATTAAGTAAATAAGAGGGTGGAGGGACCCACAAACCCCATAGATGAATAAAATCCACTTTTGATGTGTGTATGTGGATATTTCATATCTGGGTCTACATTATGGAGTAGTGGAGTAGCTTATTAAATGAAGGAAGAGTGGAGATCATGGATCATTAATGTGAAATCATGGAGATCTTGGAGGAGGTCAACTGAGATCATGGTGCATTAAAAGTAAGATCATAAAGCACTTATGATGAGATAGTGGAGGAAGTGGTGCATCTAATGCACACATGATGGGGAGAGTGGGAATTAAATGCATACATGATGGAGATCATGGAGAGACAACGAAGTCTTCAGGGAGGCTAGTGGCCACATGTAAAGCGTAGTTATGAGGTGGGCCGGGGCTATGGAAAGCTCATAATATATATATATATATAATGAATATGAAGGCACAAAATAAGGCAAGATTTAGATTATTCTTTCTAATCTGTTTAGATCTATATTTGTCATGTGACAATTCTATGCATGCTTATGTTGTTTAGATAAGTTTGTGGTGCTATATAGAATAGGGTGTTCCCGAGTGGGAATCACACACTTACCCATGGGGGACTTTGAGTGCCTACTCTGGAAAGGTTACTATTGATCTCTATTCATCAGGCATTGGTGCCATGTTCATGCCACTCTCATATGCACATATAGGTTCAGGAATAACACATTCTTGCTTGAGGGTTTGAGAGGTGGTGGTTGTTTCTAGCATTTTAGCTAGGAAATCAGTGGAGGATTCATCCTTTCACCTTGTTCTTCATGTTTATCCTTTCAGGAGCAACAGATCTATATATGACATTCAGGCCATTGTATTTTACCTCCATGCAGCAGCATTCCCCTCAAGGATTGCGCAGTCAAATCCTGTAGATCTAAAGGAGGAAGGAAGTTTCTAGTATTTCAAATGGAAATCCTGTGAGGGACCATCTCCTCACTTTGCATTCATTGTTTCCACAATTTTTAAACTGATTTTACATATTTAGCAGTAGGCTAGAGAGCCTCCCTCCTTGACAACACAATTTTTATCAAGCAGTTTTGTAGCAGCAGCTGCATTCAGTGGAGAAGGTTGGAGGAGAGAGATCTTGAGCTTTTGTCTTGAGGATTTGAATGAGGGATCAACCCTCTATGCATTGATTTGGTTGTGCCCAATTGCAACCATCATATCTTCAACTCATGTAGTAGATATGCACACCCAACAATTGTATAGTGCAAGCCCTAAGAGGGTGATTTTCCTATATTCCTAGATCTGTAAATCCATTTCTGGGTTATCTTGGGTATCCATCATAGAGCCCATATCTATATTTTCAGCATCATCGAAGCTCCATAAATGCCTAGATCTACATTTTATATTTTACCAGAAGTTGCAATCCTAGCAGTTGCAGCAGGGACGACGCAATATTCCTTCCAGCATTTCAACAGTCCCTCTTGTGGGATCATTTCAGGGTCATTCTAGGCCATATATTTGGCTTGAGTGTCTCATATTTTGAGCATTGTTGTATTGGTTTATCCACCTCCTATATAATAAAATGGCTCAGATATTCTGTACATTTTGATGGTGTATTTAGATTAATTTTTTACTTTGCTACAGTTCATCTATTATGTTTTTTTATTACTGCATTCTCCCTTTTGGGATATTACACATTCCTTCACATCCTATTGTCGCTGCAACAAACACCCTCCAAATTTTTTTGCTATAATTTAATTTTGGAGCCTACTGTGGATCTTGTGATCGGTCGTTTTGTTGTCACTTCTTGGTTGATTGATATTTTTCTAACTCTAAGAGCTCCCTTCCTAGATTGTAAGTGTCGAAATCACCTGATCACACATGATCAATCCGTAAAAAAATTCATGAGAACATTCCTTCATGCATGATTGAACAAGCTTAGCAAATGTAGATAGTCAGTGTGCACTTTCATTGACAATCTCTCACCTTTGGTTGCGATTTTACTTCTATTTCAGTGAGTTTTCAAACTGTCGCTTTCACACACCTTCGATTTCATGAGTGTCGATTTCATGTTTTCAACTTTATATTTCGATTAATTTCACCTTAATTAGTGTCATTTTCATGTTATATTTTCTCTGGCATGTGTTTCTTTCACTATTGTTCACTTATTGCAAGTGTCATTTGCACTTTTCTCTTCATATAGAAAATGTCGTATATTGGCATGGGAAATTTCTCTTATCATGTAAAGTGGAGTTTTGGCTTATTTCAAAGGGTAAATTTTGTGTTGATGAGTCACTCTAGTTATGTAGACATTTTTTACACTCATTCCCAAAGTTTTATGCACTATCACACAAGTGTCGTCACTGTCATTGCAAAGTGAACCTTTAGTGTTGCACTTGGGGAAAGTCGTCGCAATGTCGTCACATTGAGGGAAGTATGTTGTTAATGTATTTTGAGTGATAAATTTTGTGTGTTAAACTATTCTAAGTGTGTGATCATTCTCAATTTTTGTCCTTGTTCACTTTAGTCTCACTGATTCCACACTTAGCCTCTTTCGAAAAAGCCACTCCCGGGCAACTTGACCTCACTCAGGCCTCCTGAAATGCACATTGCACAGTATCAACCCTAAAAACTTGAACTTACCTCTTGAAACTACACACTTCACAGTCAAATTTCTCCTCCTTGACCCTTGAGATCTAGAACTGCGAAATCATTTACTCCTAGGCAGCCTCAACTCTACATTGCGCAGTGTCAAGAATCAAGCCTCCAACTTGACTCCTTGAAGTGCGTAAATACGCAATATATGAGACTATTCTCCCTCGAGGACTGCGCATTCATAAAATTCAAGCTTCAAGCCTCAAGAAAGTGGCCTTGAACCCCTCAATTGCATAATATCCCAGCTTTTTCTCCTACCATAACTGCGCATTGGGAAAATCCAAGCCTCAAGCTTCAACCTTGAGCTCTTGAGCCTCTCAACTACGTAGTCACCTAGATTGGCCTCTCATAACTGAGCATTAGGAAATATCAAGGCTCAAGCCTCAATCTTGACCTCCTGATTCCCTCAACTGCACAATTATTTAAGTTTTTCCTTCCAGAATTGTGCATTTAGTGACCTCAAGCCTCAATCCAAAACTTTGATCTCTTGATCCCCTCAGCTATGGAATAATTTGACCCTGGACATCCTAAACTATGCATTGTGTAGTCTCAAGCCTCAGTCTTAAGCCTTGGCCTCTGGAACTGTGCAATCCCTAAGTTAGTCACTCAAATAGTCACCATTTCTATCCCTAACAAGTAATTGCATGGATCATGTTATATTAGGGGTTTTCAAACTGATGTCATCTTATAATGAATGGATTTCAGTTGCAAGTACTTTATCTTATCATGAAAGGATGATGATGGAGGAAAAGGAGAAGGAAACTATACTAGAAGACACCTATGGAGCTGAAGAAGACTAGGTGATCATCAGACGAGAACGCGAAGGAACACCATATTACAACAAAAGATAGAGAATCAAGATCACATTAAAGACTCCTTCTATTCAAGCCATATGGAGGAGGAAGAAGAAGCCCATGTTCCATATCTCAATAATATAGAAATAAAGTAGTAACAAAGGATGAATTGATATTTCCATGTCATCACAAATTCCATGTCATCAGTGCAATGTCATCTCGAGTTATGAGTCATCATGTTCCACATCATTTTGTGGATTATGTAAATTATATATGAGAGGAATTTAATGTAACATGGAAGTCCAAGAGTCATCCATGTATTGTAAAAAGTTCATGTAGGAAGTGAACAGGATAGAGAAGACAAAAAATCATGAGGGTATTCCAAGAGTCTTAAGGGAGGTGAATGATCACCCCATTTGTTATATATACACCCTCATTTTTCATGAAAATATTTTTTCACCTTGGATCCTCCTACCATTCATTAGAGAGGAAGATAGTTGTTTTGGAGGAGCGAGTGATTTCTCTAATGCTCCACTATTGGGGCTAGTGGTGTTTAGTGTCTTGATGTATCTTGTAACTTTTACTTAATTCAGAAGCTCATTGAGTCAACAAAATTTCATGCATATGTCGTGAATATTTTACGACTATTATTTGAATGTTTGTGATGTATGTTAATGTTTTCATATCTACTAAGGAAATTGAACTATTTCGGTGGCTTTGGTACTTATCTTGTTGAAGGTGTGTTGTATTTTCTTTAACAATCATTGATTCCATGTGAACTATCTCGTTGGTTGATCAACGATTCATTCACATGTATATGCTCGTGTTCCTTTTCTAGGTTATTACTATCACTTGTCTTTAAAGGTCCCGATTTTCTCTTCCATTTCGGTAGAAGGACCTTGATATTTTCTGCAGATGAACATTTCACAAGGCATACTCACTTACTGATCCAAAAATAATTATGTATTAGTTTCTTGTATTGAACTTTGTATCCAAGGAAAATATATAAGGTTACATGGAAACCAGGATGATACACTGGATGGGGCTCCTACTCCAAATGGTGTGAGTTATAATTGGGACTTCACATCTGGGAGACTCCCTTGATTGACAAATTTCCAAAACCGTCCACAAAATGGCACTAAAATGAGGGAAAAATGAAATGATTTAACCCTTGTGTCTGTTTTGAACCTCTTATCTGAAATGTCTCATCCTCAAATCATGCTCCTGATGTGCTTATCTAACCTATCTTTTGGTGAAATTTCAATCCCCGATGAGCCTTCTCCATGACTTGTCTCAAATCAAGCTTTATGGTGAGTGTGATACATCCATTACCCATCATGCATATATTTTTCTTAAGTTCTATGAATAATACAAAATTTATTGTGAATGTGTGGCTTGTATTCTCTTCTTCCTCGTCCTTTCAAGTCAAGTTAGATGATGGTGTCACACTTTACCACCTGATCCAATTCATTCTCTTGAAAACCTCATCAAGGATCTTCATTTATCATTTGATAGGTATGATTACCCATATGTTTATAAAATTATTAATCCACTAAGAATTAAGCCTAATGAATAAATTGAGGATTTATTTGATCAATTCCTTCACCTCTGTTATGAATTTCCTGAAGAAGACATAGATTGGGGTTTCTTTAAAAAAAAGTTTGAGAATTTGGTTCATATCTCTTTGCACGGTGAACCAAAACCATGTAATGTATGTACTTATGCAACTATTGTAAGTCATGAGACACCCATAATTTCAAAGGAGGAACCTACTTTTCCTTTGGTTCCTTGTACCCCTCCATTTTTAGTTCTGATGTAGGTTCCCCCTTATGATGATAATATAGTTGGGAAATCTACAAATCAAATTCCTAATCCATATTCTCATCCTCTTTCCACTTTTCATGATTTAGATCCCATGGAGGAAATCCCAGAATAGTTCATGAAGCCTATAATTAAGACTAATATTTCCATTCCTCGTGATGATATTAACACTCATAACTCTATTCTTGGATCTGATTTGGATTCTATCATCCTATATCACATGTTTCCCATGATCTCATGCCCCATATTTTCTTGATCAACCTAATCCAAATCCAAAAAGCACTCATATGTGGGGTAGTCACATTTCACAAGTAGAAGAGCAGGAAGGAGAAGATTATCTCAATATTTCTTATCTTTTTAAAAATCCTTCGTGTGAAGATGGTGTTTCCTCATTCTTAGCTGACAATGAATCCATTAATCTTGGTCATCAATCAAATGCAATCAATTCTCATAATCAATTTGATGTATTGGGAAATAATCATTCTAATGAGGATAACTCCATTGACATATATGATGATGAATTCCAAGATGAATCATATGATCTTTCAGTTTTTCAAGAAGATTTTGTTTTTAAAGATTTAGATTTCAAATTTATTTTGGTCAAAGAAGATTATATTATGAACACTTCTTACTCTTCACCTCCATATCCCTTATTCTCTACTATTTTCAATGCACCAAGTTGCAATGAAGATACTCCATGATCTTAAAGTTATTCATCTAATAAGTTCACTTATCAATTTAAATAAGGTAGTGATATTATCCATGAGGAAGAAGAGAAATGAAATTATAGAGCATCCATTCCATTTCTTATCATCTCTTGTTTTTCTTGGGGGGGACTCTTTGAATCATTAGGCTCATGAGATTTCTATGATTCATATATATTCAGATTTGTGATCAAAATAATATTATGGATTGAGTAATATTTTTGTTCAAGTTGGAGAATCTGATCAAACGTTAGGTCCCTATATTACTAGTTTAGTCCCTTATTGTTATTAGTTTAGCCCCGTTATTGTTACCGTTCTACCCCTGTAACCCCAATATTGTTATTATTGTGCCCTTACATTGTTATTGTTAGGTCGGCTAGGATTATATTGTGGGCCCATGGACTCCTATGTATAGAAGGAGGTTTTGGTCATTTGTATCATCCAAGAATTGTTAATTTATGTAATGTATTGGAGGTTTCCCCCTAGAAGTAGCTGATTTCTAATGCGCTGATCTCTCTATTATTCTATTTTTGGAGTTGGTTTCATAACATTTGGTATCAGAGCTTTGGATTATAGGGTTTTGCCGCTCTAAACAGGTCATCGTGGAATTTTCGCTATAAATTTTTTTCTACAAAGGTTCAGAAGCTGAAAATTTTAAAGTGCGAAACTGAAATCTTGAGGAAAATCATCGCAAAATTTTATATCTTGGTTCGCAATATTTTCAGAGATATGATCTATGGAAATTAGGGATTTTTGCAAGAACCTGAATTTAACCTAAACATATCATCACAAATTTTCACTATAAATATTTTTCTACGAGGTTTTAGAAGCTGAAATTTTCACATAGCAAAGCCAAAATCCTGAATAACCTCCTGTAAAAATTTCAGATCTTGGTTCGCAATATTTTTGGGGATATTGTCTGTGGAAGCTAGGATTGTTTCAGGGACCCGAATTTCATCTCAAAGATGTGACCATGGGAAAAATGTCATAACCCTTTCTCTGAGCGTCGGATTGAGATTCTGTAAAAATTGACCGCTAGTACACAGACTGTATTTTCCTTTCTATAAATTTCAGAGCTGGAGGAGGAAAAGTGACACATGGAAAGTCATACAAGTTTTCTCTACTGAACCAATCCATAATTAGGTCATTGTGGGAGATTTGACATAACTTTGTCTTGGAGAGTCTAAATCAGGTCAAACCAGTGGCATTCAAAAGAGGATTCAGCGGGCTACTGCAAGACCTAATTTTAGATATTAAAGATCTGAAACCATAGAGATAATTCAGTTTCAATATCGAGCTCCTCAAAAGCAAGAAAACAGTGTGATTTTTTTTCAAATTACATAAGTCTTGTTTGAAAAAAAAAATAGTTTGAATTTATTCCAAGGGAATATTGAAGAATAGATATCAGTATTGGGTTCTAAAATGCCCCCTAAAAATAATTCAACACCCATTAAGCCTTCAGAAGGCTCTACTATGACTCATGAAGACGAAGAAATGCAACATGAGATGTCAAAATTACAAGAGCAAGTGCACCTATCACAAAGAGAAACAAAAAATGAAATGGAAGTTGTTAGTATGAATCTTTCGTCGTAAAAGATCACTTTAGCTACGCATAAAAAATAGTCCTAACATCAATTATGGCTGCAAAATATCTTTAATTCTGTTGCACAAATAAAGATCTAAGCACAAAAAGACATTAAGCAAATAAAATATGATATGGCTCCATGCATCCAATAGACAAGACAAGAACAAAGTGTTTAAAATAATGATTTGTATTATATTAAAGAATGGGGCACCTGAGAGGAAAACAAGAAAGGTGTTTTCCGGTTCTCCTCAGTGGGATGGGTTCTTGGAAGTCCTCAGTGTTTCAAATCTAAAATTCCTCTCTCTTATTGGTGTAGAAAAAAAAACATGGAACTCAATGGGAGTTCATAAAGCAAAATGGAAAATGGTGACCAAGAGTAGATCCAGAGTGATCTAATGCAATGAAGGTGATTAATGAATGGGGAAAACCCTTCTATTTATAACAAAATATTGGGGTGTTCTAAAACTCGGTGCATGAATAAATATTATTAATCGAATTCTAGAATCACCCTTTAGGAATATTTTATTATATTTGTTGGAGGGAAAAGGGTTTTTGACTTGGGTCAATTCCTTTATTTGTAAATAAAAAATAAATAAATGATTTATTTATTATTTAAGGAAAATGAGGGGAATATAATTAAATAAATAATGGTTTATTTAATTATTTATATTTGATTTAGTCAAATTTAACTAAGAATATTATTTAAATAATGATTTAAATAACTTATTCTTAGGAAATAATCAAATAAATAATGATTTATTTAATCGATTTCCTTGTTTTGGGTTAAATATTACCATGCAATATAGACAAATGTGGTGAAAGCAATTATACTTAGGGTAAAATTGGTCTTACATGGTGTACTTGGGTTCATCTAATGATAATAGGTTAGATGACCAAAAAAAATGGTGTAACAGATTGCCCCCCAACGTACGAGTGTTAGGAGCAAATCGTATGACCGAAGTGCATTGTAAGAACTCAATCACTAGATGATGAAAGGAAATTGAGAGAGAGGAATGTAATGTAGTCGAAAGTGCTAAAGGACTAGACCCGGAGGAGATGAGACTTACAGGTGCAACAAGTCTCTAGTGTATGAAGTGGTACTTGTGCTAAAGGTGGCGGGGGAGGCATACCTATGCCCACCAAGACAATAGTACACACAATAAAGCACCCAGAAAACCACGGAATGCAATAGTAAAACAAGTGTTGGCATAAACATGAGCCAAAAAATGAGAATGATGAATCCCACATACATGCTATGCCTGGAATAATCGTCAGGACTTATACAATAATTTTGTAGTACATGAGATATAAATACACCCAAATGCCCCCTACACACGGGGAAGGGCTCACGAAATCAGACTGATACATGGAAATCGAAGAGGCTCTGCAAGTGACTGAGGTCGATATCATCAACTAGGAGGAGCTGGATCAAGGGCTGGAATGAAGAAGTCATCTGGGTATGTGGGGGGCTACCTGCACGGCCGCCCCCTCATGAGGGTTGGGACATCTCACACACACCTGGGTATCACCAATAGCTGCTACTGCATAACTGAACCATCAAATGTGTAGATCATGATCAAGCTGAAAAGAGCTCGAACCAAGGAACACTGCCCCCTAGACCTGAATTATGGAGTAAATGAGCTGATGTTGACAGAAGTAGGTCCGCCATAGGTGAGGCAATAAGGGAACCTAAACTGAGGCACGAGAGAAAATAGTGGAGCGACGAATAGACGGACACTAATGATGATGATGAAATGAGGGATACCGAGTAGCGGATAGACAACTTCCCTTGTTAGAGCATAAAGGACATGAATGGCTTGGTAGCGACTGACACAATATCATGAGGGATAGGGGACAATGGGACTGAAGGCCATAATATGCAATACGAGAGATGGACCAAGCAATGAAGGATAGGGACGCGAGATAGACTCCATGACTGATGATGACTCAACTTGGATGCTCTAGACAAGGGCGACTCGATGGTGCTGCCACGCAGTGAAGGGCCAATGGGGGACTGTAAAAGAATGAGTACAATAGGGTAGCTCATGATGAAAATCAACACGAACAAAGACAAGTAAGGAGGCAAAGTGGTGCCCCTGGTACAAGTGTGGTAAGTGAAGAAATTCGATTTTGAGAAGAGATGAAAAGATCCTTCATGGAAAAAATGTGTCCTGATGAAGTATCAAAACATGAAAAATGAACAAACACCCATTTGAGTGTTCGGTGAGAGCTTTCCAACGGTGCAGACGGTTTGTCAAACGGGGCTACGGTTTGGTCGCAGTTGGCGAAAGAACAAATAGGGGGTTTTCTTCTAATAAGGCATGTTCCCTCCACAATCATTCATTTGCTTGTGTAGTTGTGGTGAATATGGAGAGGAGAGAAGGCCCTAAATCTTGCAGCGATTGTAGCGGACAAACCGACCGTTGGAATCGTGATTCGTTAGTTGCAGGTAAGAGGTCTAATCCTACTCTTTGTTTTTGATGGATTCAAAGTTCAGATTAGGGCCTGGAATCTCAATAACTGCCCTTACTTGTTCCTCACGGCTGGGTCACACTTTTTGGGGCAAAAACTGTGACCTGGGATGCAGGTTTGGGCCTCAAAAGTGCGACCTGGCCCATGTTTTTGCTGAAAAGTGCAACCTATGAGAGGGAGGTGATTTCAGTGTTGTTTTGGGCTGAGATTCAGTTTTGGTGTGAATAGATGCAATTTTGTGGATCTATAGACTGAAAAAATGATTTTTTTGTGCAGATATGGCAGATATACTGATCAAATGGAGAGAGAGAGACTTAGGTACATTGCGGACGGAAATCCAAGCGGATCAGGGTGTCCATCGTGCACTGGCTAGATTTGGGGTTCTGAAATTTTTGGAGAACTCATTGATGAGAGCTGGGGAGCCCTTGTTGGCCCGGATTATCAACTATTGGGACTCAGATCATGAGGCATTTATAGTGTAGGAGCACAGGATCGAGCTAACGGTCCAAGATCTTTATTTCTTGACTAGTCTCCTGCCATTGGGGATGGTGGGGAATACGCAGCCCGTGTTACCACGAGGGTGTAACATTATGGATTTTGTTGAGCGACATTGTCGACCAGGCGTCCGAGTCAATGGGACTTGGATAACGATTGGGGATTTGGAGAGGTTGGAGACCCGGGCAGTGGCAGTAGCAGTGTTGCGGATTTTGGGCAGCCAGACATTCCATCACATCACTGGAGGGAAGATGATGATTGTAGAGAGTGTGTTGGGCGGGACCTACTATGGGTGGGCCGAGATGATGTTGGTGTCATTGAAATGACAGTTGTCGCTATGTAAGCGGCAAGTGAATCATTATTGTGCATATGGGACGGTATTGTGATTTTTCTTCTTTGAGAAGATCTCGACCTTACGACCTCGTATACAGTTGCCTGATGGGGGCCCGAGAGAGCCCCGGATGCGTTGGTGGGGACGACTACTGAGTAGAGGAGGAGGAGGGGCGGTCGGATGGGTGTTCCAACCAGAGTTCTTCGCCCATTGGGATCAGATGTCGTTATACATAGACGACTATCCCTATAGTGGGATGAGTTATTGGGGAGATCCAGACTTGCCGCTTCCACCTGGTCGAGTATGGGGACCCGATGGTAAGTGAAAAGCAACTAATATGTTATGTGCATTTTAAAGTTTGTGACTAGTATGCATGGTGCTAATCCTTATACTATTTTGGAATGCAGATATAGCTCCGGTAAAACCGGCCGGATATATGGGATGACCTGTAGCAGCAGGAGCTACAGATGCAAGTGGATCGAGGACAGGATAGAATGAGAAGATGGCCACACTGGTGGAGGACATCCGTCGTAGATGTGAGGGACTGTTTACCGGTGTGTCGGAGCGTGGTTGGCAGGATTTAGACGATCGATACATAGAGTTGTGTATTGGGCTACCCTCAGAATGGCGAGGTATCATGTGACGCATGGCGATGGCCAGTCAGATGGTGCATGATCTATGAGCTGCGGGAGCAGAGCCGTTGGCTCGGGATCCTCCAGGGAGTGATTAGGTGTAGGGTAGGTGGTGCCCCCCAGTGTTTTTGTAGGGGCAAGTGGTGCCCCCTAGTTTTATAGTTATGTTTTTGTAACATGCTATGGGCATGTCATATGTTTCAAAGTAGTGGACTCTGAAAACACATGTTATATGATATAGATGATTTATATGCATATTGTTGATGGTGTTAAATGTTATGTCTTGTGGGTGATAAATGCCAGTCTAGAACATGATTTTCGATTTGATCGACGTAGTGATTTTGACTTCTAGGTATGTGGTTGAATGTAATGAATCGAAATTCACGTATCAATAGTTTGACCCGTAAATATTGTCTAAAGAGAATAGGATTATGCACACGGTAGATGTCATTAAGTTGTAAGACAATAAGCAGGGAATCTAAATAAACGTGCAGATGGAGGATGTGATGGGAGAGAGCGTCAGCTAGGAGACCATGGACTGCATCATATTCAGCCTGATTATTGGTGGCGGTACCAATGTAGATCCCATTTGCAAGAACAAGGGTATGCAAGGTGGTAAAGATGGCTTAGGCGGCTAAGGCAAGGTTTCGAGAATAGCGACTGGCGCCATCGGCATAACCAAGGTAATGAGTGGACGAGAGGGTCGAGGGAATATCATCACAAGACAAGAAAAGGGAGGAAAAGCAGGGACTCATGTTGCGAAGTACATCATAGATACGGATGGGAGTATTGGGATGATGGGAAGGTAGGGAAAGGTGGTGGAAACTGTTAAGCCCTAGAATTGCCTTCTCTTTTACAAACCTTCACTTCATTTCATCATTATTTTATCACTTCATAAGCCTAAAATCAATGAAGAATGATTAGGATTTCTTAAAGGTTACATGAAATCGATTAACATATTGTATTTTCATGATTTTTGCTATTTTAACAATTTTCTGCAAAATAGCTATAGAATACAGGCATTCCGTAGCTGATCACGCGTTCCGTATCTGATCCCAGATTCCGCAGCTGTTTTAGAGTTTAAGTGGGTTACAGGTGTCGTCTCAAAGAAAGGCGCATATGGGAAAATTCCAGACTTCATCCACATCATTCCTTGCTACCTACAAAGTCTGAGCACAATTATACATGTGGTTATGCACGTGGGAAACCAAAACCAAGAGGTAGAGTTCTACCGGGACACAAACTCTACAGCTGTCTGCAGCAAAGTACGCAACCTTCAATAAGAGTTTTAATTCGAATAGGAATGGGAAAGACAATAATCCCTACATTATCTCAAGTTATGTTATGTAATTTCATTATAAATATGACTTGGGAGACCAAGCAACGCTGGTTAGTTTTTGGCTTTTTCTGCTAGATTTCAGAACCGTGAATACTCTGTTTTTCAGTCATTTTCTCCTTTAATGAAAGAAACACCATTTCTGTGAACGTGTTGAGTCGATTTTGAGTTAGATTGCGTGCTACCAAGTGGTGGAGGGCCCCTGCCTCCTGTGCATCTCTGTTTTATAATTTAGATAAGTATCTTGATTTCGTTTTTTTTTAGTTTTTGAATCATATTTAATTTCGTTAATTATTACAACTACACTTGTTCTAATAAACTCTTCCAAAAGATCAATACGATGAATAGGGAATGGCTATAGTGTTAGTTGCAATTTCTTTCGTTAAGTTATCACAGTGAAACTTATTCTAATAAACTTTTCCAAGATACCATTATGATGAATAATGTATAACTGTGTTACTGTAGGTTTTCGTTGTTTGTTTATACTAAGTAACATAGCTATTCTTACTCTTAAAAAAAACTCTTCCAAAACATCATAATAATGAGTAGGAAATAGCTGTGATATCTTAGTTTTTAAATTGTAATTGCTTTCAGTTTTCATGTTTGCATTTGTATTGAATTGTACAGCTAGGATTGTTCTAACAAGCTCTTCCAAAATACCATTCATGATGGACAAAATAGGCTATAGAATCCCATAGATTAGTTGCATGAAAATTTAGTTAAGAGCACTCCGGAGGCATAATGCATTTAGTTCAGCTCTATTATTTCATTTCAAGTTCATGTTGTGATTTGTTTCTTTGCCATAGAGTCATTATCAAGCTTTGTATTTTACCATCCATAGTTTAGGCTTCACTCTGTTTTGACCAATAGTTTCCCTTCATTTAGCACTTAGTTCTTTTCCTTTTCAAAATAAAACCATAAAACCAAAAACATCAGAAAACACTGAACACAACGAAGTAGGAAGAGGTTACTTAGGCACATATGGTGCACTTCACTTCAGCAGTTTACCAACCCTGGTTGACAATTAAATGAACTCAATTTAGGAGACTAGGTTGAGCACAAACATTTTGGCGCCGTTGCTGGGGAAGTGTAACTAGGTAACCTTATTTCTTACATTCAAAAAAAAAAAAAACAAAAACAAAAACTTCAATCACCTACCACATCCACTATATCATGTGGTGCAGTAAGAGCCACACATCCACATCATGAATTCATATTTTTGCAGGTAGAAGAAGAGGTGACAAAGGAGGTTGAAGAAATGGATGGAGATGATGACAATGAGGAAGATCCTTTTGGATTTCCCATTCAAGAAACTGATATCAACATTCAAATGAAGAACATCCATCCATCTATACTTCCTAACTTCAAAGGTATGAGATCAGAAGACCCGGAAACCTTTCTTTTTGAATTTGAAATAATTTGTAGATCTTATGGCTACTCATTGCACATGCAAAAACTGAATTTGTTTCCGGTAACATTGAAGGATAGAGCTATTAGATGGTTCATGACTTTAGGAACAAATTCTATAGGGACATGGGATGATATGAAAAGAGTATTTTTGGAAAAATATAAAGGTTATTGCATGCACCATGACCTTAGAAATGAAGTCTTTAAGATGAACCAAAAAGAGGATGAAATCCTAGAAGATTTAGTGGAGAGATTTACTTATAATATCAAAAGATCTAAATTGCATAATTTAGGATCAGATGCATTAAAAACTCTCCTACTAAATGCTATAAAGGATGAATGGATTGATCTTCTTAATCTTGTGGGAAAAGGAGATGTCTATCAATTTCCATTTCAAGAAATTTGTGAACTGTGCAAGAACATATCAAGAGGAAAACCAAAGTGTGTAAGGTCCCCTCAAGATCCATTTATGGAAAAAGTAAGTAAGTCAGCATCAGGATTGGTAAGTCAAATTAAACCTAACAATTTGCTGAACATTCTTGGTAATTTAAATGAACAAACTGACATGCTAAGAATGCAAAACAAGAAAAAAGTTGCTTCATTTATATTTTGTCCTAAATGTAGAAAGAAACATGCTTTGCATGAATGTCCACTTGATAACATTAAAATGTGTAAAATTTGTGCAGGATCACATACTACTGAAGATTGCCCATCATTACCAGGGTTGAAGGCAATTTACCAGAAGGATAATGGAGTAAATCAAGCACAAGAGCAACATTGTTATGTAGCTCCAAGAGGACTATGGTAGCCTCATCAACCCAATATGATGCAAAATCCTTATGCGCAGTATCAAGGTTATGCACAACAATCTCAAGGTAATTGGAAAACACCCTTGCCTTGGCAACCTTGGCCATCTCAATCCCAACCTCAAAACCAACTTTGGAAACCTTGGCCATCTCAATCCCAACCTCAAAACCAACCTTGGAAACCTTAGCCATCTCAATCCCAACCTCAAAACAAATCTTGGCAAAAAAGTTGGCAAAGGCCCTATAAAGGAAATCCACCATATCCTCAATATTTCCCTCTCTATCCCCAATACCATCATCAATGTTATCCATACCATTTACCTCCACTACAACATCAATATCACCCTCATTTTACCTCAATTCAACCTTTTCCATTATCATCCACACAAGCACCCCAAAGATTCCCCACTCCACTACCTCCACAACCATTTCATATCCCCAACAATAAAACACCTCAATCAACTTACAATTCTGAGGTATTGCAAAATGATTCACCAGTTGTCATTGAAGAACAACAAACAGAAGAAGAAGACTCAGATAAGGTCCAAGAATCATGGATGTCTATTGATAAAGAGGAGATATTGGAACCAGAGATTGAAAAGTCTCATGCATGCCTATCACTAGATTCTATGAATGAAGATCACATCTCTGAAGACTTGCATTTCACGATAGAGGAAAGACAAGGAAGACAAGATTACATTGAATCTTGTTTCAATTCAGTCATTGGATTCCAATGCTCAATTATTCAATATCTTCTGACATCATCTAAATCAAGACAGTTGGCATCTCATATACTGGTACATGTCAAAGAGTATTTTTCAAACCTGCATATGAGTTTATCTATCATATTGTTACAGACATGGTTCCACTGGAAGTATTCATATACTTGAACAAGATTTTCTTTTTCAAGTAGAGTAGGACATAAAAAAAAAGAAAAAAAAATAATAAATAAAGAGAAAAATAAGTCCTATTGTGAAAACCAGCGTGCTGGCGCAATTGGACATGAGCTTTGCTTGAAAACCAGGCAACTGGCGGGCAAAGTTCACAATAAGTTCTGCAATTTCATGATGGTTTCAATCTTTCATGGTTCTTCAAATCATTCTTGGTTCTATGCTCGGGTTGGATGATGTGGAATTCCTTAAGGTCCACCTTCCAACAGATCTTGTCCCATCGACCTCAACACTTTATCTGGGATCAAGATTAGAGATTATTTGAAGTGCCTTGGAGCTTGCATTCATCAATGGCAAGCCTCCTTGTTGATAACAATGGGAATACAACAATGTCTCTTGATTGTCAAATCTTGCAGGCGACTCGACTTCGACACATTCATTCGCCCCTGTCAAGATGCACTGAGGTACCTTGACACTCATTTACATTATCGGTGAGTTGTCTCGCATTGGTTAATGATTTTCATTATTGATCAGTAATCCAATGATTTCTTCCCATGCTCGACTTCGACACATTTATTCGCATGGTAAGAATTGTACCATGAATGTTGGCTTTGATGAAGACTAATGGTTTTATGGAATCAACAAAAACTTGTAGCAGTGCATTTTATTAGTTTCTTGTAGCAACATTTTCATCTTCTTGTCAATTCAACCACAGCTGCAGAAAGTGGCAGTTTCTACAGCTATTGCTGAAGCAGCCTGTTCTTGTTTTTTGCAACTTTTTCCAGAGGCAGTTTTGGCGCAAGTATTGCAAGAGATTGGAGCAGAAATAAAAAATTATGAGCTTCTGGGTTTTCTCAGAATATGATAAATTGAGTAAAACGCAGACAAAATTTGAAAAAAAGAATTTTTTAAGGGCATTTCAGAAGGGTTTTTCAGGCAGATTCTCATTTTTCAGCATTATGGACAGATTAGGACAGATTTGAGTATTTTTGCACAGCAGCACCTTTTCTTCATTGAAATGAAATTCTGGAAGCATGTGGCAGTAGAGAAGGTAAAAATACACAGTTTCCCTTTGGAATCACTCAATTTGGCCTTAAAATGAGTCCGTGGCGTACTTTTTTGTTGCAACATTGGGCAGAATGAAGGGTGAAACAGGGAAGAAATTGATTTTATCATAACTTTCAAACCATGCATCCGTTGGTCCTGAAATTTTTATGGTAAATGCATTGAGGTAGGATGAATAAACACAGAAAATTTCAGAAAATTTCAGTGTGTATTCTTCAAGAAATTAGCCACTTTCACCTACATCCATTTCTCATTTTTTGGGAGATCTGTGCAACCAATGGCAGATATTTTTCGTCAGAAGATGCATAATAATATTGGTAACAACCTTAGAAAATTTCAGGGAAGTCTGATGTACCATTTGAGAGAAATTGCAAAATTCATTTCATTCTACAATTCCACTCCATCTCACTCCACTTTCACTCCATCTCACACCATTTTCATTTCATTTCACAAGTCCTATTCCACTTTCACTCCATTACATTTCACATCCATCTTCCATTTTCATACTTCATTTCTTTTTACAGATTGCATGTTGCAGCCACATCTTGTTCAGCAGTTCTGACATAATTGTACAACCTACAAAGAGATGATGATTACAGGAAATTGAAGGATTCTGTTTTGAAGACCAACATGCTAAAAGGGAACCAAAGGAACAGCATCAAGCACAACAATTAACAAGGTCAAAATTCTGAGGTAAATTGTGAAAATTATTTTAATAGCAAAAAGTTAAAACATGAAATAGATACAATGTGTATAATCATATGTTTCCTAAAACAACCTATCATTCGAATTGATTAACATATCTTGACCATATCCCTTATCCAACATTCCAACCTACTATTCCACATCTCCTCAAGATTGTATCATTCACTTATTTCACCACAAGTTCATCATAAATTCTCCATCAGATCCATAGCCACTTCATTTTCCCTTATAGCTTAATTACCTCCATCCATTCACTTCCATTACACTTTGCAGCCAATCCATCTCTAAGTGCAGAAAGGTAATTCTAAGGGTGAAGCATCATTCTTCAACTAATCCATCTTCAGACACAGAGATACAGTTTCAAAATAAAGCATTAGACTCTGTAGTCAACCTAGCTTCAAGCATAGAAAAGTAATTCTGAAAGGAAGATAATTTGCACAAAGGAGGAATGTGGCTAATTGTCAGGAAAGAATCAGTTGAAGTCAAGTATTTGGAAGGATATCCATAAGTCAAGGAACTACTACAACAAGCAGGGAGGCTAAATTTTATCGAGAAATTTGATGGCTTCCATAAGGAGATTACAAAATATTTTTCCAAATATTTTGATGGAGCAGAAGAAGAAAAACTGACATGCTTATTAAAAATAAACTTGACATTCCACTATAGGAGGAAGATGAAGAACTAATTTCTGAAAAGTTAACAGAGATTAGAAAATAGATTAGGGCCAAAAGAAGCACAAAGATAAGGTTGGATGTTCTAACAGAGGTTTCAAAGCACATGGAATAAGTTTTGATGAAATTTCATGAGGACATGCAATAGTCTTGCAGTGGGGGTATGTTGAGCCCTAGAATTGCCTTCTCTTTTACAAACCTTCACTTCATTTCATCATTATTTTATTACTTCATAAGCCTAAAATCAATGAAGAATGATTAGGATTGCTTAAAGGTTACATGAAATCGATTAACATATTGTATTTTCATGATTTTTGCTATTTTAACAATTTTCTGCAAAATAGCTACAGAATACAGGCATTCCGTAGCTGATCACGCGTTCCGTAGTTGATCCCGCATTCCGCAACTGTTTTAGAGTTTAAGTGGGTTATAGGTGTCGTCTCAAAGAAAGGCACATATGGAAAAATTCCAGACTTCATCCACATCATTCCTTGCTCCCTACAAAGTCTGAGCACAATTCTACATGTGGTTATGCACGTGGGAAACCAAAACCAAGAGGTAGAGTTCTACCGGGACACAAACTCTACAGCTGTCTGCAGCAAAGTACGCAACCTTCAATAAGAGTTTTAATTCGAATAGGAATGGGAAAGACAGTAATCCCTGTATTATCTCAAGTTCTGTTATGTAATTTCATTATAAATATGACTTGGGAGACCAAGCAACGCTGGTTAGTTTTTGGCTTTTTCTGCTAGATTTCAAAACCGTGAATACTCTGTTTTTCAGTCATTTTCTCCTTTAATGAAAGAAACATCATTTCTATGAACGTGTTGAGTCAATTTTGAGTTAGATTGCATGCTACCAGGTGGTGGAGGGCCCCTGCCTCCTGTGCAGCTCTGTTTTATAATTTAGATAAGTATCTTGATTTCGTTTTTTTTTAGTTTTGGAATCATATTTAATTTCGTTAATTATTATAGCTACACTTGTTCTAATAAACTCTTCCAAAACATCAATACGATGAATAGGGAATGGATGTAGTGTTAGTTGCAATTTCTTTCATTAAGTTATCACAGTGAAACTTATTCTAATAAACTTTTCCGAGATACCATTATGATGAATAATGTATAACTGTGGTACTGTAGGTTTTCGTTGTTTGTTTATACTAAGTAACATAGCTAGTCTTACTCTTAAAAAAAACTCTTCCAAAATATCATAATAATGAGTAGGAAATAGCTGTGATATCTTAGTTTTTAAATTGTAATTGCTTTCAGTTTTCATGTTTGCATTTGTATTGAATTGTACAGCCAATATTTTTCTAACAAGCTCTTCCAAAATACCATTCATGATGGACAAAATAGGCTGTAGAATCCCATAGATTAGTTGCATGACAATTTAGTTAAGAGCACTCCAGAGGCAGAATGCATTTAGTTCAGCTCTATTATTTCATTTCAAGTTCATGTTGTGATTTGTTTCTTTGCCATAGAGTCATTATCAAGCTTTGTATTTTACCATCCATAGTTTAGGCTTCACTCTGTTTTGACCAATAGTTTCCCTTCATTTAGCACTTAGTTCTTTTCCTTTTCAAAATAAAACCATAAAACCAAAAACATCAGAAAACACTGAACACAATGAAGTAGGAAGAGGTTACTTAGGCACATATGGTGCACTTCACTTCAGCAGTTTACCAACCTTGGTTGACAATTAAATGAACTCAATTTAGGAGACTAGGTTGAGCACAAACAGAAACCACAAGAGGCTGCAAAGCTACCTAGATCATCAGTAGAGGAAGAAAGGTGCACATACGGGTCATTAGGGGAAATGACAGAGGAACAAGTAAAAAGATGGTCGAAACATAAAGAGCCCGAAAAAGTGGCAGAAGGGGGATCAAGCAAAACAGACGGAGTGGATTCAGAGGGGATGTATTCCGAGGGGTGTGCGGATGATGATAGGTATAAGAGAGGAGTAGCAGATTTGGACATCTCAACATCAGGGGGAGGGATGTCAATGGTAGCCGGGGGATCCTCAAGTAAGCTTGACGCATACCGAGCAAGGATGGGTGAGGCAGATTGATTTTGTTCAACTTCGTCCTCGTGAATGACCTCTAAAGAGGCTCGGTAATGCGTGAGGTGAGGGAAATGGTAAGAATAATGGCCATGGACACCAAACAAAGCACAGGGGTGGTTGGTGCAAAGAGTCTTTGGGTTCTTAGCTATGAATGAGGAAGAAACAGAGGTTTCAGGGACCGTAGATTCAGGGAACGTGACTTTAACCATGGGTTGGATACGGGGCAATTCAGGACAAGTATGGGTGGCATGACCGATACCATCACACAAGGCACAAGGCTTGGCGGGTGGAGGGGGAGTGGGGGCGGGTGCGGTGGCTTTATCTTTGGATGCCCCCTTGTGATCTTTTCTTTTCTTGCCCGTAGCTGTCACTGCATGAGGAGGGTCGTGCGGAGGGGCTAGGGGTACTGTAGCGGTGGAAGGAGCAATGGGAATCGGTTGAACTGGTGTCACAGCAATGTATGGTTTAGGGTGGCCTGGAGGGGTCTCGGTTGTCGGAGTAAGATACCATACTGGTATTCCCAAGGTTAAATTAGGGAGGGAAAGGGTGGCCATGATAGGAACCGAATAGACTCCAGGGGGGGGACCAAGGAAAGGGATTTGACCAGTGCAGTAATGGCTAGGAGGGACTGCTCCTAAATGGTGGAGGCCTAAGAGAACTAAATCGAGAGGGTAAGGAGGTTCCAGAGTGTGAGGGGGAGGGGGAGGACCCGGTGGGAGAGGTTGAATTAGTTGAGGCGAAGGGCTAGGAGCAGGGTGCGGCGAATGAGGTTGAGGTTGCTGACTAGCCGAAGCAGGTTGCGGAAGGGCAGCCTCAGATGATTGCATCATGCAAACATTCGCTAAGCTAGGATCAGAGATAGGAGGAGGGGGAGGACCTGGAAAGGTGCCAAGCAAAGAGGAGTCTTTGTAGATGCCAAGAGAAACACTGGTCAAAGAATCAACAATTTTCTTATTGGCGACAGTGGAGATGGTGGACTCAGGTGAGGTATGAGAGTTAGGTTCATGATACGACAACTGGTCAATGGTGACAATTTTTCCATTATGGGGGAAAAACATCTTGCGGTGGACTGTGGACGGGACGGTTGACATGGCATAGGTGTAACTACGCCTCAAAAGGATGTTGTAGTCAAGAGGGATGTCGATAAATTCAACATCGACACAAACAGTCTTGCTGGAAAGGGTGATAGGACAGTTACGAAATAGGCCAATGGGCTAGGAGGCATGGCCATCCCATGCGCAAAGGGTGATGGTGGAAGGGGTCAGTTCAGGGGATCCAAGTTGTTTCCAAACCGAAGCAGACATGACGCAGGTAGATGCCCCCTCATCAATAATACACTGAGCAACATTGGCGTTACGGATTTTGACTGGGATTTGGAAAGCAACCGAAGGAGGAAGAGGGTGATGTTCTGACTGACGGGTGTCGAAAACAATCAATTGGTCATCAGCAAGATCTACAGCGCCCACGGCAGATAGTAGAGCCCTCTTTTGAGAAGGACATGACTGAAGGAGTTCTAGTGTTGAAATGGCGGCAGTTGATTGGGCCAGATCATCTACTATGTTGTATGAATGGGCAACCCGACCAGAGGCAACATTTCGGCGTAATGGTCCTTTAGGAGGCTTGGGATGAACCTCGGCTTTGGGCAGAGGGAGTTGCAAGGGACCATTGGGTGTCGATAGAGGCTCTATAGGACCAGACGATGGAGACTCGGAGACAGATGGAATGGGAGGTGTGGAATACTGACAGGACCGAGTTTAAAGGTTGAGGTCGACGGTGAGAGGGGGGTCAGAGGCCATCATGAGAATCTGGTAATCGGAGGAACCAGAAGGGGAAGGTTGAGTGGTTACTGGGGCATGAGGAGGTTGAGTGGCCACGAATCCTTGTTGAGGGAAAGGATCGGTAAACACAGCGGGTTGGGAAGTAGTTGGAGTGGGAGGGATAGTAGGGGAGGAGTGTTTCCCCCTCACAGTGGCATGAGATTCCCACATCTGCCGCATTTGTGGTAATAAAGGACAATCATGAGTGTAGTGACCATAAACACCGCAACAAGAACATGGCTTATTGGTGCGAAGCGGCTTGTCCGGCTTAGGCTGAGGGCCCTGTGGCTGATTGGCAGTGGTAGAGTCAATACTGGAAGGATTGGATCCACGATTACCAGGAGCGGATTGATTGCCTTCTCCTTCTTTGAGAAGGAGGAAAATTAGGTGCCCCCTACTGTGTAAATAATTGCCATGGAGGGGGTAGTAAGTGCGATTGCGAGGGTGGAAAAGGCAAGGGAGTGGGAGGTCCAAATGCTGGAGGCGCTGGGACACCAGGGTGCGGATATGGATAAGGGGTAGGGGGAGCAACAGTAAGGTAAGAAGGGGGGTGGGCAAAAGGAGGAGGCATGCCATATCCTGAATACATGCTACCTGGAGGGGAAAAAATGCCAGAGGGGCTGGACCCTGGAGGGAACCATGTCCTGGAAGAGGTTGGGCAGAGGTGTGTGATAGGGCTCCAATGATACCGTCGGTAGAGTGAGATGCCCTCGGGGCATTAGAGCCACCGGGATTGGGAAAGTCAGGAAGGACGGTATAAACATAACCAGATTGGGCATAGATAAGGTCATATTTCAAGGCGATTTGGAGGGCGACTTCTTCGGTTTGGGGAAAATGGGATGCGACATCTTTTCCAATGGGAGGTAAGAGAGACCAAAGGAACCAGTCCATGCAAACTTGATCTTCAAAGGGGGGAGTGCGATACAGCCTCCGTCTTCGCCGCCATTCCTGGACATGAGCAGAAAGGCGGGTCGAAGAGGATTGATGGAAAGAAGTTAAGAGTTCAGTGCCAGTTTCGTATTGGAGAGGGAGCTGTAAATAGGATAAAAAGGCTTGGGAAATGGTCACAAAGATGGTATGGGAAGAGGTGGCTTGATCAACATACCATTTGGAAGCTTCGCCGGTAAGTGTGCACTGGAACAAATGAAGACGGATGGAGTCATCGATGATGGAATTGGAAGAACACCACATGTGGAAAGATCGGAAATGGTTAGAGGGATCTTCACTAGCAAGGCCTTCGAACTTGGGAATGTCAGAGGGGAGCTTGGTTGGCATAGCAGGCCAACTAACATCGTGGCGAATAGGATCATTAATTAGCTGATTGAAATTGGGGAGACTGAGGCCAGCCATATAAGGGAGTAATGGGGCAGACACGGACCCAGCCGTAGAACTGGGGTTAGGGCTAGGTCCGGAACTAGACATGGTGAAGGTAACAGGGGGGGAACCAAGAGGAGGGGGAGAACCTGAAAAATCAGAGGAAGAGTCAGAGTGCAGACTCAGGGGAGGACTTTCTCGATGTCGACGGGAAGGAGGAAGTCGACCAAGAGGAAACTGAGGGTGAAGGCCAAGAAGTCTCCGAGAGAGGCACCTTGGAGGCGCAATGATGACGGGAAGAAGAAAAAACCGATAAGGGCAGGGAGGGACAAAATCAAGTGAGGTCAAGGGAAGAGAGGTGCAGTGACAATTGATTTTAAAGTCTTTGCCAGGCGGTGTTAACCAGGCGCTTCTTCACTTAGGGTCAGTGTGTGGCGTGTGTTAATTTTAATTGTTTAAACCTAGATTTTTTGAGAGTAAAAGAAAAGGTGTGTTGTGTAATTGAAAAGAAATCTGCAGTAAATAAAATGAAAAGAACAGAAAATTAACAGCTACTAAAGCATCAATGTAACCCAAGGAGGCGGGTCTCTCAAAACTAGTCTATAAGAGGGAAAAAACTAAGCCAAGCACGCAAAGAGGAGGCCAATAGATCTAATGTCAGGGGGGACTAGGATCTAAAGGAGAAATCTGCAGAAAAGTGGTGCAGAGGAAAAAAAAGAGGCAGAGGCAATGTTGTTGTTAAAAAGGGGGAGATTAGCTAAAAATAGAAGAGACAAGGCGGTGGCCGTGGAAAGGAACCAAAACAAAAGGATATGAGCTGATTTGAGAGGGAGAATAGCTGATCTAAAGGGATCTGAAAAGGAGGGATCAAATCTGAGAAAAATAAGGTTGAAACTCAGAAAATTTAGACTTTTGAAATAGCAAAGACTCTCCCACAAAAAGTGGAGGGTACTAGAGCCCTAAGGGGCAAGATTCCCTCTTAGTTGAGTAAAGCAGATTAGAAACAGGTCTAAACAGGCAAAGACGGAGGCTGGAAAACCCTGACAGAAGCTTCAGAAAAACCCAGAAAAAGTGCTGAAAAATTTGCAGAAAAAGTGCAGGTCGTAGGTTCTGACCTATTTTCAAGGAGGTTGTAGTTTTGGGGCAGAAAAGTGCGCCCTCAAGCTTAGGTCGCACTTTTTGGTCCGATAAGTGCGACCTGCAGATCCGGCTCTTTCGGCCGTAGATTTCAAAAAAAATTGTCGTCTAAACTGCGGCTGATCTCTGTCACCTGCGTAATAAGGCCAGAAACACACAGAAGCTAAAAATTTGACTGTTTGAGGGTTTTAGGGGTGAAAAACACCATAAAAATAGGAAAAACAGAAAATGGAGGGGAAACCCTAGGGTCTGAAACAGCTGGATATGCAGGAATATATAAAATGACAGCGGTTGCAAAAGAAAACCCGTGTGGAGTCGCCAATTGTTAGTATGAATATTTCATAGTAAAAGATCACTTTAGCTACGCATAACAAATAGCACTAACATCGATTATGGATGCAAAATTCCTTTAAGTCTGCTACACAAATTCAGATCTAAGCACAAAAAGACATTAAGCAGAAAAAATATAATATGGCTCCATGCATCCAATAGACAAGACAAGAACAAAGTGTTTAAAAGAATGATTTGTATTATATTAAATAATGGGGCACCTGAGAGGAAAACAAGAAAGGTGTTTTTCGGTTCTCCTCAGTGGGATGGGTTCTTGGAAGTCCTCAGTGTTTCAGATCTAAAATTCCTCTCTCTTATTGGTGTAGAAAAACAAACATGGAACTCAATGGGAGTTCATAAAGCAAAATGGAAAATGGTGACCAAGAGTAGATCCAGAGTGATCTAATGCAATGAAGGTGAACAATGAATGGGGAAAACCCTTCTATTTATAACAAAATATTGGGGTGTTCTAGAACTTGGTGCATGAATAAAATATTATTAATCAAATTCTAGAATCACCCTTTAGGAATATTTTATTATATTTGTTAGAGGGAAAAGGGTTTTTGACTCGGGTCAATTCCTTTATTTGTAAATAACAAATAAATAAATGATTTATTTATTATTTAAGGGAAATGAGGGGAATATAATTAAATAAATAATGGTTTATTTAATTATTTATATTTGATTTAGTCAAATTTAACTAAGAATATTATTTAAATAATGGTTTAAATAACTTATTCTTAGGAAATAATCAAATAAATAATGATTTATTTAATCGATTTCCTTGTTTTGGGTTAAATATGACCATGCAATATAGACAAATGTGGTGAAAGCAATTTTACTCAGGGTAAAATTGGTCTTACATGGTGTACTTGGGTTCATCTAATGATAATAGGTTAGATGACCAAAAAAAATGGTGTAACAGAAGTTTTGAAGAAAGGCGTGGAAAATAAGATGGATGATTTGAAGAAAGGCGTGGAAGCTAAGATGAATGGTTTGGAAGCTAATATGGAGGGCATGGAAGTCAGCATGGAAGTTAAGATGGATGACATGGAAGCTAAAATGGAAAACATGAAGAATGATCTAAAAGTAGACATCGAAGGTTTGGCAAAGTTGATACAAGAAATGTTTCCTAATGGCGAAAATATAGTAGAGGAAACTCATGATGAGAATAAAATAAATGTTAATCGTGATTTCATAAACTCTAATGTTGGATGGAAGAACCACCATATTCCAAAGATGGATATGAGGAAGTTTGATTGCAAGGATCCCGTAACATGGATACTACAGATGGAGCAATATTTTGATCTCAATAATGTGAAAAACACACAAAAGTTACACATTGCAACTTTACATTTAGAACAAAATACATTTGTATGGTATCGATGGCTTTGCTCCCGTAAAAAAATTGTCACTTGGTCAAATTTTACAGAGGAAATCATAGCACATTATGAGGATACAAAAAGAAACACCTTCTTTAGCCAATTGATAAATCTCAAACAAAATGGTTTAATGGCGGAGCACATTGAGGACTTCCAAAAATTGAATATAAGGGTAACTGATATTCCATAGGAACATAGGATTGATTTCTTCATGGGGACTTTAGAGGATAACATCCAACATGAATTTCGCGTTTGGGAACCTGATTCATTGGAAAAGGCATTCAGGTTGGCAAGAAAAATTGAATGTAAAATTATGGCAACAAGGAAGCCTACCACTCACATATATAAAGATGGAAGTTTTGCTACTCCTATACTTCCACAACCTACAAGGTTGACACCAAAACAATTGGAAGAAAAAAGAGAAAAAGGGCTTTGCTACAGTTGTGATAGAAAATACACTAAAGGTCATTAATGTGCTGAGAAGAAATTATTTTACATAGATTGTGAAGAGGAAGAAGAAAATGAACAAGAATCTTCAAAAGAAGAGGATATACACCAGGAACCAACCCTAGAAGAGGAATAAATGAGTCCGACCATATTATGTAATGCATTGGCAGGAATTACCACTCCTCAAACTCTCAAGATAGAAGGACATATAAAGAAGAAAAAGCTAATAGTTTTTATTGATTCGGGTAGTACCCATAATTTTATTCATTGTAAGGAAGACAAAGAATTGAATTTTTTCCTATACCCAGCACCAGAATGTCAAGTGATGGTTGCAAATGGAGGAACTATAAATTTCTCAAGAAAATTCCATAATATCAAGCTAAACATGGGGGAATATGTATTGAATAGTCTAATGCTTTCCATTCCTATGGGAGGTGCTGATGTTGTACTAGGAGTACAATGGTTACAATCTTTGGGGATTGTAGATTTTAATTTTCAAGAACTTTTCTTGAAAAAAAATTCAAAAGGAAAGGAAGTTGAATTACAGGGTATCGTAGGGTAGCCAAGAAATGAAATAAGCTCTAATGTCATGAAAAAGCTTCTGAAGAAAGAACAACGAGGCGTAATTGCACAATTATGCTCACTAGAAGTTCCAACATCAAAATCATCTATTTTTGCAGATCTCCAAAAAGTCTTGGACAATCATTCCAAGGTGCTTGAAACTCCCAAAGGACTCCCACCTATTTGTGATCATGATCATGCTATTCATTTGATTTCAGCAAGTGTTCCTCCAAACATCAGGCCTTATAGATATCCTTATGTCCAATTGAGAGAAATTGAACGTATGATTGCAGAGATGTTAGAGGATGGTATAATTCAACCTAGTCAAAGTTCTTTCTCTGCTCCAGTAGTATTGGTGCACAAGAAGGATGGATCATGGCACATGTGTCTAGATTATAGGGAGCTCAATAAGCTCAATATTAAAGATAAATTTCCCATTCCTATTATTGATGAATTATTGGAAGAATTACATGGAGCGATTTATTTTACCAAGTTGGATCTTTGTCTAGAATATCATCAAATTAGAATGAAGACTGAAGATATTCTGAAAATAACATTTCGAACTCATGAGGGTCATTATGAATTTTTGTTCATGCCTTTTGGCCTTACCAATGCACCTTCTACATTTCAAGGGTTGATCAATTCCATTTTCAAACCCTTCCTTAGAAAATTTGTGCTAGTATTTTTTGATGATATACTAATCTATAGCAGGTCTTGGAAGGATCATGTTCAACATGTTGACAAGGTGCTAAAACTATTGCAGGAGAAACAATTATATGGAAAAACATCCAAATGTTTCTTTGGAGTACAGGAGGTGGAATATCTGGGTCATATTGTATCTCACGAGGGTGTTAAGGTAGACCCTAACAAAATTAAAGCCATTAAGGAATGGAAGGTTCCCACAACCATAAAGAAGTTGCGAGGATTTCTCAAGTTAACAGGGTATTATCATAAGTTTTTTAAGAATTATGGGAGAATAGTAGCACCTCTAACAACATTATTGATAAAAGATGCATTTTCATGGACTCCTAAAACAACTAAGGCATTTGAACATCTTAAAGAGGAAATGTGCCTAGCACCGGTCTTAGCTACGCCAGACTTCACAAAAATTTTTATTGTGGAATGTGATGCCTCGGGAAATGGAATTGGTGTTGTTTTAATGCAAGAAGGAAGACCCATTTCTTTTGAAAGTCGTGCAATCAAAGGAAAGTATTTACAAAAAGCTATTTATGATAAGGAAATGTTAGCAATACTACATGCACTAAAGAAATGGAAACCTTACCTATTGGGAAGACACTTCAAGGTAAAAACTAATCATGATAGTCTTAAACACTTTTTGGAACAAAGAATATCTTTAGAAGAGCAGAAAAAATGGGTCACAAAGATGTTAGGTTATGACCTTGAAATAATCTACAAAAAAGGGAAACTAAATGTTGTTGCAGAGGCACTCTCAAGAAAGAATGAAGATGTGGAAGCATTGCTTTGTGCCATTTCTATTATCCAACCAGATTGGATAACCGAAGCAAGAAATGAATGGAAGAAGGACGAAGACGTGTGGACACTCATTCAAAAGTTGAAGCAAGATCCTAGTACATCTGATACATTTATTTGGAAAAATGATTCCTTATGGTACAAAGATTGCTTATATCTTAGTAAGAATTCCCAAATAAAACAAAATATTCTTTTGGAATTGCACACTTCTCCTTTAGGAGGACACTCAGGATTTTTAAAAACTTACCACAGTGTGAAGAAATAATTTTTTTGGGATGGCCTTAAATCTGATATTCAAAAGCTTGTGGAAGAATGTTTGGTTTTCCAACAAAATAAAGATGATGATGAGGAAGGATTGGTTTTCCAGTTCAAACAATATTGCCAGAACTTGATGAGGAAGGAAAAATCATATTGGAACCTGAAGTGGTCACAAAAATAAGAACTCGATAGCTACAAAATCGATCAATTTCATAGTATCTCATCAAGTGGAAGAACTTACTCACTGAAGATTCTACATGGGAGGATGAGAATTTTATACAGAAGCACCCAGAGCTACTCAAAGCATTGAGGACAACCCTTTTTTGAAGGAGAGGGGCATGTTAGGTCCCTATATTACTAGTTTAATCCCTTATTGTTATTAGTGTAGCCCCATTATTGTTACTGTTGTACCCCTGTAACCCCAATACTATTATTATTGTGCCCTTACATTGTTATTGTTAGGTCAGCTAGGATTATATTGTGGGCCCATGGACTCCTATATATAGAAGGAGGTTTTGGTAATTTGTATCATCCAAGAATTTTTCATTTATGTAATGTATTGGAGGTTTCCCCCTCAAAGTGGCTGATTTCTAAGGTGTTGATATCTCTTTTATTTTATTTTTGGAGTTGGTTTCATAACATCAAACAAATGATCGAGATAGCTACCATATAGATAGTGGTGATACTGTTGGATTAACTGATAACAATTTTCCACATGCAATTTGTAGTCTGCCTCAGTTTACCAAATTTTGTTATCTGTCTTTTCAAAGTTTTGTAACTTGTCAGGAAGATGAGGCACTTCAAATCTCGTTAATGGTCACGTGAGGTTCTCATGATCCTGGTAAAATTCCTAAACCATGTTAGATCTGGATTTTCTCGTAGAATTATTTCATTCGTATTGTTTCACTGGATGCAAACTTATTCTTGATGGATTTTTGGATTTCTTGTTACATTTCTCGAGATCATGTTTATGATCATACTACTGTAATGAATACATCCCCATGCAAATATCGTGTATAAAATTCGATTTTGGAATGTATACCTTTTGTGAATGCGCAAAATTGTGAAGCAGATCAATTTAAAGATTACCTTTGGCTGACAAATTCATATCTGTTAAGTGTTATGGTGGATAAACGACTCCTAGTCTCTCTTGTGAATGTCTTCAAGAAACCATAAATCTTCTTGATTGTTAGCAAGTGCTTGAGTAATTTTTTGAATCAAGTTCATCTTTTTCATCCATTACATCCTAACTGGTTTTGTATATTTTATATACTAGCATTTCTCTTCAATTATTTCCATGAGTACGATGCTTGTAAAATTTTTCACCAGTTTTGGGAAGATGATTTGTCACATTCAACATGTGAGGAAGTTGGTTCTATTTTTCAAAGTATTCACAGAACTATTAAAATCAATTTGTCATTTTTAATTATAAAATGGGAATATGATGCTTTAATTATCCCATTTGATCATGATTCTTGCTCCGATGACTGTCATTCAACTTACCATTTTCCCATCAGCACATGCGATGACAGTTGTCTTACATCCTTTTATCCTTATGGTTTAACATATCACTATTTGGGTACTTGTAAAGAAGTTGAGGCACTTTAGCCTTCACTGAAGGTTATGTTAGATCCTCACTATTTTGACGAGCCTGTTGAAACCTTAGTTAAACTTAGAGGGGGGGGTGAATCAGTTTAACACCTTCAAGAATTTTTTAAAACTTTTCAATTAAAATTATTTACAATTTATATTTCATGATCAATTTTATATGGAACCAAACTTATATGTGCAGAAATGTTAAGATAATGTAACATCAGAATTATGACAAGAGCAGTAAGTATTAAGAAGACTGAATAACCATATCAACACATAGGCATCACACACAGAGACAACATATATACGTGGAAACCCATAAAGGGAGAAAACCACATCTTATTATTGTTGTGATGCAAAGTCAAGCTCCAACTTCCTCTCACCACTGATTTTCTGTAAGCACCAACCTACAAGAGGCTCCAACCTCAAATTCTGCAAGCTACAACTTGCAAGGAAGCTTCAAATCCCTCTTTTCATAAAAGAAACATTTGCTGATTTACCTTGAATATTAGCTCTGTTCTGTACCTTTGATTGATTTTTTTTTACTGTACTCCAATCTTGATATTTGATTGATTATTTCTTTTTCTTCAATTCTGCATTCTCTTCTCTTTTATCAATTTACTCAGAGAAATGTATCCATTTCAACTTTACAGTGGGATTTTATCTTTCTCCGGAGACTTTCCAATTACATCACAAACAATGTAAACAATTAAAAAATTTACATTCAGTTACAGTATAAATTTCAAATCATTTCAACAAATCTCCTCTCTCTCTCTGTTTTCCTCTCTCTTTTTCAACAACACCACACCTCTCTTTTTCGGTTCACTATATTCATTTTCCCCGTTCATTGGAGTTGCATAACTGCTGCCTGTACAACTGTATTTTAATCCAACATAAATAACTCTCAACAATATTATAAAACATTTTTAATAAACCTTGGATTTTAATTATTGAACAACCAACGCTGACCTTTAAAAACTCTGGGTCCCACAGCTTTATAAATTCTAAACTCTTCTACTCTAATCGTCGATGTGATTAATCGAAACTTGAATACTTTCGATGCGATAAATCGCAATCGCATCCTTTAACAGTTTGGTGCGATTAACAAAGGGTCCCACTAGCTATAAAATCTCTGGAATTAAAACATATATGAATTACAGTTTATATGCCCATCGGGTCCGGAACTCAAACGCAATCGCAATTTTTTTTTACATGTTCCATAGCCAAGTTTCTCCGATGCGATTTGGTGAGGGTCCCACAGTATAAAAATTTGTTTGTATTAGGCTCGAGCTATAGAGTACTTCACATATATGTATCTATATACATATATAATTTTACCCTTTGTTTAAAGGTGCTACCCATATATAAAGCGCTGCATATAGGTATGTATGTATACTTTGCCACTTTGGTCTTTAATGTATCCACCAGCTGGGGTAATGATTCTCGAAATTTTATGTGGGGTCCCACTTGCGTATTAATTTTGGTTATATCCAAGCATTTACATAAGGTTTTCGGTCATCCACCTTATACATTCACATACCAACTCATTTTCAACATACATGTATGAAGTCAACCTTGTACATTCAATCTTACAACTCAACCCTGGTTCAATCCAAACTCAATGCTCGGCATGTACATAAATTAACCCATATATCACACAATTCATATTGCGCCAACTTCGCATATTCAACCATTATATGTGTCCTCGGTTAAACTTGCAACCGTAGTTTGAACAGTCTCGATCAATATAAACTAGAACTGGGCCCCGCACTAATGACCCTTCCACATCCAACGACGGACAGCACGTAGCCTTGCTCCATACAATCCGACGGATATCGCTCGAGTTAACTGCACGAACTTTAACTCGCGAGGAGGGGTGGTTTTCCAAAATCGCTCAGGGACACGTGTCGCCCAGCGTATGGAATCACACTGATTTTCTAATTACCACTTGCCCGACGAAGGCAGTGTGATCAAAACCAAAAACCCGCCTTTACTGTTCACTCTAGTCACGGTTCCGCTACTTTCTCCCTCAGGGTTCTGTCGCGCTTATATATATATGAACTCTACCTTTCATGTGCAATTCCTCAACATAGTTTAATTAACAAACACCACTTCCACTATTTCTTTATATGATTCCACTTACCCCTGATTGTTCGACATTACAATTAACGCACAATATATTCAATCTTGTCGGCTTCTCCAATGGTTCCTCTGTAAATGCCAGCCACCTCTGATTGCCTTCGCCATAGGCAAAAAACTTTGACACTAAGTCGACACTTCCACAGTTCAGTGGTTTCAACTTCGGATTCTTATTCAGCTATGCCTTAACTACAATAGGGGCTCATATTATGCATTGCCGAATACAACATCAACATAAATGTCAATTCTTTCAATAACCACAATTCACCCAATTATAGAGATTATTTGCACATTCTTTCACCATTTCTTCTTGACAGTCAAAGCCCATTCACACAGATTTCAGAACAGATTCCTCATTTATACATACAGGTTTAATTACAAACCCTTTATGCATTCAAAACCAGAGTACAATCCAAAAACCCTATCATAGAATCTTATTCATACATGCCCACAAAAACTCATACAATTTCTTATTGAACCTCTCAATTCACTACCTTTGCTTCCTCTGCTCCTTGACTGATGCTACTCCTTACTTCTCTTTTTTCTGCCTTTGCTACCTCTCTGCTGCCTCTGTTCCCTGTCTTCTACTTTGCCTTATTGCTGGTTCAGGTGCTGCTCCTTTGTGCTCCTTTGCCATCAATGACAACATTTCCAATAGTCTCCCCCTTTGGCATTGATGGCAACACATCCACCAATAATCCAATGCTTCCTCTTCCTATCTGTTTTTCCTCCCCCTTTGACATCAATGGTGAAGGGCTGATATTCTAATCTTGAGGACCTGTTTCATGCTCTTTGTGGATCTCCCCCTGAAACGATGTTTTCTCTTCTATTCTCCCCTTGAAACGATGCTTTCTCTTTATATCCAAGAGTAGCATCTACAGACACTACCCCTAGTATATCTCTCAAATATTCAAATGGTTCTCTAGCAAGAGGTTTTGTAAATATATCTGTTGTCTATTCTTTTGTTGGCACATATTCCAACTTCACTACTTTTTGAGCTACTTTTTCTCTGAGAACATGATACTTGATTGGAATATGTTTATTTTTTGAATGAAGCATAGGATTTTTTGATATGCTTATGGCACTTGGTATATCACATTTGATAGAGATAGGTTCATCAATGCTTACCTTCATGTCTTGGAGGGTTTGTTTCATCCACATGACTTGTGTGCAACATGCTGCTGCTACTGCTATGTATTCCGCTTCTGCTGTAGATAGAGAAATAGATGTTTCTTTCTTTCTTAGCCATGCCACTAGACTCTCTCCTAAATAGAATGCACCTCCACTTGTGCTTTTCCTGTCATCAACACAGCTAGCCCAATCTGCATCTGTATATGCTGTCAAAATGAAGTTTTTGCCTTTTGGATACCATAGCCCATAATGTGCAATCCCTTGTAGATATTTGAATATTCTTTTAATTGCTAGCAAGTGATTTTGTTTTGGTGTTGTTTGATATCTTGCCACAAGTCCTACAGCCAGCACAATGTCTGGTCTAGAAGCTGTTAGGTATAACAAACCTCCAACCATGGATCTGTAAAGTTTTTGATCTACATCGGTTGTTCCATAATCTACACAAAGCTTGCATCCAGTAGTCATGGGAGTTGACACAGGTTTGCAATCTTCCATTTTGAATCTTTTCAGCATCTCTTTTAGATATTTTTCTTGTGAGATAAATGTGCCTGTGCTCTTTTGTTGAATTTGTAGTCCTAGATAGAAGGTAAGCTCTCCAATCATAGACATTTCAAATTATGATTTCATCTCTTCAGCAAACCCTTTTGTTAACTCATCTTTTCTTCTTCCAAACATGATATCATCTACATACACTACTACAATCAAAAGTTCATCTTCATTTGATTTTATGTACAAGTTGCTGTCTACTCCCCCTTTCTTGAACCCCTGTTTTTGCAAGTATTTGTCCAGCCTTGAATACCATGCTCTAGGAGCTTGTTTCAACCCATATAATGCTTTCTTTAATCTGCAAACATAGTCTACATTATCTGTTAAGGATAACCCTTCTGGTTGCTCCGTGAAGACTTCTTCCTCTAAATATCCATTCAGGAAGGCAGACTTCACATCCATTTGGTATACCTTGAAATCATGATAGCAAGCAAAAGCTAAAAACAGTCTGATAGCTTCCATTCTAGCTACAGGGGCAAATGTTTCATCATATTCAAGTCCTTCAACCTGTGAATATCCCTTGCACACAAGTCTAGCTTTATTCCTGATTACCTGTCCTTGTTCATTCATCTTATTTTTTAATACCCATTTTGAGCCAATGACATTTTTCTCACTGGATCTTGGAACTAGTTCCCAAGTATTGTTCTTCTCAATTTGGTCCAATTCTTCATTCATGGCATTCACCCAATGTCTATCTTTGCTGGCTTCTTCAAACTTCTTTGGCTCTATTTGTGACAACATTACGAGGTATACCTCTTCAGTCTGTTCAGTTAGTTGTCTTCTTGTCTGTACACCTACACTCTTGTCCCCAATGATTTGATCTTTTGGATGGTTCTTCTGAATGTATCTTGAGGAGATTTTTGATCTTAGATCTGTATCTTTTGTTGGCTTGTTTATTTCATCATCATCTTGATTCTCTTCTTCATGAACTTCCGGAGGATTGCTGCAATATGTACTTCTTAACTTGTCTGATAGTTCTTCATCAAATCTTACATCAATACTTTCTACAATTTTGTGAACTATTTTGTTGTAGCACTTGTAACCTTTACTCTTGGATGCATATCCTAAGAATATTCCTTCATCTGATCTTGCATCAAACTTTCCCAAATTTTCATCACTATTTTTTATAAAACACTTACTTCCAAAAAATCTAAAATGCTTGATTGATGCAGGTTTACCATGCCATAATTCATAAGGAGTCTTGTCACTCTTTGGTCTTAAATGAGATTTGTTCAGGATATGCACAGCTGTGTGTATTTCTTTTGCCCAAAAGGTTTGAGGAATGTTACTTTCTTGCATCATGGCTCTGGCAATCTGTTGTACAGACTTGTTCTGTCTCTCTGCCACTCTGTTTTGCTGAGGTGTTCCTGAAATTGTGAACTGTTGCTTTATCCCATGCTCATTGCACAGGTCTACAAAATCATAATCTGTAAATTCGCCTCCTCTCTCTGATCTGATGCACTTTAGCTTGCATCCTGTTTGAATTTCTGCCAAAGCCTTGAATATTTTGAATTTCTCAAGTGCTTCTGATTTGTGCTTGAGAAATTCAACCCATGTCATTCTGGAAAAATCATCTATTATTAGCATGAAATAGGATTCTCCACTTGGTGTTTTCGTTCTCGAAGGCCCACACTGATCCATGTGAACAAGTTGAAGAGGTCTACTTGTAGATAGATTCTCTTTTATTTTGAAATATGTATGGGTCTGCTTACCTAGCTAACAGGATTTACATATTGTATTTGAAGGCTTCTTTATGGCTGGCATATCTCTGACTGCATTCTTTTTGCTTAGACTTATAATATGATCAAAGTTTAGATGTCCCAATCTCCTATGCCATAACCAAGACTCTTCAAATTTGCTAAGATGACATGCTTCATTTTCTTCTTTTACTACATAGAAATTTCTTTCCGTTCGAACACCTTTGATCAGGGTTTTTCCAGTGGTGCTAGATCTTACTTCACATTCTTGAACTCTAAAAAGAACTTCACAGCCTTTATCACACATTTGACTAACACTCAACAGATTTTCTTTCAGTCCATCCACAAATAGTACATCCTGGGATTTTCCTCTACCATTTTCCAGACTGACTGAGCCTCTTCCTTTGATCTTTCCTGCTTTATCATTTCCACAAGTAACATTTCCAGATTTATTTTTGTTAAAGGTTATAAAATTGCTTCTATCTCCTGACATATGCTTTGAGCAACCGCTGTCCAAATACCACTGGCTTTTTAGATCTTGAGCTATTAGGTCCAAGTCACATTTATTCACTTTCTTTTTCCATTGCAAGCATCCTCTTGTTTGGTACCTTTTCTGAGATGATGAACTATATTCTCTTAGAGGACATTTGGAAGACATATGTCCACTTTTATTGCATACACAACATTTGGATATATCCTTAGCATAATTATAAGTAGGAATAAACTGTCCATGATTCATAAACCTTCTTGAGGTTTTGAACAACAGTCTTTGTTCATCGTTCCTGCATTCTATGATTTTATGGCCAAAATCATTACAATAAAAATAGTATCCATAAAAAAAAATTGCATACCTGATAAAAGGTTGTCTTCTACATCTTCCTGCTTGAGTAAAAAAGTTTACTGTTTGCATCCTTTGCTGGTTTGTATTTATTCTTCTTGTATGACAATATGTAGCAATGTGTCCTAATTTGTGGCAGGAATAACAAGTAGCATTTTTCATAGAAGGAAAAAATCTCCTTTGATGACTTCCAAATTTGACATATTCAGGAGTATACGAGTTTTTCCTAGTTGACAGTTTAATTACTTCATCCTTTGTCATTTGTGCCTCCTCCCGGTTTTTATCTACTTTATTGCAGGATTCTTCTTCCTTTGAAATATTTTGAGCTACTTGGATATTCTAATTTGCTTTTACAAAAATAATATTTTCTTTTTCTTTTTCTTTGCCTTTGCTTGATTCTCCTTCATAGCCTATCCCAGTTTTTATCAGAGGAGATCTTTGAGCATCTAGAATCTCATTTAACTTACCAGAGCTTTTTATTTGAGAAGTATCTATTTTCCTCTGGGCATTTTTTAATTTCTTCCTTAAGCAAACTAATTCTTCTTCCAACTTCTCTTGTTCCTGAGTTTTATCTTTGATTTGCTTAAGTAGGGTATCCTCTACCTTCTTGGCTTCTTCAAGCTCTACTTTCAATTGAATGAGGGCTTCTGAATTTTGTTCCTCTCTTACGTATTTGAGAAAAATGTCTTTCTGTTTTCTGCACTTCAGTTTTAGTTTGTCAATTTCCTCCAAGGCACTTCTTAGCTCCCCCTTAAGGTCCACTTCACCTTCTTCCTCATCTTCTAAAAGACATTATTCTAGCTCTTCTATAGCCATCAAAACAAATTCTGATGTTCCTTCTTCACTTGCGAATTTAGCTGAGTCTTTTGATGCACTTTTGTCTTGCTGAGCATAGAAATATTTTCAATTGAATCTCTTCCCTTTCTGCCAGTTCTTAGATATGGTATTCTCTGATTCCTAAGCCCGATTCTTTGCTTTCTTATAAGGAAACTTAGAATCATAGTGTCCAACTCTTCCACAATTGAAACATTTAAATGGAATTTTACCTTTATACTTACCTGAGCCTTTTTCCAACTTCCTGATAAATTTAGCCTCTTCTTCATCAGAACAGGAGCCTATATCTTCTTTTTCTTCTTTCTTCTTCTCTGCCTTAAAAGATGCCTCCCTTACATTTGACTTCCTCTGTGGCAATCTCATCTCATAAGCTGTTAGTTTTCCAAGAAGCTGGTTCATGGTCAAGGTTTCCCAATCTGATGTTTCTTCTATGGAAAAGACCTTAGGATATTTTGAAAAATTACACATTATTGCATGGTTTCACCTAGTGCTTTCATATTATTGACAATTTTTGCAACCCTTAAGAAGAAACTAGCAATATCTTCATCATCATTCATCTTTAAATTTTCAAATTGGGCTCTATAGACTTGAAGTTTAGCTATCTTCACCTTTTTGTCTCCCTCATGAATATTTTCTAGAGTTTCCCACATTTGTTTGGAAGTCTCGTTGTGCATTACTTTGATGAATTCTACCTCACACAGTCCATTCAAGATTGCATTCATTGCCTTTGCATTAGCCACAAAATCTTGTTTGGCTTCTTTCTCTGAGACATTTTCCTTAGAGTCATATCCAACTTCCACAGCAGCCCAAAATTCTATTCCTAAGGACATTATGTATGTTCTCATTCTTATTTTCCAGAAGGCATAATTTTCACCAGTGAAAAAAGGGGCTTTGTTCGTTGAGGATCCTTCTTGACTAGCCATCCCAAAAACCTAGGAACTCCTTTTAGTTGTTAATCTGCTACAAAAAGGAACCTGATTTGATACCAATTGTTGAAACCTTAGTTAAACTCAGAGGGGGGGGTGAATCAGTTTAACACCTTCAAGAATTTTTTAAAACTTTTCAATTAAACTTATTTACAATTTATATTTCATGATCAATTTTATATGGAACCAAACTTATATGTGCAGAAATGTTAAGATAATGTAACAGCAGAATTATGACAAGAGTAGTAAGTATTAAGCAGACTGAATAACCATATCAACACATAGGCATCACACACAGAGACAAAAAATATACATGGAAACCCATAAAGGGAGAAAACCACATCTTATTATTGTTGTGATGCAAAGGCAAGCTCCAACTCCCTCTCACCACTGATTTTCTGTAAGCACCAACCTACAGGAGGCTCCAACCTCAAATTCTGCAAGCTACAACTTGCAAGGAAGCTTCAACTCCCTCTTTTCATAAAAGAAACATTTGTTGATTTACCTTGAATATCAGTTCTGTTCTGTACCTTTGATTGATTTTTTTTTACTGTACTCCAATCTTGATATTTGCTTGATTATTTCTTTTTCTTCAATTCTGCATTCTCTTCTCTTTTATCAATTTACTCAGAGAAATGTATCCATTTCAAATTTACAGTGGGATTTTATCTTTCTCCAGAGACTTGCCAATTACATCACAAACAATGTAAACAGTTAAAAAATTTACATTCAATTACAGTATAAATTTCGAATCATTTCAACAACTCTCCTCTCTCTCTTTCAAAAACACCACGCCTCTCTTTTTTGGTTCACTATATTCATTTTCCCCATTCATTGCAGTTGCATAACTGCTGCCTGTACAACTGTCTTTTAATCCAACATAAATAACTCTCAGTAATATTATAAAACCTTTTTAATAAACCTTGGATTTTAATTACTGAACAACCAACACTGACCTTTAAAAAATCTGGGTCCCACAGCTTTATAAATTCTAAAGTCTTCTGATCTAATCGTCGATGCGATTAATTGCAACTTGAATACTCCCAATGTGATAAATCTCAATCGCATCCTTTAACAGTTTGGTGTGATTAACAAAGGGTCCCACTAGCTATCAAATCTTCAGAATTCAAACATATATGAATTACATTTTATATGCCCATTGGGTCCGGAACTCAATCACAATCGCAATTTTTGTTTACATGTTCCACGACCAAGTTTCTCCGATGCGATTTGGTGAGGGTCCCACGGTATAAAACTTTGTTTGTATTAGGCCCGAGCTATAGATTACTTCACATATATGTATCTATATACATATATACTTTGACCCTTTGTTTAAAGGCGCTACCCATATATAAAGCGCTGCATATAGGTATGTATGTATACTTTGCCACTTTGGTCTTTAATGTATCCACCAGCTTTGGTAATGATTCTCGAAATTCTATGTGGGGTCCCACTTGCATATTAATTTTGGTTATATCCAAGCATTTACATAAGGTTTTCGGTCATCCACCTTATATATTCACATACCAACACATTTTCAGCATACATGTATGAATTCAACCTTGTACATTCAATCTTACAACTCGACCCTGGTTCAATCCAAACTCAATGCTCGACATGTACATAAATTAACCCATATATCACATAATTCATATTGCGCTGACTTTGCATATTCAATCATTATATGTTCCCTCAGTTAAACTCGCAACCGTAGTTTGAACAGTCCCGATCAATATAAACTAGAACTGGGCCCTGCACTAACGACCCTTCCACATCCAACGGTAGACAGCACGTAGCCTTGCTCCATACAATCCGACAGATATCACTCGAGTTAACTGCATGAACTTTAACTCGCGAGGAGGGGTGTTTTTCCAAAATCGCTTAGGGACACGTGTCGCCCAGCGTATGGAATCACACTGATTTTCTAATTACTGCTTGCCCAACGAAGGCAGTGCGATCAAAACCAGAAACCCGCCTTTACTGTTCACTCCAGTCACGGTTCCACTACTTTCTCCCTCAGGGTTCCTTCGCGATTATATATATATGAACTCTGCCTTTCATGTGCAATTCCTCAACATAGTTTAATTAACAAACACCAGTTCCACTATTTCTTTATATGATTCCGCTTACCCCTGACTGTTCGACATTACAATTAACGCACATCATATTCAATCTTGTCGGCTTCTCCAGTGGTTCCTCTGTAAATGCAAGCCACTTCTGATTGCCTTCACCATAGGCAAACAACTTTGACACTAAGTCGACACTTCCAAAGTTCAGTGGTTTCAACTCCGAATTCTTATTCAGCTACGCCTTAACTACAATAGGGGCTCATATTATGCATTTCCGAATACAACATCGACATAAATGTCGATTCTTTCAATAACCGCAATTCACCCCAATGCAAAGATTATTTGCACATTCTTTCACCATTTTTTCTTGACAGTCAAAGCCCATTCACACAAATTTCAGAACAGATTCCTCATTTATACATACAGGTTTAATTACAAACCCTTTATGCATTCAAAACCAGAGTACCATCCAAAAACCCTATCACAGAGTCTTATTCATACATGCCCACACAAACTCATACAATTTCTTATTGAAGCTCTCAATTCACTGCCTTTGCTTCCTCTGCTCTTTGACTGATGCTACTCCTTACTTCTCTTTTTATTGCCTCTGCTACCTGTCTACTGCCTCTGTTCCCTGTCTTCTACTTTTCCTTATTGTTGGTTCAGGTGCTGCTCCTTTGTGCTCCTTTGCCATCAATGACAACATTTCCAACAGAGCCCTTTGAATATGATCAGATTCATTTTCCCTCACAAGATTCTCATCTTGATATCGCGTCTTTAATTGAAAATTCATCTCTTCAAGGATTTAATGGTTTTGAATAGGATTTTTTCGAATTTCACGATCCATTCAATGATTTTATGGAGGCATCTTACTTAGCAAGCCCTTTTTCTAATAACAAGTTTTATTCCTTTCTCATGTTTTCTAGGAAAAAAGACACAGATGAAGGTGCATTCAAAAAAATCATTCCAGGTTTTCCTATTCGTAAATTTCATCAAAAAGGTAAGATCACAAGTTGGGTAGAGGTAGTGATTATGGCACATATTTCTACTAACAAGAAATAACTTCAACTCGTTGTGCTAATTATTAAATCTCTTACCTTTTCTGTTGCACATTTCCTTATATAAGTTTTAATTAGTCGTATATTTATGATTGCAGGTTAAGAACAACTATGTTGGCTTCACTGGAAGTTTCATTGCATGTGATCCTACTCTTCTGGCTGCTTAGATTAGGAGTAGGTCTAACTTCATTTTATTTTTTTCCTCTTGCACTCATCCCACACTCATTTTTTGTAGTCTCTCTTGTGTTTTCTAAATTTTTTCAGTTATGCCCCATTTGCTTTGTATTTTTTATTTTGGTTGTGTCATGTCTCTTCTTTTATGTAATTCTAATTGTATGTAAAATTATAAAATTGTAATTGTATTTATAATTGTAATTTTAATTGTAATTGTATGTAAAATATTTGTAAAATTGTAATTGTAATTGTAAATTTAATTCTAATTCTAATTTGAATTGTATGTAAAATATTTGTAAAATTTTAATTTTATTATTGTGAAATGATTGTAATTGTAAAATTTTAATTGTAAATGTAATTGTATGTAAAATTAAAATTCTAATTCTAATTATAATCGTAATTGTATGTGAAATTGTAAAATTCTAATTCTAATTCTAGTTGTAATTTTAATTGTAATTGTATGTAAAATATTTGTAAAATTTTAATTGCATTAATGTGAAATGATTTTATTAAAATATTTAAATTTGTAAATTTGCAATAATTGTAAAATAATAAATCTAGAATAATATGAATTTTTGTAACATAATAAAGTTTAGAAAATAATGCAAATAAATTCATGTACTTTAGAATTATCATTATTTTATTATGACCTCCTTACATACAAAAAAAGGAACTTTATACAGTCTGGTGTGCTTATCATCATAACACGCATCGGTGCGTCTTAGTACAAAGACGCACCTGTGCTTCACAACTCTTCCGCAATGGTGCATCTTAAAACACCGCACCAAAACATAAACCTCGATCTTACAAACTGCACCAATGCGCCTATAAAACCCTATGCACCAAAGCAAGGTTATTCTGTAAAGTGCATTATTGGAGCAGCGGAGGGTTCGAATCACGGGCAAGAATTTTTCTGAGGAAGGGAAGGATTATCATTCCCTTAAGGAAAGCAAAGAAAGATCAATTGACGTTGTTGATCGAGCTGGTAGGTCCCATGAAGGGAAAGATTCTCCATAATGTATTTAAAAGGAGCTGGGAGTATTGTCCGAGCTTCGGTTGGCTTACATAAACTTGTACTGGCAAAGTTGACGTCACATAAAATCACATCTTCGGCTTTCAATTGAACTTGAATGGCATCTATAGCTTCTCTGAGTTGTGATCATGTGGATGAAACAAGTAAAAACTCTGCTTGTATTATAAATGGAAATCTAGTGACCATTTCTATGGGAATAAAATCATAGATACTTGCAGCTATCATATTTCCACCTGCAAATCGGTTTCACATTGGAAAAGCTCATGTAATAGCCCATTTTGCAATGTCTTTCCTTTGCTCAACCCTATACTAATTTTCTATTGGAAACCATTGCCTCCACATGTAATAACTGCATCGTCTAGTCAAAAATTGGTTTTGTTCTGCTAATAAATGTAGAATGAAGGACTCGTTGCCATTTCTCGCAGAACATTCAAGGTCAGTTTATCGTAAAATAGAGATTGTATAAATTTTGTTAATATCAAGATAGAAAGCACAAAGGAGAAAAGAGGAAATTGGATGCCAAGATGGAGGAGAAATTTACAAATGAGCAAGCAAATCATGGGTCAGCAAGCAGATCACATGGCACATTTTCTTGTTGCAGGTTATGGAAAGGTTCAAGTTTATTTTTTTGAAAGAATAAGAGGTGTAGTTTTGAAAAGAAATGGCCAAATATTTTCACAGCAAAATGTACATTTCCAACATGTGTAAAAACCAAAATATCTCCAATTTCATTAAACTGCTCAAAAATAAAACTTTCCCAACCATTTTTGAAAACTACCCACATCTTAGCATAGCACAGGTTCACATGCCACAATTGCCCACTTGGGCCCTGTAGTAATTCATCTTCACTCGCCCTACATTGCATTCTCTCCACATAATCATTGTGGACCTCTTGCAATAAATAAAATGCATTAGAAGAATAGTTATTTCCATCAATAATTTATCCAATTCCAATTCTCAACTCTAATTCTAAATCTAATTCTCAAGGATAAAAAAAAATTACAATTCTCAATTTCTATGGTTGGAGTTCACTAAATTTTGGTGTACACACCCAAAAGTAATTTCGGTGCCTTAACCACAAATCGGTGCTACTATACATATAACCGCACCAGTGCGTTTTAGTTACTGCACATTGGTGTTGATGTTACCTAAGGACGCCCCAGTATGGCTATATTAAATGACGCACCGGTGACGAATAAACGCAAATAAAAAAAGTGCAACTCTATTTTCTTCAAGTGAAAAAAAAAACGGAAAATTAAAAAATGGGCGGAAAAATATTTTCGAAAATCTAATTACATAAAATAATTTTTTAAATACTAAACACTTTTCATTATTTCACTATTTTTTTCAGATTTGCAGGAGACATACCTAGAGCAAGAGAGCATGAGAGCACTATGGAGCAGCGAAATATGTTCGAACAAAAGTATTCAGACAATCAGAAACCAAACCTCTGGTGATTCAAACCCTGTATCATAGAATTTCAAACCATCTTGTGATTAAATTTGATTAATTTTTTAAATTTTTCTGCAATTTTTTTACTTTTTCTGCAGTTTTATCCATTTTTACCCTAAACGCTTCATTTTTTTGTTTTTGCCCTTTCTTCTCCCTGTTTCTGTGATTTTAGAATTATAGTTTTTCATTTTAGATTGACATCCAACCCACGAGATGAATTTCATAGTCGGATCCCAATTCATTCGGCCATTGCGTGAATTTTTGGAAAAAATGGATTTATTTTTATCGGTGCGCCTTGTGTAACCTTGCGCACTGCGCAAGTATTGTAATAAAAAAATCGAAAACAATTTTTTTAAATCTGTGTGCCATATTTGAAATAGGGCATTGATGCTCCATGTTACGAGAATAGCATCGTACATTCTATTACAATGTTTGTGCGGTGCGTTTATAATACCCCCATGCACCGTACAGTCTATTATACTGTTTTTGCGGTGCATTTGTAATACCCCACGCACCGACGATGGTGCGTACATCATGAAAGGCGCACTGGTTTCTTGAGATTTATTTGTTACTTGAAAATTTGACAATTTATTTATAAATATATTAATGAATGATATGGTACGGGTTTTAGATTGATAAAGAAATGACTGACAAGAGATCAAGTAACAAAAATACTGATAACACATCAAGAAAAGCAAAAAAGGCAAGTTCTTTGTAAATTCTTTATAAAAAATATTATTTTTGAACTATATGTAAGTTCAACTAATATGTATTTTTTACTGTATATCATGCAGAGCCACAAAATAACAAAGCTCGATAAGGTTATTTCTGATCTAGGACCAGAAGAGCGTAAAAGCTTGATGGAAAAATTGCAAAAGGATGAATCGGGTGAATGAAAAAATACTATCGATCCAATATGAGTTTATTTTTTTAATTATCATTAATAATATACTTAAAATTATTAGATAACATGTGTCAAACAGTCTATTAATTCACATCTTCTTGATGCTCTATAGGGACCAACAACTCAGAAAAGGAATGTTGTTCTAAGAAAAGAAAAAAAAATAGAAAATGCAAATGAAAATGAATTGCTCCTTAGCTCATCTGGAGTGGTGTTGGAGGTTAACGAAAGGGGGAAAAACTTTTACAAAAGTTTGAGGGATCTAGTGGAATGAATGTATAGACATTCTTTCCACTTACAATACAAAAATCAATCCAATGATTCCAAGAACCAAATTTTATCTAAACTACAGGAAGAGTTTCCAGAGAATTGGTCAATGAGACATGTCAGACTTTTAATAGAAAAAATGTACAACGACAAAAAAGAAGAAATGAAAAAATAATATTCCTTTAAATGTTTGTCTAGAATTATTTATAAATATCAATTTTTTTTATATTTACTTTTCATATATCAATATAAAACTTAAATATTTTATTTTCATGTTACATTTTCGGGAAGATTATGAAAATCTCAAAAGATGAACGAGCTGATATCAGAAATATGCCAGTAGGAATGTCCGAAAAGGTGTACAAGGAGATGGTCAAAGAAATGGACAAAATTACATCGCAAGAGGAGCCATCTCAACAACAACGTGCTTCAAATGTAATATGTAATCATTGAATTTTTTGATCATTAGGTACAATAAATAAACAATTTAGCATTAAATATTAATTTTCAAGAATTTTCTTGTAGAAAAGAAAATAAAATGAAACCCATTCAACACATAAAACAAGATGACAATTAAGAAAAGGGTTGATATCTAAGTGTGTGAGTAATTGTTACTTCCTTATAACAACTTAACTAGATTTCATTTTTGTATTTTTTAAGTTGTTTTACAAAAATCATCATTGAATGTCTTCGAACAAGTGCTAACATAAAAAGAAGAACCATCAGACAAATTGATTGAAATTGGGTTAAATATGGGTTGTGAGTATATGTTTGCATATCAGAAATTAATTGTGGAATTTGTAAGCATCTATCGATCTTGTTTTACTTAGCTCCGTCTATAATTAATAGAACAAAAACATCATTTATATTAAATATATGATTTGTTATGGGGTATAAAACTTGCAGGAAATAAATTATGGAACCGCGCCAATTGATGAAATTTTGAAAGATGGCATGGTACATGGTTTTGAAAGAATGTGTGTAGTTTATGAGTCAATTTTTGCTATGGTACGTCATTTTTCTTTTCGATTTACATTGATGTATATTATTTAATATTGCAATTTTCATTATTCTCACCAATGTATATACACTCATTTCAGTTTATTTTTATGTTTGTAGATGGAAGGTGAAGAAGAAGAAAACAATCAACGCCGTGAACAAAACATTCTTGAAAATAACCCAAGTCATGGAAGTAGCTCTAGCAGTGACAGTAGTTCAAGCGAAGAATGATGATCACTATGTTTGGATATCAAAGCAAGGCATTGTATTTTTTGAAATATGTCTGTGAACTCAGACATTTTGTTTAATGTAATGGACATAGTGTCCCAAATGAAAGTCAAAGGGATACCAATAATTGTCCCATTTTGTATGATAAAGACTGTCTTATTCATATATATTATATATCATAAAATATGTTTTAATTTATTCTATTGTGTTCTCCATTGTCGTTCTCAAATGCACTAATAAAAATTTAATTCATATGAATATTGTTATAAGATATATATGTGTTGACTTTTGATGAATAATGAATTTTAAAAAACCACAATAATTATGATATGATATAACAAATTAATCCAAACATCACATTCAAATGCATTAATAAAAATTTAATTAATATGAATATTGTTATAAGATGTGTCGAATTTTGATGAATAATGAATTTAAAACAATCACAATAATTGCACTGTCATAGGTCGATGTTTCTAAAAAATACAAAATGAAAACTGGTGCGTGTCAGTAACTGTACATAGGTGCGTTTGTATTATGAAGCGTGTCGGTGTGTTTCTATGACCTATGGGCACTGAAAAACTACCAAAACCAATTAAGAATATCGGTGCGTTTGTGCGGTACGACGCACCGATGTGTTTATGTGTCTATATGCACTGGTGTCGTTGTACGATCTATGGGCACTGCACGAATACCGATACCAATTATAAATCTCAGTGCTTTTGTGTGACACTACGCACCGGGTGGTGTCTATAAGCACCGATGCATTTGTACGACCTATGTGCACCACACAAATACCAATACCAATTATAAATGTCAATTCATTTTTGTGATACTGCGTTCCGATGCGTTTCTATAAGTCTATGCACCGGTGCGTTGATACGGCCTATGGGCACCGCACAAATCCCAAGACCAATTAGAACAGCCTCGTGCGTTTTATCACCAACACTATGCCCGATGCGGTTTTATACCTTAACGTCCCGGTGCATTCTCCTTCGACCACCCTGGTGCACCTTCTAATTGTACGCATCGGTGTGTTAAAGCCAAAGTAGTGCACCGATGAAAAAAAACATCTGTAATAACCTCTGGCCACCAATTTCTTTTTAGTTGTGTTGAATTTTCATTAAAAGCTCTGCCAAAACTTTCGTAACCATAAAAGGATATTGTAGAAAATGTTTTTTTGACAATTTTGGCCAATTTTATAACACTAAAAACCTCCTTTGTAACCTCTGCTAGAGGTTATTTTCCTTGTAGTGGTATCAACCCTCAAGCCCTAACCTTGCATCTTGGAACTGCACACTACACAATCACATTTCCTAGCCTTGACCCTTGAGCTCCATAACTGTGCAATCATTGCCTCCTAGGCAACTTCAACTGTGCATTGCGCAATGTCAAGCATTAAACCTCCAACCTGAAAACTTGAACTGCGCAACTGCACAATAAATGATATTTTTCTACCTCTAGGACTAATTTAATCCTAAAGCCTCAAGCTTGAGCCCTTGAACCCTTCAACTAAAAAATCTCCCAACTTTTCCTCCTCCCAGAACTTCACATTGGGAAACTCTGAGCCTCAAGCCTCAACCTTGAGCTCTTGAGCCCCTCGACTGTGCAGTCACCTAACCTAGCCTCTGAGAACTACACATTGGGAAACTTCAAGGCTTAATCCTAAAGCTTGACATCCCGAGTCCCTCAACTGCACTTTTCCTTAAGATTGTCCTTCAAGAACTGCGCATTGGGTGACCTTAAGCCTCAATCCCCAGCCTTGATATTTTGATCCCCTCAACTGCACAACACTTTGAAACTGGTCATCCTTAACTACACATTTCACAATATCAAGCTTGAGTTCCGAACTTTGGCCTTTGTAACTATGCAATCTCTGAGTCAGTCACTAAACTAGTCATGAGTTCCAGCCCCAACAAGTGATTTCATGAAGCATGTTGGATTAGGGGTTTTTAGGCTAATGTCATATTTTCATGAATGGATTTTAGTTGTAGTTACTTTATCTCATCATGATAGGATGATGATTGAGGAAAAGGAGAAGGATACCATGCTAGAATACACCTATGGAGCTGAAGAATACTAGGTTATCACCAAGCAAGAAGATGAATTAATACCAAATTACAGCAGAAGACAGAGAATCAAGGTCACATTAAAGACTCCTTATCTTCAAGCCAAATGGAGGAGTAAGAAGAACACCATGTTCCATCTCTCAAGAAGATAGAAATAAAGAAACATCAAAGGATTACTTGTGTAGGCTTATTTGGTCTTGACCCAAATTCGGCTTGGACTTCACACCAAAAAACCCTCAGACACCGGCCCTTTCAGAAACGAGCTGCAAGCAAATCATAGTCTCACCCAAGGTGGTTATAGGTGGTTGTAGAACCAAGTTTCTACAGCCTTGAGGGACTGCGTGAGGTCGCTTCTACTTCGATTTTCTGTATTTAGTTAATCTTGTAGGATACATATAACTAATGCACTATATGTCTTAACCATTTACCTTGTCACATTCAATCTAACAATATCATATCACAAAACAATGTAAAACTGCAGTATCACAACATATAATTGCAATCATTACATTGCATAAATATATAAACAAAAACATAACACATATAAACATAGGATATGCCCAAAACGTCTTCTTCTTTATTAAGATGGATCTGTTCAATACATTTAGCTTCTCAACCTGCACACACAAATGCAGGTGGTCTACGCACACAATTTAAAACTCTTCCAACGTCTCTGCGCATTCAGTTGCGAAGCCTTCCCTTAAGGCCCAAAATAGACTAAAGATAGAAAATACAATCACTTGCGCTCATCAAATATGCATATTATGACTTCTACACAACATTACATCCCTTTATATATATTTAAATCATTACAAAACCATGGTCCATATACCATGGGCTCCACACAAAAATTATCCAAAAGACTGAAAATTGTTACAAAATGAGGGGCTTCAACCTACCCTGAAACCCCTAAACTCCACATTGTAGATATGACTTTGCAGTACTATGCATTTCGCTCCTCAAAATGCAGAGTCTTTGACCAAAATTGGATCAATTTGGGCTGCACCCAACACTCACATCTGACTCGCCTTGAGTCACTTAGTTGTTGTACCTCGAACCTTATCTACGATGCTCATGTAGGAAACATTATACTACTAAATTATTTCTGCTACCTGATTTTCCTCTTTGTGCACTTCCTCCAGTAGTGCCTCTATTGTTGGTTCGACTGTCTTTTGTAGCACTTCTTTCTGCCTCTGTTTCAACTCCTTCAGCTTACCATATTATTCCTATGAAAGTTGGAGGGATTTATCCTACCATGTCTAAGTCCTTGCTGTCAAAATATTCTCTTTCCTCTGAAGGTTTTCAATCTGTGTTTGAAGATTCTTCCCTTCAGTTATTTTGGCAAGCCTGTGGGAGACTAGTAAGGTCTTCGTAGTTTCTCAGATGTCATCCAACTACTTCTTCTTGGCCTACAAATCCTCTTCAATCCTATGCATATTTGGATCCTCCTGCAACGAGGTCCAAATATCCATAGTTTCATCTAACAACTTTCCACACTCTGCCACTGTGTAAGAGATGCCTTGTACTAGAGGTTTTAGGTCCATCTCCCTCTTCACGCATACTTCTGGTGGCGTGGCTGGTTGCAGATTCATTTGTAGCTCAAAAATATTCATATCATACTCAAAATTCATCTCGGTGAACTTATTATTTGAATCCTTGATTGCAAGGCCAAGCTTCACGGCCTTCTATGCTATTGACTCTTCTGCGAAAACCTTGATGTCCAAAACTTCACTACAAGTCTTCCCAATTGCTTCTTCTAGTGCCTGTTATTGTTAGTGTGCCTCATCTCTTTCCTAAACCATCCGATTGAGCTCCTTTTTCATCATAGTTCTTTCCTTCTCCACCTGCATGCTTGTTAGCGAAGTGCACTTTTCTCACTCCTTGACACGATCCCACCCTGTCACACACTCTCTGTCTTCAACATCCTCAAATTGGAGGGCTCCTCATGGTACCTGCAAAATTATTAAACCAAATGTTGTCACTATTCGATGCTCTGGCTATGCTGGTTGACTTGTCTGTTCCTGTTGTCTGGCTGTTTGTTCCCGTTGTCTGGCTATCTGCTCTGGTTGTCTAGTTGTCTCCACCAATACCTTTAATTACACCATTTTTTCCTCGACATTGGTTTGGAGCATGTTATAGTGATCATTGATGTTGTTCCATGACTCCACTATCACTTGTTGAAATTTATCCCCTATTTCATCGATGTCCCCCTCAGTGAGGAAAAGTGGTGTTGCACCCTATTGTGGCTAGTTTTAAATTTCTTGTATGTTGTACATAGGATATTATGTACTTCAAAAAATTTTAAAAATATATATGCACAAAATGAAATTTTGGAAAAAATGACACTAAGCGATATTTGAAGTCGTGTCAGATAGTGGGACCACCTCTAGCGCATTGGGTTAAAGGACGAGTGCTTCATTTCTTGGATGTCGCCATTTGAAAAGTCTTCCCGTGATGGAGTGTGTGCGGAGTCACAAAGTAGTCAGAGGTTAACCGAAAAGGTACCTCTGTTGGAATCTTTGACCCTCGCTAGTTGGCCAGAATGTGTGGCTGAAATCATCTGCGAGCACACTGCCTTTTGATCGAGCCCATACTTCGGAGTATCCCTGCAATGATGACAACCCGATGAAAACCGACATACCCAATAATGGTAGCAAGTGAGCCAGGTCACCTTCCACATCATCCCCAATTGTATGTCAATCACATCATCATTTAATTCATTTCCATATGTTTTTCTCCCACCCATTCATTTTCTTTTGCTATATAAAGAATGCTTTTCCTCATTTGTGTCAACATCTGCCTCCCAAGCTGCTAAAGTCATCCAATTCTCATACCACAAATCATCAGCCACTGCAACATAACCAGGTAACTCGTGTAGCCATCCTTGTAAAATTATTTAAAATGATGAAGAAATTTGTCATTGTTGGGTCTTCGACTCATATCCCACTTATGGACAAAGAAACAAACATTGTGTATAATGTTTGCATAGTATACCACCCTCTCTTTTATCAGCATGTTGTTCTAAACCAAGCAAGGTCCCCAATTTACTCTGCTTTGATTAAGTCTGGAGTCCTGTTAGTGTTTGTTCCACATACCTACTTGTTTCCAAAGCTTATCCATTGGTTGCTTTCCTCCATGTACCCTAAAAAATTCTGTCATGAACCAATTGGGGGAAAATGTTTTCCAGGTTTCAACTCAGTTGATAAGGAAATATTTTTGTTACCCCTCTGCATAATATTATGTGACTTTCACTAATGAATCCCTTTCTTCATATTTTCAAGAATTATTAGGGCCTGAATTTATCCAAATTATATTTTATCTCTTGCCTGAAAAGGAAAGATTCTCCTTGGAGTCAGACAATTTTCCTTTGAATACCTTCGTTGAAGACGTACAACCAGTTCTTCAATTTTTGGCCAAATTCCTAGGGAGGGAAGATGTCATGGTGGTAGATAAGTCCATTCTAGGAATGTTTGCTTTTATGATGAAGCCTGGGGTAATTTTGGATATTCCCACTTATTTGGAGAATTATATCAATAATCAGTTTATGAGCTTTTGAATCATTGTTAGTTTCAGGTTTCCTTATTTGGTCACATATTTATTTCTATACAGTAATGTGGATAGCATTACTCTGTTGGGATTGAATATTGTTGATGTAAATAAGAAAAAGCAGTTAGTGGTCTTTTGGACAGACCCAGTGAGAAATGAGGTAGGAAATGACGGATTATTTGAATTCACTTCCTTTTTCCTTCCTATAGTGTATGCAATTTTAAATGGAGGGACTACACCTAGATTATTTCCTGAAGCTCAGTCATTTTCGAAGTTGAGCAGAGATATGAGATATGAAGATTGGTTTTCACCCGAGGAACATACTAAAATATACAACCTTTTAGATAGCCTATATTTGTTCCCATGATATTGTTTTCCTTGTAGTTCATCAGGCAAGGTCTTAATTTTGACCGTTCATTTTGTTCCAGTGAATAAAGGTCATATGTTTAAGCTACCTAGGATAGTAGGGCCATTCATTGTAAACACCAAACAGGCACTGGAAGTTTCTAACAAAATGTTGACTGACTTGCATTTTTCATTGGAGGGGAAATTAGATTATGACCCATACCATGTGATTTCAAACAATATAATGGAGAATGTTTATTCTGCATTTTTTCATGAATCAATGCCAGATATGGAGAAACTAGAAAATGGAGGACATACTTCTATGTCTAAGCATGTGGAGGTGGAAACTCCTAACCCTACTAAAAAGGGACTTAAAAGAGGAAGAGAGGAAGTAATTGATTTGGAAAGTGATATGGGAAATGAAGCCAAGAAGACAAAGGGCATGGAAGAGGGAAACTCTTCAGCTTTCCCTACATATTATTTGCAGCTGGGAGATTTCTCTTGCACTCCCTCATCTCCTCTTCCAAAGAGTTCAAGTCATGACTCTCTGTCAAACATTAAGCAATTTTTTTCATAGATTGAAGAAAGAAATAAGAAGATAAGACAAAACATTTAGTCTCATTGTGAGGCTCAAATTTCTCTTGAGAAAACAAGATTGTTGACAGCAATGGACTTAGAAAAGGATCAGCTAAAGATAGATTTCTCTCACCCTTCAGCTATGAATGTGACTTATATATATATATATATATATATATATATATATATATATATATATATATATATATATATATATATATATATATATATAACTAGCCAAATAAGGTCAGCCATGATTATACTCTTAAATTGTTGTCGCGGCCATCCCTACCATTCCAGAACTATGTATTTTGTTTTTTATATGGTTAATATATGAAGACATTGTTGTTAGTTCTTATCGTAATGCAAAATTTATTTTAACTTACAGTTCTCCTAGTCAGGTAGGGCCCCCTGAGATGGGACACACTTGCAGTATCATAGTTGTGTGAATGTGTTAATCAACGTGAGTTTATTTATAGAGATATATGTTACAATACTAAAGTGAATTCATTTTAGTATTTAATAGAGGCTTTTGTTGTTTATGCATATTTCTGTTGCTACAAGCTGGATTTTGTTATTGAATAGAATAAGGGCCCTTTAACAGAAGAATAATGACCAAAGGATCCACCCAAATTTTTGTATGCAACTCCAGGACTCGAACTAGTTTTCTTCAGTTAGTTGGATCATTTTATAACTAGCATCATGTGATTTTTGGAATTAGACATTTTATTACCAGATTGATTACCTGTTCCTTTGATGCCCGTGAATTGAATGACTTTTGTATTTAAAATTTAATTCTTTTATGTGACATATGAGGAACTATTTTATGTTTGGTTACAATATAATAATGTGAGAATGTTGTTACCTTTGATTTATAGTTAGTTCTGCATGTATTTTGTAGGTGTCCCTCATCAGTTTAAGTTCCCCTGGTTGACAATTTAATGTACATAAATTTAAGTAATTAAATCTCTCGTTTGTGTTGACTTGGTAGATTATATGCTAGATAAATGAAGTTAATTTAAGAATTATATTATATGGGTTTTGTCAGAAACACAAAAAGATATGGATATCAAGCATCTCTTTTTCAAAAGGACACATGTAAAAACACTGATATCCATTTTCTAAATCTCACTCACATTGTTTTGTAGCCTATTTTAACAACAACATTGGTATTCTAAGAACCTACTTTCTTGTTAAATTTGTGTAAGAATTAGTTATATCAAGGGTTGTAATTGGGCTCCTGCCTCATTATTCATGTAGAATTTGGCACATTTGCATGCACCAAGAGTTGTGGTCCAAGTTAATAAAAAGATAAGAAATATGACGAGTCATCATTTTCAAACTGTTATATCAGCAAGGAAGTATATATTTAGGCATGGGCATGCATCTATTCCAAGTTGAGTTAAAATTTAAAAAAAAACTAATAGGAATTGCCTTGCAATTCATTTTCTAGAGTTTCCTTAAAATGTCAAAAACAACCAAGTAGGCTTTTTCACATATCTAGTTTAGGGAATTGGAGAATTTTTTTAAGAGAAGTGGATATTGGGTATTATTATGCATGTGAAACATTTCATCTTAGTACTTTTTGTTTCAAAAAGCATGCATATTATATATTTGATGTGCATTTTTCTAGGCCATATCAATGTGATTTGCAAACTTTTTTCCAAGAAACCAATTTTGATGTATTTTGTAATAGGAATTATTTAAAGTTCAAATTGAAGATAAAACACTCATCAAGTTTCATTATTAATTGGATTTCCTATTCAAGGTATGGTGTGAATTTTTCTAAGGTGTTAAATATAGTTAAAAAAATCTTTGCAAACAAATTTTAGGGAACCTTTATCTTTTGGCAGGGAATGGTTTTGATAAATATAGATATGTTGGTAATGTAGCAAGAGAGCAAAAAAATGAAATTTCTTCACTCACTCACATGAAATTATGATAGCTTCACATGCATTTTATAAAAGGACATGTTCTTGCTATAAATACTATATTTTTGTACCAACATTGGATTTTTGAGCAATTAATGGAGTTTATAAGCCATGTGAGTAAATTTAGGATATTTGTTTGATATATGGATGTCAAGTAAGTATATGCTCAATACAATTATGCATGATCTATCATAGGCAAGTTAAATACAACTAGAATGAACATATAAGTATAAACAACCATTGGTTGGGAAATAATGTTTAGGAATGTCTCCACTTTCGGTTTTGTAGAAGGGAACTTAAGGAATACAGAGTTGTCCCTTTTTTGGTCTCATGGGGTATCTTGTTGGCCTAACACTCCTCGCTATTTGAAAATAGATCCATTTATTCATTTTAGTTCTTTGCACGATTTATCTTCACATTTCAATTTCATAAAGTAAATCTCAACAAAAAAATGCCAAGGAAAGTACACGAGCTTTAGGTGGACAAAGACAAACATTGAGTTTCATTTCATTTCTTTTCTTTTTTCATTTTTTTTTAAATGGGGTCTGCCATGGTCGACATTATACTTGTGGGGTTGTTGACATTATTTTTTCATTGCAACAAACATTATAAAGTTCAAAGTCAATTTGGGAGAAGGGACCAATAATTATCCATAATTTTTGGATTTCAAGGAATTATTAAATCTAGCTTAGTTTAAGGGTTTGCAATCTCCCTAGGTATAGGGGGACTCCATGATAGTGATAAAATAGGTGAGAAATGGGCACAATATGCAAAAACTTGCCTTGGTTCTTTTATAAACACATATGAAGGAGATCGTTGACCTATTTGATAACATGCTTTTCTCCCACATCTATAGTGAATTGAACAAAGATTTTGATTCATTATTTGAAATGGCTATATTAGTTATTCCAGGGGTTGTATTTCTAACAAATCTTTTGAAATCTAGCTACTATAGTACAATATGACCTTGTATATTTTTTTATGATGATTCTCAATCTTGTTGTTTTGCATTTAAAGTATATATGTTGTATTATTATATTAAGGGGTTTTTGAAACAACACCTTACTATTTTTGTTATCAAAAACTTTGGAATTCCATATTTTTGGAGTTTATACGTCTAGCTCCTTTTTGGGAAAATTATGTTGATATCATAGAATATGTGGAGAATGTAGACAACATTATTTTGATCAACTATTTGATTCCGGAGGATAGGGCTACATATGTTGACTATGTAACATGTTTTATAGGCACATGAAGAAAGTTTTTTTGTTTTTTGTTTTCATTTTATTGATATAAAAATAGTGTTTTTTTCCTAAGGATAAACAATAATTGGTAACACATTTGATTTTTAGTTTATATCCTTTATATATTACAAAAATGAAGAAATTATTTGTCTTGTAGGTTTTTTTAAATAATATTTCTAGCCTAAGAAAGTGCAAATCCTCAATGGACATGTTTCCCTGATTTTGGAAAACGATAATAAGTAGTTTTTATAATTGTTTGAAGACAATACAAAAATATCTTCTCAAGATCCCATGAGCTAATAAATGTATTTTTTTCCCTAAAACTTTGAAACATTAAATATAAATATAAATATAAATATAAATAAAAATAGCATCCTTAAGATCCTCATAACATTGTAACGTGAAATATAATGAATTTTTCTTCTTCACAATCCCAAAAGGTACAAAATTCCATGTAATAAGTTTAAAATTAACCGTGAAACTTTGATATGAACACAAAATTGTCACATAAGGCTCGCCATGTATTGTGTTTCGACACCTTATGTGATTGATAACTTTGTAGGAAAGAAGATGAATAATGAAAATGTACTCAATGTGGCTATAATACTCTAGGATATAATGGTAATGCATTATGTGTTTCATATTCTATAGAGGTAGCTAATCTAGAAGACATAACTTCAACATGATCTTTGTAGAAAGAAGTTGGAAAGTGGAATATTTATTATTGTTTATAGCAATAAATAAATAGAAATAATTCTCCCTTTTCAAGTGCTAAGTTGTAAAGTGGCATGTTTATCATCATTTAGAGCAATAAATAGATAGAAATAATTCTCCCTTTTTCAAGTGCTTATGCTTCACCTTTTAATAGAGCTAACAATAAAGAAAATATCGTCAATTCCTAAAATACAAATGAAGATACAATTATATATTATAAATATTTTTTTATGATATGAATTGAATTGAAAAATATATATTAAATACACATGCATACCCACCATCGATGATTTCAGTTAGTATTAATAAATATTATTTTGTATAAAACACCTCATGTGGACACAAGTTGACACATTCAAGAATATTATGGTTTCTTTCAATAACATCCGCATGAATCTCAAATATTCTAAGCCAACAAATTGTTTTACCAATGGAAACATATACTAAACAATCCAACGCTTCCATAGGAGGTGGAATTTTAAATTACTCATCCCACAAGAAGGATTTCATAATAAATATGGATATGCATGTTTTCCTTTATGAATAATTCCAATGGATTTGTGAGGTACACCAAAATCTTAACCAGTAGAATGAATTTGTTTCTACGAATCTTGATAAAAACGCTTGTAAATCAGAATTTCACACTTGAACGATATACCAAGTAAAACCCTTTCTTAATGATTGTAATGGAAAATTTTCATTATATTCGTCTAACCCACTTGAAGATAACTATTATTTTATTTCAAATAATGAAGGATTGTGTAGCATAAACTTTCCACTTTCATTTGCTTACACTATCTAAAAAAGAAAAATATCATCCATTCTATGTGTTCACATGTCACTCGTACCAACAATGTAAAGATCATATCATTATTACAAGGATCCAAGCATGGAAACTCTAGGTTTCCCATATGGGACTCATTAATAACTTTGTATATACTTATATCTTGTAAACCTCTTTCGCCCTTAAGAAAAGCAATTGTATAAAAGTTTGGAACATTTCCCCCAACCCAATACATAGATGAATGAAATTGGACTTGATAAGGCATTCCCCTATTATTATGTTAGGCTTATATTATTTCCAGATCCATTATCATTACCCTAAAAATCCTTTTTAGCAATTATATATAATTGACATAACGTTTATCATTGCATAGATAATTGTTACTTCAATTTTAGCTATTTTCCTCATCTAGAAACATCTTCAGAAAATACTCAAAAGGTTTCTTCCACAACTTCTAGTGGCAAAGATTTATGTTCTTTATGTGGTAATTTTTAGGGTATATATTATACATTATTAAATTTATAGAAAAAAATAAAATCATGATAGCATACCCAAACAACCTACATAGGGTACACATGAGATCTTTGAATTTAAGAGCAATTGTGAAAAAACAATCGATCTCTATAGACATAATAAATACTACATAAGTACTAACCTTTTGTAAGAACCTTTCAATTTATTTTCTCTTTACTACATGTGTTTTAGTGTTGCATCTAGAACAAAATTGATGTTCATGTATCCTAACATATTCTTGCATCAAATAATTAAGGGAAGAAAAAATCACTATGCATATACAATATTTGATAAATAACTCATATAGCTTGCCTAAAAACAAAAGATGTACCTGAAAATTAGGAAAGAAATGCAATAAATATTATATGAATATAGCATGAAAAATATGGATTCTTAGCAATTATGTAAATTAAACTTCAAGAAACTTGGATAATGGTTCTAAGAAACCATTTTATAATGAAAACAAGTCATCCAAGTAACTAAAACAACAAATTATTTTTATCTTTGTTCATTAAGTAACTATTTCCCACATGTAGCTTCCATCCCCTAGAAACTAACATATGAAACATTTCATAAAAGAATTCCTTTAATCTTAGAAAAGAATTGACGCTAAAATAATTTTTAAGCCCATAATGTTTTTCTATAATAACATGAATCTTTGTCCTACAAACAATTTATTATACCGTGTCTCTTCAATAACTCATGGAACCAAAACATATATATAACTAGGTATAAAAAAAAATACATATTCCATAATATTAGAGTTATTTATAATAATAAGAAAAGAAAATTTACATAGGCATTGGGTTGAGATGGTAAGCAGTGCTTAGCCAATCCCAGCCTTGGTATTTTTCAAAATAAAGCAGGTTTGGGATTGCCTCCTAGGTGGAAACCAGCCCCTTAATGGAGTCAAATAGTCATGTTTTACAAAATGTTCCGTAACACATATAAAAACAAAATAGCTATAGTATGTCTTGATTTGACAAAAAAAGAAATGAACCAAGCTACCACACAGTCATGGTGTTCCTTCATCTTCCTATGTTTTGGGATCCTCCCCCTCGATGAGGCATCCATATTCACGCGCAATGGCCTCCTCCTCAGTTGTAGGCTTGTGCAGGGGCTTCGGGGGGGTTGCGCAGATGATAGGAGCAATAGGGTACTCTGCATCTAAAACTTTGGTCCAGGCTCCATCCGAATCCATGATCCAAACTTTTGTCTCCTCCTCCACTGGCTCGTGAACAGGGAGCGGCTTGTTTTTCTGAGTGGGTAGCTTGAAGTGCACTATGGTAGATTTTTTGGGACCTCTTCTACCCCTAGGCTTCTCCAAAGTTAAGACTATCTCTTCCTAGGTGCAGTCATACATTTAAGTAGCCTCCATTTCGTGGCTTCCTGAAGAGGAACCTTCAATGGATTCCAGACGTTGATCTTAACCACGGTGATAATGCCCTAAGAATGCACCTTTTTGGTTGCCCCTAATGGGCTTTTGAATTTGTCGCGGAGTCTTGGGGAGGCTATCGAGCAAAGGTAGGGAGGCAGGGTCGAGAGCAGTGAGATGCGAAGCTGGAGAATGCACAACAAAGGTGCGCAATGGGGGGGGTGCACAACAGGGGGTCACGGAGTAGGGGGGCATGCAGCAGGGGAGCTTGCTACAAATATCACATAGTGGGGAGAGGTGTAGGGGGAGGGGATTTCAATAGGGAGGCGCGCAGCCGGGGGGCTCGCAGTAGGGGGTGCTCTGCAAGGAGGATCTTAGAGGGAATAGAACGCTGCAGGAGGGTGCGCGACAGGTGACTCGCGGAAAGGGATGAATAGCAGGGGGAGCACACAGTGGAGATGCATAAGGGAAGTTAGAGCAGCGTCGTGATGGCGAGGGGTAAAATAGCAATGGCTCTGGAGACCAGCTAGAGCAGTAGTGAGATGGAAGAGTGGGGAACTTCAGTGCCTTTTGAAGACCTATGGCACGAGCGTAGATACAGTGAGGGGTTATGGCACATGCGCAGATGCGATGAGGTACAATCTAACTGTGACTGCATGTGATATGGAGTATGGAAAGAGTTTAGGTGTGGAAGAGCACCGTTATGAATGAATGTTGAATTGAGTTTCTGCATCATGTTAGAGTTGGCGTTGCAGGGCGGCGTCAGCCTGAGCATGGGAGGATCTATCTTAGCACGATCTGGACATGTTACCTGCATCTGGGGAATAATAAATTATCTTAGTAGTGGATCACCAACGTATTTTTTTAGTAAATTTCTATTTAATCTTTTTTGGTTTGATTAAGGATTGTATATCATATGATTTGATTAGTAATTTTTTTATAGCATATAAAAACTTTGTTAAAATTCTTCTCTCACAATGTTCATAGTGTTCTCTTATCATGCTCACTCAAGAAGGGTATCCAACTTGGTCTATTGACATGGTTCACTTCCAAATTTTTTTCAATGAGGTAAGGAAAACTAGTTTGATCAAAGATTTTGAGTAAGTCAAAGAGGATAAAAAAAGGATGGATTTTCATATTTTTTTACCTACCCATGAAATTTTTTCAAATTATGAGTTAACCCCACATCATTTTCCATGTAAAATAACTTAACCCCACAATGTTTCTTCTACAATTGGAAATCCTTCCATGGGAAATCACGAGTTTGACTTATTATGTGATTAACAATTCTAATTACCTCTTAATTATATTTTAATCCATTTCTTATATAGGATGCATTTTATGAGTGGAAATTTCTTGTGGCCCTAGAAGAAGAATTTAAATGTAATAAATAGATAGATATAAGATAAATATCATATGTGAACTATTATTATATATTTTGTGATCCGGGTTCCTTCAACTATCGGAATTATCCAAGATATTTTAATTATGTGATCTTAATAGAATTTCATTTTAAAGAGAATAAATGAAACACATGTGCATGATTAAACAAGAGGAAAACATAATCACGATCAACAACTCAAGAACATGACACTTTTGATAATGGAGTTCATCTAGTATGGGTTACGTCTTCGGGCTTGGTGTTAAGATATTGGAGGTGACTTCACATAATTGTTGCAAATGGCGATGATGTACATGGAATATTATTTGTCATAAAAAGGACATAAACCCTCAACCAGAGTGGCTTGTCTCTCCACGAGACGTTCTCCCTATGGGAACTCTCACTCAAAATGGGATTCCTTCAGCATGACAAACTAACAAGATCTCAAATAATGTGGCGACAAGTATCCCTCAACATAGTGTTTCACAAGGATCCCAACAACAATATATAGCATGAAAGGCTAATGATGTCTCACATAATGTGGCAAAAATGATCCCTCAACATAGTATCAAACATGGATCTCAAAAAACGTAACATCATCTTAGCAATAAAAAAAGGAAACATAGCATGACTGCTTCATGTACCTCCACTTCTGAAGATGGCCAAAAAAATGGAGAGCTCAGCTATTAAAACTAACATCGCCATTGAATTCATGGCACAGAAATGTGCAAAAATGACTATCCATTTGTCAAATTCTGACAAATTCACCTTCTGCACCCCAAGGAATCTTCAAAGAATCCTGGATGATACCCTGCTTAGGTTCTGCAGTTGCCCGACCTCGTGGTTCTGCGCTCTATCCACTCCTCGTCTGCTGCCTCTACCCGATGCAAATGATAAAATTGAGTTTATAATGTGGAAGGGCGGTGGACTTCTCAAAGACGCCACCATTGGTGGAGCAGTCAAGGCATTGTGTTTGAGGTGGGGAGGTTGGGGTTCGAATCCCTCGCCTACCCAACATACCAAATTGTTTTGATATTAATGGTAATTATTTCATGGTGGTTGACCTTGGTGGTTAGCATTTGGTGCACAGTTGGATGAGTTCATGTTAACGGTTTATACATGTTTTAATTATGGTGTGAGGTTGGTATCCGTTGGAAATTTCATTACAACTGATGTCTACTAGCGGTTAATAGAGTCGTTGTGTTGGGCGGGGTCAGTGGTCCCATTCGGCCGTGGGTTTGATTCCCACCAGATCTGATATATAAATACAATATATATATAAACGAGCCTTCAGGCTAGCATGTGGTGGCGGGGTTTTACCACCCACCACCATTTAAATACAATATAATGGAATGATGTCAAGGGTGTTGGGAAAATTAAGTAGGCAACAATTTTTACCATCTTGGTGGCCAAAATCTGTGCGCCAGGTCTCTATCAATTTGTAGGAACATTAATCATGGCCCACATGTCCACTTTGAACAAAACTTTTACCAACCTTATCTCCTTCATACGAGCTCGAATTGGAGTTTCATTCACATTGTTGGAATCAAGGCGACAAGAACTTCGATCTGGTCCTAGTTTGAGAGAAATTTGACCACTTTTAATTTTGACCTATTCTAAGTTCTCTTGGACTTCTAAGTGTCTCTTGAGCCACTTGGATCTTTTTGTTATAATATTAAAGCCATAATTTCACAAACAAAAGACTAAAAATATGTCAAGCTATGATTCTACAAGTAGGGGAAGTGAAATTAGATAAAGGGGGGATCTTTATGTGACAAACCTTTTTGTTATCCCTCTTATAATTATCATTATAAATTGCAACTCATGTAAATATTGTAGAAATGTAAACACAATGACGTCTTGTGAGGAGTGGATATAAATTCATAGTTTTAGGGAGGACTTGCTTGGGAATTGGTTAACTTAGGTTTTTCATCTAACGATCATTAGTTTTCCTGAATGGAATTAATGACCTACCTGCCAAGTAACGAGGTAGAGTATGGGCTTCCTAAATGGAGGAAAAGCCCATACTACCTCTATTTTCCTCATGGGTTGTGCTGTGTGGTCAACATACAATATTTTGCAAGGGGATCAGTGGAGAAAAGAGAGTCGATGGGAAGGAAGAGGGCCTTGGATCATCATCATTGGATGAGCACTGAGACAACACTGCAATATAGAAAAGAGTGAGCTACATGTTTGGAACAAGCATGCAGGTTGATCTTGGTAAGAATAAAAAAACTCAGGTTGTGGGTTGTGGATTCTTGTATGTCAGGTTAGTCATAAAGGGATTTGCAAGTGAACTTATGAAAAAAAAAGAGAAAGTTGGAACAAGTATTGGCATGGGAGTGGGAGCACATTGGTAAGTATGGATGAAAAGAGGGATCATTTGGAAATACTCTATGTTCTGGAGCCTTGCTAGGTTGCACAGGTGAAAAATCATTGTCCTATGGATCCATGGCTTGTAGATGGAAATATTTGTGTGTTTTTTATATCTGTGGGCTTAGCAGGTGGACATTAGTTTTCTCTAGATTCCTGGTTGAATAGGTGGAGGCACTGGAAGATATAATCCTGAGCTAAGTAGGTAGGGATGGGGTGGTCTTTATATTATTGTGTGATTAATTTTATTGGAATTAGTTTTAATTCCCTTGAACACTTACTCCTCAAAAGATAAATCTAGCTCGAGGGTGGTTAGATGCAATAAATCTTGTAGTTCATTTGGCATACGATTGGGTAGAGAGTGGAAGTCCTCACTTAGTTACCGATTATTCACTTCATAAGATATGTTTTTTACTTGTATCTATTTGTATTCTTATTGCACATGAATTGTAATATTGTTGTAAATGACAATAAATGTATCAACAATACTTATGGAGGAATGGTGTTATTCCAGGTTATTTTTAGTGAGATGCAAGTGTACTTGTTCTCATGTTTTGAAGGGGATTTGCAGATTCCTGTGACTGTTGATGTTTTCCTGAGTAGAGTCGTAAATTATATAGTGTGTGTGTTCATTTTCTAGCTGAAACTAGTTGGAAATATGTGTGGTTTTCATTGTTGAAATGCTATGTGTGTCGTGGTTATTTATTATTATGAGCTGGTAGAAGTATGTGAGTAAATCTTGTATGGCATGTAATATTAGTGGTTCTAATAGTACTTTTTGAGTGAATTATGTGATTAATGGGGCGTTGTTGTATCAAAACTCATAGTTAAGTCATAGTGTTGATTTAGGTGAGTCCTAAGCTAGGTTGTAGGAATGTTAACAATTTCATTAATCTTATTATGGCCATGTTTAATGCCAGTAAATCTAGTGTGGAGTGGGCTTTCCATTTCTACATAAATTAACATTTGATTGAATATCTTATTTCCTATACAAGATAATGTTTTGAGTTACACTTTAATTTGGGGAGAACCCTAGAAAAATCCCTAAAGCACTTGAGGAAAACCCATAAATTCATTTTAGTTTGTTAAGGCATAAATTTCTGTGTACTTGAAGTTCAGACTTAGGCTACTCTAGAAAAGTCCAGGAGTTTTGGCATTTGGGAAAAATGGTGAGTGTTACATCATCAAGGTAATAGATTCTGAATGGACTAGAATTAGTTTGAAGTGGGTATTGATTGGGTTGAATATGGAATATCTAGCATTGGTCCCTTAAGGGTTAGTGCATTGTGTTGTTTGGGGTTGGAGCCCATTTCAAAAGGAAATTTCAATAAAAGTACAACGTGGGGCCAACCCAACAAAATATGATGCGGGGATAGACTTAAATAGGATTATTTTGGAGGCCCGGGACAATCATATTAGTCTGGAGGTCTGGGAAAATCAGATTAGTCTAATGGTCCAGGACATCTGATGGAGCGTGCATGTCTACAAGTCGGAGGCCCAAATGTGCTTGCATAGGGGAGTTAGTCTGGAGGTTCAGGATTCTAGGGAATTTTCTATGTGATAATTTGTGAGAACAAGAAACTTCCCCAAATTTTTATATAGCATAAAAAGTTGACATAACAATCCAAGGGGTCAAACTGGTGGGACCCTTGGATTAGCCTATGTGTAAAGTGCCATGTGGTCTTGGTCATGGCCACGTTGGAGCTGAAAATGACATGGAACCACCTAGGTGAGGTGGATGTGCCATGTGGTCACCACGTGGTAGTTCCTTGCCTATGTGGCAAGGATTAAACGGTGAACTTTAAATGGCCATAAATTTTGATCCAAGTATTGGTTTTCGATAAAATTTATATCACTGGAAAGCCCTCAATGAGTTAAACACAATGGAAATGTCCAAATTTAATTCCATTAATTTTTGGAGAGGGTAAATTTTTTAGCCCCATTTCCATAATGAGACCATGGAGGTTAGGTTAGAGCTAAGTAACACCTCCCATGTAATGTTCCTTTTTCAAAAACATTGTCAAATGACAAGCAAATCTATTCTAGAGATAGACTGAAGGGGCATTTACTGGATTTGTCACCTTCATAAAGAAGGATGAGATCCAAAGGCTTCATGGCCCACTATCAAACTCTGTCTATAGAGTGTTGTCAAGGGACAATATTCCCAAGAGGGAATACAACAAGATTGGGAATCTCTTAGGATAACCCAAACATGCAGCTACAGCAATATAAAGACATAAACTGGAAATAGCAGTGAATAAAATTATGCCAAAATGTATGAAATCCATTGAGTCATTTTATTAAGAAATAACAACAGCAAAATTATACAATGACAACATAGGAATAAGGAAAGAATCCTTCCATGTAACATATGCCAAAATACACAATGTTGCATCATACAAAACACCCATGAATAGAGACTGCGCAGTCATAGAAGGGAGACTGTTGTGTTGAGTGAAAAACAACATGGATCTGCATATCCATGGCTCATATATCATTGGGAGAGAAGATCTAAGCTCCCAATCACTACCTCTAGTCAATCCTGGAAGGATTGGCTGAAATATGCAAAACTGCAGAAATGTCGGAGTTGCTGGGTAGCTACAGCAACTCAATACATGGAATGTTGTGTAACCAGCTCCAAAAATAGAAGAAAAGAGATATCAGCGCCTTAGAAATAAGCCACTTCGAGGAGGCAACCTCCAATACATTACATAAATGAAAAATTCTTGGATGATACAATTTACAAAACCTCCTTTCTATATATATGAGTCCATGTGGCCATAAGGTAATCCTAGTGGGCCACAATGTAATCCTAGCCGACCTAACAATAATAATTTAAGGGCACAATAATAACAAAATGGGGGTTACAAGGGTATAATAATAACAATAAGGGGGTTACACTAATAACAATAAGGGACTATACTAGTAATATAGGGACCTAACATGCCCCTCTCCTCCAAAAAAGTGTTGTCCTCAACGCTTGAGTAGCTCTGGGTGCTTCTGTATAAAATTCTCATCCTCCCATGTAGAATCTTCAGTGGGTAAGTTCTTCCACTCGATGAGATACTCTGAAATTGATCGATTCCGTAGTTGTCGAGTTCTTGTTTCCATGACCGCTTCTGGTTCCAATATGATTTTTCCTTCCTCATCAAGTTCTCGCAATATTGTTTGAACTGGAAGATTTTCTCCTATAACCTTCTTTAAGCATGAAACATGGAAAACTGGATGTACTCGCGAAGAAGCAGGAAGCTCCAATTTGTATGCCATAGTACCAATATTTTGCAACACCTTGTAAGGACCATAGTACTTTGGCGATAATTTATTATCCTTCTTTGCTTGCTTGAGGGACATTTGTTTGTATGGTTGTAGCCGTAAAAATACCCAATCTCCTACATCAAAACTTCTCTCGCTACGATGTTGATCTCCCTGTTGTTTCATTCGATTTTGTGCCAAATTCAGGTTATCCTTTAAGAGTTGGAGAACTTCTTGCTGATGCTCGATGTGATCTTCCACTGCTTGAACCTTCGAATTTTCCCTTAAAGATGATGTGATGGATGGTGGATGATATCCATAAAGAGCCATAAATGGGGTCATTTTTGCTGCAGTATGGAAGGAAGTGTTATACCACCATTTAGCGAGAGGTAACCACTTGACCCATTGTGTTTGTTTATCAGATACAAAACAACGAAGATATCCTTCCAAACATTTATTTACTATCTCAGTTTGACCATCAGATTGAGGATTATAAGATGAGCTATGAGCTAATTGAGTACCCAAACAAGAAAATAACTCCGTCCAAAAATTTCCAGTAAAAATGGGATCTCTGTCGCTCACAATAACCCTTGGGCTTCCATGTAGCTTTTGAATTTTGTCCATAAATGTAGTAGCAATTGTACTTGCTTTAAATGGATGAGATAATGCACAAAAGTGTGCATACTTAGTAAGTCTATCAACTACCACCATGATGACACTCTTTCCTTCACACTTAGGTAAACCTGTGATAAAATCCATTGAAATCTCCTCCCAACGTTGACTTGGAATGGATAAAGGTTGTAGAAGTCCCCGGGTCTTAATTGTCTCAACTTTATTCTGCTGGCAAACCAAAAATTCCACCACAAACTTTTGAATATCAGATTTAAGGCCATCCCGAAAAAATTCTTTCTTCACCTTGTGGTAAGTTTTTAAAAATCCTGAGTGTCCTCCTAAAGGAGAAGTGTGCAATTCTAGAAGAATATTTTGTTTTAGTTGGGAATTCTTACAAAGATATAGGCGATCTTTGTACCATAAGGAATCATTTTTCCAACTAAATGTATCAAATGTACTAGGATCTTGCTGCAACTTTTGAATGAGTTTCCATACATCTTTGTCCTTCTTCCATTCATCTCTTGCTTCGGTTATCCAATCTGGTTGGATAATAGAAATGGCACAAAGAAATGCTTCCACCTCTTCATTCTTTCTTGAGAGTGCATCCGCAACAACATTAAGCTTTCCTTTTTTGTAGATTATTTCAAAGTCATAACCCAACATCTTTGTGACCCATTTTTGCTGCTCTTCTGAAGATAGTCTTTGTTCCAAAAAGTGTTTAAGACTATCATGATCAGCTTTTACCTTGAAGTGTCTTCCCATTAGGTAAGTTCTCCATTTCTTTAGTGCATGCAGTATTGCTAACATTTCCTTCTCATAAATAGGTTTTTGTAAATACTTTCCTTTGATTGGACGACTTTCAAAATCAATGGGTCTTCCTTCCTGCATTAAAACTGCACCAATTCCATTTCCTGAGGCATCACATTCCACAATAAAGGTTTTTGTGAAGTCCGGCGTAGCTAAGACCGGTGCTAGGCACATTGCCTCTTTAAGATGTTCAAAGGCCTTAGTTGCTTCAGGAGTCCATGAAAATGCATCTTTCTTCAATAATGTTGTTAGAGGTGAAGCTATTCTCCCATAATTTTTAACAAACTTGCGATAATACCCTGTTAACCCGAGAAATCCTCGCAACTGCTTTATGGTTGTGGGGACTTTCCATTCCTTAATGGCTTTAATTTTGTTAGGGTCTAATTTAACACCCTCATGAGATACAATATGACCCAGATATTCCACCTCTTGTACTCCAAAGAAACATTTGGATGTTTTTGCATATAATTGTTTCTCCTGCAATAGTTTGAGCACCCTGTCAACATGTTGAACATGATCCTTCCAAGACCTATTGTAGATTAGTATATCATCAAAAAATACTAGCACAAATTTTTCTAAGGAAGGGTTTGAAAATGGAATTCATCAACCCTTGAAATGTAGAAGGTGCATTGGTAAGGCCAAAAGGCATGACCAAAAATTCATAATGACCCTCATGAGTTCGAAATGTTGTTTTTGGAATATCTTCAGTCTTCATTCTAATTTGATGATATCCCGAATGAAGATCCAACTTGGTAAAATAAATTGCTCCATGTAATTCATCCAATAATTCATCAATCACAGGAATGGGAAATTTGTCTTTAATGGTGAGCTTATCGAGCTCCCTATAATCCGGACACATTCGCCATGATCCATCCTTCTTGTGTACCAATACTACAGGAGCAGAGAAATAACTTTGACTAGGTTGAATTATACCCGCCTCTAACATTTCTGCAATCATAAGTTCAATTTCGCTCTTTTGGAAGTAAGGATATCTATAAGGCCTGATGTTTGGAGGAACACTTCCTGGAATCAAATGAATAGCATGATCATGATCACGAATAAGTGGGAGTCCTTTGGGAGTTTCAAACACCTTGGAATGATTGTCCAAGACTTGTTGGAGATCTACAGAAATAGATGATTTTGATGTTGGAACTTCTAGTGAGCATAATTGTGTAATTACGCCTCGTTGTTCTTTCTTTAGAAGCTTTGTCATGCCATTAGAGCTTATTATCCTTCCTGGCTTCCCTTCAATACCCCGTAATTCGACTTCCTTTCCTTCTGAAAAGAATTTCAAGAAAAGTTCTTGGAAATTAAAAGCTACCGTCCCCAAAGATTGTAACCATTGTACTCCTAGTACAACATCAACACCTCCCATAGGAATGGAAAGCATTGGACTAGTCAATACATATTCCCCCATGGTTAGCTTGATATTATGGCATTTTCCAGAGCAATTTATAGTTTCTCCATTTGCAACCATCACTTGACATTCTGGTGCTGGGTATAGGAAACAATTTAATTCCTTGGCTACCTTACAATGAATAAAATTATGGTTGCTACCTGAATCAATCAACACTATTACCTTTTTCTTCTTGATATGTCCTTCTATCTTGAGAGTTTGAGGAGTGGTATTTCCTGCCAGTGCATTACACGATATGGTTGGATTCATTTCTTCCTCTTCTAGGGCTGGTTCCTCGTGTATATCCTCTTCTTGTTCATTTTCTTCCTCTTCACAATTATGTAAAATAATTTCTTCTCAGCACACTTATGACCTTTAGTGTATTTTCTATCACAAGTGTAGCAAAGCCCTTTTGCTCTTTTTTCTTCCAATTGTTGTGGTTTCAACCTTGTAGGTTGTGGAAATCTAGGCGTAGCAACACTTCCTTCTTTATAGAATTGAGTGGTAGGCTTCCATGCCGCCATTATTTTACATTCAACTTTTCTTGCCAACCTGAATGTCTTCTCCAATTAATCTGGTTCCAAAACATGAACTTCATGTTGGATTTTATCCTTTAGAGTGCCTATGAAGAGATCGATCCTGTGTTCCTCTGGAATATCAGTTACCCTTATATTCAATTTTTGGAAGTACTCAATGTGCTGCCCCACTAAACCCTTTTGTTTGAGATTTATCAATTGGCTAAAGAAGGTGTTGCTCTTTGTATCCTCATAATGTGCTATCATTTCCTCCGTAAAAATTGACCTAGTGACAATTTTTTTACGGGAGCAAAGCCATCGATACCATACAAATGTATTTTGTTCTAAATGTAAAGTTGCAATGCGTACCTTTTGTGTGTTTTGCACGTTATGGAGATCAAAATATTGCTCCATCCGTAGTATCCATGTTACAGGATCCTTTCCATCAAACTTCCTCATATCCATTTTTGGAATATGGTGGTTCTTCCCACCAACATTAGAGTTTATGAAATCACGATTGACATTTATTTTGTTCTCATCATGAGGTTCTTCTACTATCTTTTCACCATTAGGAAACATTTCTTGTATCACCTTTGTCAAACCTTCGATGTCTGCTTTTAGATCATTCTTCATGTTTTCCATGTTGTCTTTCATGTCATCCATATTAGCTCCCATGCTATCTTCCATGCCATCCATCTTAGCTTCCACGCCTTTCTTCAAAACTTCCATTTCATTTTTTGTTGCTCTTTGCGAGAGTGAAATTTGTTGCACTTGCTCTTGTAATTTTGATAGATCATGTTGCAATTCTTCATCTTCATGAGTCATAGTAGAGATTTCTGAAGGCTTAATGGGTGTTGAATTATTTTTACGGGGCATATTTTAGAACCCAATACTGATATATATTCTACAATATGCCCTTGGAATCAATTCAAATTGATTCTTCAAACAAGACTTATGCAATTCGCAAAAAAAATACACACCTTTTTCTTGATTTTGAGGGGCTCGATATTGAAATTGGATTATCTCTGTAATTGAAGCACTTCAATATTTTAATTTCAGTACTGAAGTATCCCTCTGAATTATCTTTCGAATGCCACAGGTCTGACTTGATTTGGATTCTCCAAGACAAAGTTGTGTCCAATCTCCCACAATGACCTAATTATGGAATAGTTCAGTACAGCGAACTTGTATGAATTTCCACGTGTCACTGTTTTGTCCTTTGGATCTTAAATTGATATCCAAGAAACTAAAGTCCGTGTACTAGCTACCACTTTTTACGGCACTCCAATCCGATGCTCAGAGAGAGAGTTATGAAGATTTTCCCACGATCACCTCTTTGAGATGAAATTCAGGAGCCTGAAAAAGCACTACCTTCCACAGATCATATCTCCAAAAATATTGCGAACCAAGATCTGAAATTTTTTGAAAATGTTCCTCAAGATTTTGGATTCGCACCCTATGAATTTCAGCTTCTGATACTTTGTAGAAAAAATTTTATAGCGCATGCCACGATGACCTATTTAGGAGCCTGAAAAAAGACCTAACTTCCACAGATCATATCTCCGAAAATATTGCGAACCAAGCTCTGAAATTTTTAGAAGATCTTCCTCGGGATTTCAGCTTCACACCCTAAAAATTCCAACTTCTGAAACTTCGTAGAAAAAACTTTATAGCGAAAATTCCACGATGACCTGTTTGGAGCAGCGAAACCCTAGAATCCAAAGCTCTGATACCAAATGTTGTGTAACCAGCTCCAATAATAGAAGAAAAGAGATATCAACGCCTTATAAATAATCCACTTCGAGGGGGCAACCTCCAATACATTACATAAATGAAAAATTCTTGGATGATACAATTTACAAAACCTCCTTTCTATATATATGAGTCCATGTGGCCATAATGTAATCCTAGTGGGCCACAATGTAATCCTAGCCGACCTAACAATAATAACAAAATGGGGGTTACAAGGGTACAATAATAGCAATAACGGGGTTACACTAATAACAATAAGGGACTATACTAGTAATATAGGGACCTAACATGGAATGGAATGGAGAAGGCTGAATGGCTGAAGCTGATGAAGAGTCCTTCTCCTTTTGAAATCTTAAGTGCAAGGCTGATCCCTACACCAAATATCTCACCCTCTGAAATGCCAAAAAAACCCTCACTTCAAATATGCTCCCACTAGAACACAGTCTATTAGAGGGCCTGCACTGTGACTGATGGAAATGGTTGGCCTCCTGCCAATGATAGTGGAATATACTCAAGAACCATCCTCACTAACCTTCCAAAAGTAGAGAAATTCCCTCCTCTGAAAGATCAGCTAGAAATGGTGTTGTGGGAAACCTCTAGCAACACCCAGCTACATTGCACAATAATCTGTTACAGACATTGCGCTGATGAAGATGGCTGATTCTATGGCCTGAATGCCAGAATATGGAGGATGAGTGCAATCCTTCATGAGCTACTCAAGAAGGAGAGGAAATCCTAAACATGACTCCCTCGTGCCCTAAGGCACTGCAACTCTACTGAACAGCAAGAGGCAACAATTTGTCTCAATAGACAAATAATCAAATGATCCAAGATCATCTCAATGGGCTGCCTTACCTCTCTTTTAAACACAATGAAGCCTCCATCTTCCTTCCTCTAGAAGTTTCCTCCCTCATGGAATATTCCTCCACTAAAACTACGTTGTCCCACCTAGTGCTTTCCAACTCATGCCAACGCAGTTTGACTTGGTCAATTAGGCCTTGTCCATTTGCATTTTAACCTCTTTCACACATGAGGGTGTGAAATCCAACTCCATGATGATCCCTTTTCAAATTGTAAGGGATTTTATTCCTGTTTATTTCATGAATGGGTCACTTTACCCATTTTTATTCAGCAAAATAAAAATGTGCAACTATAATGTTCCATTTTAGCTTGAGGCTAAAATTGGGAACATTACAGTCCTCCGCTCCCACATGTTGCTTGTCCCCAAGCAACTGCATAGAGAGAACAAAATTCCTCCTCCTTCTTCTCTTGTGGCCTCCTCATCCATGGTCCCACCACTATTCAAATATGCTGCAACAAATCTGCCTCCAATGCTCTCTCCCAAGTATGCAAACTGAAGATGATGCTCCTCATGGAAAGATAGAAGGTGTAGTGGAATCCTTCCTGCTGGAATGTGGCCTCCTTAAGGTAGGAGTGATGATATGCATGGGATAATTTTGTTCCCAATGATGATCCTCTCATCCATGCTATCATCCAATGAAAATCTCAACCCCCGGTTTGTGCAATGTGTTGGGGCTGAATGGAGAGTGTGCTTGTGCTGCTCAAAATCGTCTTCTCTCCATTTGAAATGCTCATGGGGCTGCCTCTATCCTTGGGATGAAATATTATGGCCTCCAAGAATGGCCCAAGCTACCCCATCAAGAAAATCTACCATGAAATGCCTCTGCAAATTCTCCAAGTGATGCCTCCCACAAGAAGGTGCAAATAGCAATGTGGAAATCATGGTTTTCCCATGGTATCTCCTGCAAGATAAAAAATATACAATGGGGAGAATCATGCTCCCAATGGGCTGTTCATACAATTCTCTCCAAATAATGCTCCTCAAAAGAAATACAACATCAAAAATACATAAGGAGCAATATGCAATAGAAACAAATTGTCAAATGACAACCAGAGAGTGGTTCCAAATCCCACTCATGGAACCTGTGCAGTGCCTCCTTGGCCTGCTTCAAAATCAAAGTAACAAGTGTTGTACTAGCCACTTGTTTTTTTCCACCACATCTCCTCGTAAGATGAAACATGAAATCACAATTTGGTGCCAATGGTGCACACCAAGAAGTATGTGGCTTCCCCCACAACCATCACAAAATTAGCCACAATCAAGGCTACAAGTAGCTGCAAGTACATCATATCAAATGCAAGAAGGGATGATCCTCCTTGAGACAATAGGTTTCTCATATGAAGTAAAGAGGTACAAAATGTGAAATTATACCTTCTCTACCATGTACTTGAGACCTTGAGCTGAAATGGCTCATCTGAATGCTCTCCCTTTCCTCCAATGAGTAAGGGAATGGTTGTGCCAACCTCTCCAAAAAAATCCGGGCCCTGCATCTATCCATATGCTGATGTAGATCATGCTAAATTCCCTCCCAAATGAACTCCTCTAGCAAAGCAAGGTATACATCCAAGTGCATAGCTAGGAAGTCCTCAAATGTTGCATGCAAATAATTTCTCCCTGAGACTAGAAACTCTAGCCAAGAAGAGTCTGACATGATGATAGATTATCATATCATCCACTAAGTATCTGCCATCTCCATCAAGGACATCCAAAAATCATGCAAGCATCAAGATCCTGGGGAATACTCACCCAAAGCTGAGTCCTCCATCCTGGATCAATCCTTCACATAGACAGCGTTGGTGTTCTACAATATGGTGCTCCATCACGCTGTTGTCTGCTACCTTGACATCCCCTAATGCCAAATTTATCCTCCAATTTTCTTCCATGCCAACATGCAGCTACTCATGCTCAATAGAAATGATGATCTATGAAAATGAGCCTCCCCTCGTGAGACTATCACCTCCAAAGGATCTCTCGATCCTAGGAAATGTAAGCATGAGTGGCCTCCCTCTACTCTAATGCATGAAAGAGTACTTCCTCAAAGGAATTACCATCTCTCTCACCAAATATATGGAGCAGCTCTCCTACATCATGAAGATGCAATCCTCTATCCTTGCAGCAACATCTGCCAGCGTAGTATGACTGATGAGAGTGGGTGATGTTGAAAATGAGAGAGTGTATCCCTCCTCCTTGAGTCTATTCCAAATCTCTGCATTGTGCTAAACTCTCCCAAGGTTTCCACCTCCTGAAATCAAGGTGTGAGGCCCCCAAATGTGGAGCATCCAACCTCCTCTACTGATCTAGTGGTCTCCTTGGTGCAATTTCTCCATGCAGTGAGACACCATCATCAAGAGATGATTGAATGTATGAATGGAGAAAACCCTAGTCCATGCTTCCACTGCGCAATCCAATCATCATCTTAGGTGCATCAACCTCATAAAATAGACAGGGTGTGTGCTCCTCATCACATGATGTTGATCATCCTCCCTATCTCCTCTTCTATCTCCATATCTCTGCACCCTATCAATGGCACAAATGTATCATGAGTTGTGCCTTGATCTTTACATGGGAGATCTTGGGGAATTTTTTGCAAAGACACAAGAATCCCTCTATGTGGAGCAAGAGCTCCTCTTTCCTCTGCATGAGGCACTGGATCAACTCTAGCTATACCACCGCAGTTGCCCTCCTCCTCATCAACATGTAGGGGAAACCTCTCCAAAATCTGATCTCCTTTTGAAAAAGAGACCTCCATGCTCTCCTGTGCAAGAATGTGAGATGGATACCTTGCCTCCAACAAATTATGATGCAAGATGTCAGCCTTCTCATCAATGTTCTGAAGTGGATCTGAGTTTATGTTTCCTCCCTTTACATGAAAGATCTAGGTTTGCATGTGTTTCATATTTTCTCCCACCAAATCCTTCCGTAATTGTTCCAATGAATCTGAAATAGGAAGTAGTATGTGCATCCTTTAAAGAACATGACTCAAATATCCACCATGCATAGGTCTTACCTCTCAAGTGCAGCGCTGCAAATCTGATAGCATCTCCTTTAGAAACTTTGGGCTACTGCAACATGGTCTTCAACTCTTCTACCCATGCTTTGGTTGAACATGTAGGTGAACCTCTGAAAGTAGATAGAACAAATCTATCTTGCTGCTGGATTTCCTTCACCTTATGCTTGCAAAATTCCATGAAAGTGAGATGATCTCTGAATGCCGGATTTTGAGACTCATACTCCTTCTGAAAATCTCCAAGAGTTTTCCTCTTGATCACCTCTCGTTCTTTTCCCCATCTCTTTCATGACAAACTTCAGATGTGACTACGCTGTGCATCAAGGGATGTGACTGCATGCTCACATTCCTCATCAGAAACCCTAGAGTTTGTTTCTGTTCAAACCCTTGTGGAGATTCTTCAAATCTCTCCCTTTTCTTTTTCTTGGGGCTCCCATGAAAGCCCTAGATGGATTTAGGGAGAAGCTTGGCTAGCTCATCTCCTTCTTTCTTTCTTCTTCTTCTTAGATGGCATCTTGGTGAAGATCCATAGGCTGAGCCAAGATTATGCTCTGATACCAATGTAATGTTCCTTTTTCAGAAACATTTTCAAATGACAAGAAAATCTATTCCAGAGATATACTGAAGGGGCATTTACTAGATTTGTCACCTTCATAAGAAGGATGAGCTCCAAAGGCTTCCTGACCCACTATCAAACTCTATCTATAGAGTGTTTTCAAGGGACAATATTCCCAAGAGGGAATACAACAAGATTGGGAATCTCTTAGGATAACCCAAACATGCAGATACAGAAATATAAAGACATAAACTGGAAATAGAAGTGAATAAAATTATGCCAAAATGTATGAAATCCATTGAGCCATTTTATTAATAAATAATAGCAGCAAAATGATATAATGACAACATAGGAATAAGGCAAGAAGCCTTCCATGAAACATATGCCAAAATACACAATGCTGCATCATAGCAGAACACCCATGAATAGAGACTACACAGTCATAGAAGGGATACTGTTGTGCTGAGTGAAAAGCAACATGGATCTGCATATACATGGCTCATATATCATTGGGAGAGAATATCTAAGCTCCCAATCACTACCTCTATTCAATCCTGGAAGGATTGGTTAAAATATGAAAAACTGCTGAAATGTCGAAGTTGTTGGGTAGCTTCAGCAACTCAATACATGGAATGGAATGGAGAAGGTTGAATGGCTGAAGTTGATGAAGATTCCTTCTCTTTTGGAAATCTTAAGTGCAAGGCTGATCCCTACACCAAATATCTCACCCTCTGAAATGCCGGCAAAACCCTCACTGCAAATATGCTCCCACTAGAACGCAGTCTATGAGAGGGCTTGCATTGTGACTAATGGAAATGGTTGGCCTCCTACCAATGATAGTGGAATATACTCAGGAACTATCTTCACTAACCTCCTGGAAGTAGAGAAATTCCCTCCTCTGAAAGATCAACTAGAAATGGTGTTGTGGGAAACCTCCAGCAACACCCAGCTACACTGCAAAATAATCTGCTACAGACATTGCACTGATGAAGATGGTTGATGCTATGGCCTGAATGCCGGAATATGGAGGATGAGTGCAATACTTCATGAGCTACTCAAGAAGGAGAGGAAATCCTAAACATGACTCCCTCATGCCCTAAGGCATTGCAGCTCTGCTGAACAACAAGAGGCAGCAATTTGTCTCAATAGAAAAATAATCAAATGATCCAAGATAATCTCAATGGGCTGCGTTTCCTCTCTTTTAAACACAATGAAGCCTCCATCTTCCTTCCTCTAAAAGTTTCCTCCCTCATGGAATATTCCTCCACTAAAACTGTGTTTTCCAACCTAGTGCTTGCCAACTCATGCCAACGCAGTTTGACTTGGTCAATTAGGCCTTGTCCATTTGCATTTTAACCTCTTTCACACATGAGGGTGTGAAATCCAGCTCCATGATGATCCCTTTTCACATTGTAAGGGATTTTATTTCTGTTTATTTCATGAATGGGTCACTTTACCCATTTTTATTCAACAAAATAAAAATGTGCAACTATAATGTTCCATTTTAGCTTGAGGCTAAAATTGGGAACATTACATCCCATTAAACCTAGAAGGAGCTAGGGGTGGGAGTGAGCATTACACTTAGAGACTAAAAACCTTATCTGGCGTTATATACTAAAGTTTTCAATTTATTATTATTATTGATTATTAACCTTGATATAATTTATTTTAAGATTAGGATTAGATATTATGCATGGTATCCTTAGGAAGAGCATGTGGTGAGTGATAGGCATGCAAATATAAACTTGGGAATTTGAGCATATTAGGTTAATGATGATTATTTTTATAATGGTACATACTATAGTATAAGTATGATGGTACTATGGTAATTCACAATGTACTTTTATATAGGCTTATGAACCTATTTCTCATTGTAATTTTAATGATGTTTTCCATTCTATTGTGAGAGAGAAACCATATCCAGAATTAAAAATCCCTAGAGTCTAAACAAAAGGAATCATTGGCCAACCTATGCTAGAGAATTGGAGAGGAATCATGATAGATTGAGGGAATATGTATAGGCAAGGGGATCCCCTTTACAGTGTTATGCACACTAATGGAGGAATGGTGTTGGTTGATTAAATATTTGTATATGGGTTTCTTGCATATGAGATTTTTTGGGTTATAAGCTAAGTAAGAGGAATTGGATCTAGATTTAGAAACTTCACCCATGTAGACTCATAACCTCAACTCAAGGGTGGTCTCTATCATAGAAAGAGTTTAAAATATTCTATGGTTGGGAGGAACAACCTTCATTTATAATTGGTTGGAGGATTACTTTACTAGAAGATAAATAGACTATGATATGAAGTGTTATTTTCTATATTTTTGTTTTACATTTTATTATTTTCAAGTTTATCCACTTTATTTCTTAATATTTATTCTGCATAAGTATTGATGAAAGGATTATATGACCACATTCATGTTTTAATATTGAATTGAATAATAAAGTTGTTGTATCTTTTCTTCCACCATTGAATTCTAAAGTCATCTAAAGGAAATGAATTTCGCATCAAGGAGAAAATTTAATGGCATTTTTGAGCTACCCCATAGCCTTTACATGTATAAAGTTTATTAGATACATGAAAATATGGTAGCAAAGGCATTGGTTAAAACATTAGGTTTGTGTGAGATGAAATTAGTCTCAAAAGAATAATTCGAGTTGCATATGAAGTGTTCAACAAAAATGTCCCAATGAGAATAGTCTCGAGACAAAACGAAAATGGTTGGAACCTTATATAGTTGTATTGGTGATTTTTGTTCTAATGTTGGAGCATTATCGAAAACATATAGATAGTTTATGGAAGTAGAACTAATAGAATTCATGAATGTAGAAACTAGCTTTGTGAAAAGAAGGCAATAATATAATATTTGGGAGGGCCCAATTTTGTTAATTGATGGGGGCTTAAACTAACAATATTGAGTTCATAGTTTTGTTACGAGGTAACAATATTATTCTCGACAATATAAATTAAATCAAGTAGATCAAATCAACGGTTAATAAGGTGTCAGAGGAAAGAAGGAAAAGGAAATTCCATGAACGATCAAGATGTAATATGGGAAGTAGGTTAACAATAGATATCTTCTCATTGAACTTTGTACAATATAAAGACGGAAAACATTGATTTATTGTGAATGATTTATATTATTTTGGAGGATGAACTATGACATAAATTTCATTACAAATATTGGATATTTTGGTGAAAAGTGAAAATAAAAAAGCCATGAACTCTAAATTATTTATGTAATTGCAATGGAAAATTGGAGATGAACAATACAACTTCTGTGACTATATGTGAGTTATGAATGGTTTTCCCCAAAAATTGAACTATTTTAGAAATCAATAGATAACATCACACTCACATGCAAATTACAAATGCCCTAGTACCGAAACGTCAAATGGATACATCTAATTTGCAGGTGCAAAACCCTAGTAGTCCAAAAAATTCAAATTTCCTTGGATCTCTTTATGTTTTGTAAATATATGTACCTAATAACAAGTGGGAATCCCCTACCTTTCTATATCACCAAAAAAAAAAATGTTTCCTAGTGTCAAATCACAGTAACATCAAATTAAACAAAAATAAGTGACAAGTGGTTCACTGCCATAGAGTCAAAAAGCGGTATTAAAGGAAGTTCCCTTTGAGTAACTTCCTAGAAATATTTTCCATGCCATTCACCCCAACCATTATATTCATCATACAAAATTTGAATTTTTTTTCCATTGATGTTCCAAAAGGTGGGGCCACTTTAGAGCCATGGGAAATTTATATAGCGCTTAGAAGTCCCACCTATCATTTTATGTTTCCCTATGATTTAATATGTCATAGATAGCACAGAGATATAAGGGAACATAATGATGTTTCCCATTATAAGGCTTAGGACTAGAATCACAAGGTTAATATCCTTGTACTCGTAACAATAGAGTTAGACGATCACAAAGTCCTTATTTTATAACATAAGCATGATGTAGAGAACTTCTTAGCTATGATTGTAAATGAGGATTGCAACATATCCTTGTATGACTCATGATCAAGGCTTTGCTCAATATACGTACAAAAAAGTGGAATATATGTCAAGGTTTCAAAGAATCCAATTAGGAAAACCCATAATCATATCAATCAAAAGAAACAAAATGTGAGTTGTTATAGAAACCTCATAGTAAAAGAAACAAAATGCATCTTCACTCTCCTATGTTGGAGCTAGAGGCTAGGTGGACCATGAGTGAATATGTCTATAGTGGTTATGAACCTTGGTGCTTATTCTTCTTTCATACGACTCAATAAGTGCAAATAATAATAATGAGGATCTTAAATCTCAATAACATAATATGAAATTTATTTTAGATGTTTTAAAAATCATTTCTATAAAGATATTGACATGAGATATTTGTTACTAATGTGAGATAACTATTAGGATTATTTTTTATTTTGTTTCCAATTTTGTAGTGATAAACATATATTTTCCATCAAAAACAACCCTTTTCTTACATTGGTCACAGTGGCTACAAAACTCTTTGCTCCTGGTTGGAACCAATTTTCTTCATATAACCTTGTATATTTATCTAAAGAAACTCATTAATTGTTACAAATTCTTCAACAAGTTTCTTTACTCTCTAATTTGAATGGAAAAATTAACCTATTTTTGAAAACAATATCATTTTACATTCACTTGAGTTATATCTAAATATTTCTTGATGAGAATTTAGAGATTTGATTTTGTTTTTCTTTGGAATATGTGTGTATGTGTGTGTCAAAAAATCTAGGAATGAGAATGCATGTTGGGTTATAATTGAGAGAAAAGCTTCAAATACAATGACATTAAACCTAAGAAGTGTTTCTTAGTTGCTTCTCAAACGTCCCATGCCTCTATTTCCACAACCTTGATTTTTCCCTTTCATTGGTATTATGCTTGGGAGCTATTCATTTGAACAACAAAGTTTGATGTGATTTAGTAAATGGGAAACTAATTTGCAGACATATGACCTAGAAACAAACAAGCATTAGCCTGCATTATATATAGGCTTGTGTCCTATGAAAAATATTAAGCACCATGCAATAAGCCAATGATTGACTTATTGATTTTACATTTTATCCATTGGATGTTAGATATCCAATGGAAAAAATGTAAATTCAATAATCCAATCATTGACTTACTACATGGTGTTTAAAATTGTCCTAAGCCATAACAAGAAGACTATTATTGATCCAAAAATATTTTGCTTGAGATGTATGAAATAATTACATGTGAAAATTGTAGCTTTAAACAAGAAACTTTAAAGGCATAAACGGAAAAAGAGAGAAGCAATTAACAGCATGCACGAAGACACAGAGTTGATATCGGAGTTCGTCTAGGAGGGACTACATCTCCGGGCCCTGCTCAAATAGTGGGGAGGCCCTGCTTTCATTAAATGGAAAAAATGAAAGTACAAGTACAAAATGAGGAATTACACCCTTATACCTGCCCAATCAGAAATTGGCCAAAAATTGTAGACCTATGATGAATAAATGGGCAGCACCATTGGATTTTTGGCATCGATTAGTGCATAATCCATATAAAACTTATCCCAATCTGACAAAGTGAAAATCTGACCCCTCTGGAAAAATGGCTCAGATCATGGTTTCACCCCCTTCTGCACATTGCTCAGGGTTCCACTGCCTCGTTTTCCATGCCCGCTCCTATCTGCCCTTGGCGCACATCTAAAGAGAAGGTTTATATCATGAAGGGTTGGCAGAGTTTGCAAAAAAATTGTTTGGCATGGTAGTTTCATATTCGAATTATGAGGAGGACGTCGGGTGGTCAAATCCCAACCCCTCTGAATGAAGGCGAAATTCTGTTTCAAAAAATCAGCATTTAATTTTTTGAAAACCTCGCATGCATTTTTTTTAAACCCGCCACATTTAATATAAGTTGGTTAGGGGGGTCGGGCCCGCATTGGGCAGCCCGCCCCACATCCCTTGTTGGTGCTTGTAGAGTGGTGTCAAGAGTGGGTTGGGGTGGTGGAGTTGACAGCCCAGCCCCACCCTTATATGCATATATATGTTGTTACAATGTTAGTGGGTCCGGCATGGTCATGGCCGTTGACCCATTTTCATGCACTTAAGATCCATAAGGCAGGGAAGTGGTCATGTACCCCCCCTGCCTTTAATTTTTTTTTTTTTATTTAAACAAAGTAGTTGTTTTCGAATTTTCGAAAATTGACCGAAGGGGGCAACTTATCTATCCCACAATTTGGCCCAAAATCCAGCCAGGTTGGCTAGAATTCGATGGCCAGATTTCTTCCAGATTGTTGCCTCCTTAAGCTGCCACATCACCAAGTCAACCTTCAAACTTTGACTGCTCCTAACTCCTTCATACAGACTCAGAATTGAGTGTCGTCTACGTCGTTGGAATAAGAATGATGAAATCTACATCGTGAACTTGGTTCGAGAGATTTTCAAACACTCTGATTTTTAAGCCTTGTACTTAAACCATTTGTACTTGTACCTATTTAATCCACCTAGATCATTCCTCCCCACTAAACAGCTTTTGGACCCCAAAATCCTCATCAATCAATAGGCAAGTGAGGGAGTTTCTCCCTCACCTTCTCCTTTTCAAGCCATTTATCTTTACTTGGGTGCACCCCTTTGAAACCAACACAGAGATACTCCACATCTCCTCATTGTGAAGTCTTGGCTCTTCAATCGAGAATGATGTCCTCTGGCAGTTCATCGAGATATTCTGGTGCAAAGTCATCCATTGTAGGAACTGATCCTACCTCCTTAGTGTCCATAATAAATGGTGGTTCATAAAGTTTCAGATTTTTGACATTCATGACTGAGTACATCTTCATGTATACAGGCAAGTCGAGTTGGAAAGCATTATTCCCAATCTTCTCCAATATGGTAAATGGACCATAACGGATTGGTCGCAACTTCTTGCCTTCCCCCTTCATTCGATCCTTGCTGCTGTGGAACCACACTTTGTCACCAACTTGAAATTGATGGTCGACTCAGTGCTTATCATGTCGAGCCTTATATCAAGCCTAACTCTTTTCCAACTACTCTTGCACTTCTTGGTGAATTGTCTGTATCCGTTGGATGAACAACTATGCTTTGTCCCTGTCATCACGTCCACTGGCATCTTCATCCCTTCCATAGATCATGTCGAAAGGGTCCTTTGGTAAGTAACCAAAGCATGTCTCAAAAGGTGAACGCTATGTAGAGGAATGAACTACTCGGTTGTAAGCGTGCTGCACATATGGAAGATGCTCATCCCACAACTTGGGATGTTTGTTGCAATAGCCCTGCAACAAGTGTACCACAGTACGATTGACAACCTCTGTCTGTCCGTCGGTTTTTCGATGGAATGTCGTGCTTCTCTTCAACTTGGTGTCCATTATACGCCACAAGCTGGTCCAAAACTCTCCAAGGAAGTGAGAGTCTCGATTTGACACAATTTATGTGGGAAACCCAAAGTGGACCCAAAAATACTAAAAGAAAAGACAAGCAATCTGCACAACAGTGACTTGCTTTTTACAAGGCATCAACATGCACATTTTACTAAAGCGATCGAGGAAAACATACAAATAGTGGTGACCCTTTATAGACATAGGAAAACCTCCTACAAAGTCCATCAACACACTTTCCCATGGATGACCTGGAATAGGGAATGGTGTGTAGAGCCCGAGTTTTCTATTAGAGGGCTTTGAAACAGAACACATCACACATCCCTTTACAAAATGGGTTACAATGTTTTTCATATGGGGCCAAAAACATAACCTTTTCAAATGACATACGATTTTTTCGACCCCAAAGTGACTAGACACAAGAGAGGTATGTGCCTCTCGAATTACATGTACCATTTCTGCTGTGGGTATGCACAATTTTCCAAGGTGATACAATAGCTTCCCCTGCAAATGATAGTTTTCCACCTATGAACCATGAGTTATTTTTACATATATTGTTTTAAATTCATCATCTTTAGCATATTTCTCAGCATAAATTTCAAAATACAATGACGCATTATGCAAAATAATAGAAACAACGATAGGAGGGCGAGAGAGCATATTTGCTACTTTGTTACTAGTTCCCTTCTTATACTTTATTACCGGATGAAATTGTTGTAGGAACCCCATCCACCTGAAATAACGATAATGTTGTAGCTTGGTCTGTGACTGAAGGTATTGCAAGGGCTAATTATCCGTATGGATGATGGTCTCCTTGCCGATCAGGTGGTGTTTCCACTTTTTCACACTTTGGACCAAGGCATACAGTTCCTTGTCGTAAGTGGAATAATTGATTATAGGTTGGGAGAAATTCTCTAAATGGTAACATATCAGCTTCTTTTGCTGCAAGAGTACGAATCCCATGGCATACCCACTGGAATTGGTTTCAATCTCAAAAGGCTGTTGGAGATCAAGTAAAGTCAGGACTGCTACGATGTTGATTTTCTCTTTTATTGCTTCGAAGGACTTCTATTGCTTTCCTCCCCACTAAAAGGTTTGTTTGATACTTTTCAGTGCGTGTAAGGGTGATGCAATAACGAAGAAGTTGGCAATGAACCTCCTCCAGTACTGTACTGCACCTAAAAAACTATAGACCTCTATTACATTGGTAGGCTTAGGCCATTTTACAATCACCTCAACTTTTTAGGGGTCTATTTTTAATTGACCATTACCGACAATATGACCAAGGTAAACCAAAGAGATTTCTTGAACTCACACTTTGACAAATTTACATACAATTCTTCCCTCTTTAACACATCAAACACTTTCTTAACATGGCATACATGTTCATCCCAAGTCCTACTAAATACAAGAATATCATTTAAATACACAAGGACAAACTCATCAATGAAAGGCCTAAAAAGATCATTCATGACCCTTATGAATGTGTCCGGAGTGTTGCAAATTCCGGATGGCATCACCATCCATTCAAACAACCCCTGTTTGGTCTTGAAGGCTGTTTTCCACATGTCTTGCTCTGCAACTCTGACCTGGTAATAGCCACTGTGCAAATCCAATTTGTTGAAATAGATAGCATTATTTAATTGATCTAACAAATCATTAATGTGAGGGAGAGGGTATCAATTTTTCACCGTGATTTTGTTTAGTGCCCGATAATCCACACACATCCTCCATGTGCCATATTTCTTGGGTACTAACATGATCGACGAGCAGCAAGGATAAGTAATTGGCCGAATGACCCCTTGGTTCAACAGTTCCTGTACCTGCTTTTTTATTTCCTCCATATCGATAGATGACATCCTGTACATGTCAATATTTGGCAATGGAGCATCATGCTGCAAATGGATCTTATGTTGGATCTCTCATTTTGGAGGAAATCCTTTGGGTTCTTGAAACAACCCATCACAGTTAGAAACAAAATCACACAATTCATGTTTATGATCCGGATCACATCTCAAAAAGCATCAGATATTTCTTTATATCTTACTCTCACAACTACGAGCAAACACCCCTTGCTGGAATTCACCAATCTCTTCATTTATCCTGCACTTACAAGGTTGGCACTAACTTTGGTTTGATGAGCTCTTACAATATATTCTACCCCATCTTTTGTGATTTGGTATTTATTTTCATGTCGAAAGAAAATTGCTTTCCTATCGTAAAGATAGGGACTCCCTAACACAATACCACAGATATCCAATGGTATGACATGTAGTTCTACTTCATCCACCAGTTTAGAAGAAATTACAAATTTGACCTTACATTGCTTGGTTACATTTAGTTTTACTTTATCATGTATCCATCCAAGCAAATAAGGTTTCGGATGAGGCTTAACTTCTAAGCCTAACTTTTTAACCAAGGATTCTGAGATTAAATTTTCTTGTGACCCTGAATCAAATAGAGTTTACACTTATGCATGATTTATGACAACTCTAATATGAAACAACTCAATTTTCTTTCGTTCATTAGAAAGAGGCTCATCTGATGAACTAGTGCTTTCAGTGATTCAGAATTAACATGAATAGAATGAGTACCTTTTGTGCCTATTGTTGTGATCAATGCCTCATCGCCAGAGTCAAATCCAAGGTCTTGCTGCGTGGTTGCTACCATCTTCGGCTTACCCTTTCCTCCATATCTCTTCGGCTTCATTTTTGGGTATAGCTTCCAACAATGATCATTTTCATGACCTGGGCCTTTTGTAGTGAGTGCAATAAGGCTTTTCCCCTTCATCCTTCTTTATTGATGTCGTCTTATTTTCCTTTCCCTTTCCTTTCCCTTTGAATTTACCATTTGAAGGTTTGAAAGGTGGTTTCTTTGAATGATTGTCCTTATCATTTATGCCCTTTTTCTCAAGATGAATGGCCTTTACACTAGCCGAGTCAATGGTAGTAGGTTCAAACATTAACAATGAATGTCTAATGTAACTATGTAATGAACCAATGTACTTAGTTACAACTTCAGGAGAATCTAATGAACTTCCCAAACTTAGTGCTTGTTTTCTAAATTCCTTGGTAAAGCTTTTCATGTTTTTTCCTTTACCTTGCCTTAGGTATTTGCACTCCATTAAGGCTTTCTGCTTGTAACCTAAGAGATAGAATTGATCTTTAATTGTAGCAATAAAATCTAACCAGGAGGAAAGAAGGTTACCCAAATTACTGTTCCCTCGAATTTTTCTCTCCCAACAGATGAGAGTTGTGCCATTCAATCGAAGAGAAGCCAACTAGATCTTTGCCTCATCCTCCACAATACACTATATCCTTCAATAGATTTCAAGCTACCTAATCCAATTGTTAAGATTCTTGGCATTACTTTCACCATTATATAGTAGTAAATCAAATTTAACATCTAACTTAAAGAAAGGTTTGATAGATGCATTTCCATAATTTTTATTATGAGGGTGAGAAGAGGAGGAAGGATTTTCATTTCCTGAATGAGGTGGGTCTCCTCCACCACCTCCATGTGTTAAACCTTCTCCTTCTAAAACATGCTCCCTTGATTTCTCTAACTTCTCAAGTTTAGAGAACAATTTCTCAACCCGTTCTGCCATGGTGTAGAAAGTCTTGTGTAAATTGAGCTCCACTTAATTTCATTCCTCTTCACTCATGTTCCTTCTCTGATGTGCATGTCTTGCTTCGAGATCAAAAGCCTGTAGTGTCCCTTCACCTCTTATTAGTCTGTTTCTTGTTAGCATACAAGCATGTAATTCACATCTACAAACACCTGCTTTGATACCACTTGATCTAAAAATCTTTTGCTTGAGATGTATGAAATAATTCCATGTGAAAATTGTAGCTTTAAACAAGAAAATTTAAAGGCATAAACGAAAAAAGAGAGAAACGATTAATAGAATGCACGAAGACACAGAGGTGATATCAGAGTTTTTCCAGGAGGGACTACGTCTCCGAGCTCTTCTCAAATAATGGGGAGGCCCTACTTTTATTAAATGGAAAAAATGAAAGTACAAATACAAAATGAGGAATTACACCCGTATACCTGCCCAATCAGAAATTAGCCGAAATTGTAGACCTCTGATGATGAAATGGGTAGCATTGTTGGATTTGTGGCATCGAGTAGTGCAAAATCCATATAAAACTTGTCCCGATCTGACAAAGTGAAAATCTAACCCCTCTGGAAAAATGGCTCAAATCATGGTTCTGCCCTCTCCTGCACACTGCTCAAGGTTCCACTGCCTCATTTTTGTGCCCTCTCCTGTCTGCCTTTGGCACACATCTGAAGAGAAGGTTTATATCATGAAGGGTTGGCGGTGTTCACAAAAAAATCGTTTGGCATGGTGGTTTCATATTCGAATTATGAGGAGGAGGTCGAGTGGTCAAATCCCGACCCCTCCGAATGAAGGCGAAATTATGTTTTAAAAAATAAGCATTTAATATTTTGAAAACCCCGCATGTATTTTTTTAAACCCGCCGCATTTAATATAAT